>JAKSZT010028738.1:786551-1024926 GCA_026826555.1 Tolypeutes matacus | reverse complement strand
GAGGCTGAGGCTCGGGTGAAGGGAAGGGGCAGGGGCAGCGACGTGCAGGGAAGCAGGACCACAGGATTGAGGGTGATGCCAGGTTCTAGCCCCAGGGAATGGATGTGAGTCAGCTCCACTTGACTGAAGGTAAAGACCAACGGCTGGAGGCCTGGAGGCAGGTAAGCATGGGGCCTTCTGTTGTGAGGGAGGAGCTTGCCTTACTAGGAGACCTAATCCCCCAGCCCCCAACTCCCTGCCCCACCCCCCACCCCGCGTTGGTATAAATCTCTTCCCCTGGGGGAACAGTGACCTGGGCTGGGATTCTCTAGAGGCTTCACCTTCAACAGAGGGCCTCTTCCAAATCCCCTCCTACTAATCCCCACCCTATTTCCGCTCCTGACTGTCCTAAATTGGCTTAAAAGAATTTCCCTAGGTGTAGGGGCATCTTAAGAGGGGATTCTTGGACACTCTAAAAGGAAGGGATCAAGACTCCATAAGACATGCAGTACACACACACATGCACAAGCGGTGGCTTGATTAGAATCTCAGGCACAGGGAAAGGCAGCAGGTGGGATATTTTTATACCGAAGCTTTCTCCACTCAAATCACGTGGAGTAATCACAGTCCATGCTGTAAACTGGCCCCAGCCCCTTTTCCCCTCGCTAATGCCAGACAATCACCAGCAGGCCCCAGGTCTTCTTCCTGATAGTCACTGGTTGCAGGGGTCTGGTTGTGGTGGTGGTGGTGGGTTTTTAAAGATAACTAATCCCTCTCTCTTATAAACTCCTCTACCTGCCAAGCATGCAATTTCTGAGCCCTCCCCCTGCCCATCCACACCGAGGACATCATCTCTAAAATCCTGGCAGCTCTTGCATCCTAAATCGAAGCCACTGACAAGGTCCTCCTGCATAGAGGGACAGAATGGAGAGCAGGGGGTAAAAAACAATTACCACCAGGGGGATTGTCTAGAATCATGTTTTAACCAAGACACGCATGAAGCAACGTCCCTTAAAACTGTACACCCGTGTGAAGAACTAAATATTCCCCCTTGGCTATTATTTCCTAGGTAAAGAAACTTCTTATCATCTGCAAAAGTGGCTGCCCCAAGGGCTCCCAAAGAGGGCTTTCTGTGGACTATTGCTTTAAGTGTGGCGACACTCCAAGGCACCTGTTTCTCTCACTCATACCATTTACAGGACCTCAGGCTTCACCTCTGGCCTTAGGCAGGAGTCCTCCAGGAGGAGTCTAAAAGCCAAGCACAGGCGCACATATTCAGCCTGGTGGTTCTGTGGATATTTACGCCACCATATAAAAATAGGTGCCCACAAGGAGAAGTGGACAGAAGCCACAGGACCTAAAATGTCCCACACTCTGGCAAAGAGGGGGACAGAGGGCTGCCGAATTACAGCAGGTGTTTTCTGTTCTCTGACAGCTCCAGGCGATGAACTTTGGCCTGCATAGCTGGGAAAGGACCTCAACTCCATGTTTATTCTACACAAGAGGAGCAAAAGAAGGAGGTGAGAAAATGTCTTAAAGTCCACTGAGGACACAATGCCTTTTAAATGCCTCTAAGCCAACGGAGGGCAGCCAGCCTAAAGATAACTTCGCCAATGCAGAATGGAATTCCAGGATGAGAGGTACAGCCTGGAGGGTCTTGGAATCCAAAGTATACAACAGAAACAGAGGGATGGAGCAGAGGAAATCGGTGAGGTGGAAATGCTGGGAAAAGAGACAAAATGGAAGCAATAGGTGTGGTAAAGAGGAAAAGCAAAAATCCAATGAAATGGGACTATTAAAGCCCTAGGCAAGAAATGAAGATTATTTTGGTACCTGGATCCCCAAAGTCACCAGATATTCTCTGTTCTTATCAATCAGTGGATGACACAACTTACTCTATTCCTGTACAGCAGATAAAAATTCATAGTTGCCATATTGTAATAGATGGAACTCATTGATAATTCTGAAAACCAGGGCTATTTTTTAGATCCAAGTGGGCTCAATTATAGCCACTCTGAAAGCCATCAAGTTTCTAAGAAGTTTTTTGTTTTGTTTTTATGAAGCTGATTTTAAATATTTTAATCTTCCCCATTTAGCAACTTGAACTGAAATGTAGTGTGGATTAAATGGACCTCAAATTAGTCACTTGCAATTTTCAGCTTTCACAGAGTTTTATCCATAGTTAGTCTCAGTCTATAATTTCCTAATCCACAAAAATACCTGAGAGCAGGTGTGGCACCTTTATATCGCCAGAGCCTGGCAAGCCTATCAGATGATTAATAATTGCCATTGAAATAATGAATAAAAATAGAAATAACTAAATCCAGGGAGATAAATTCCACCCTATTAAAACAAATTTCTATGCATAATAAATGCCAGAAGCCCACTTTCTAGCCAGACATGCTATGGCTATCTTCCCCTTTGGAACTGAATTAGGTAGAAAAATGCAGACAATTAGAGGGGATTCAGTTTTGAATTTTGTGATTCTGTATTCAAGTTAGCCTCTTCCTCCATATCAGTTAACACAATGAGAAATCCCTTACCCTGAAGATCTTGTAATATTGAAGTTACAACTATGACCAAACAAATGAGCTCATTAACAGTGATTTTGAAGGGCTTCAGGTTTCTAGGGAGTCTTTCCATAAAGATGAATTTAATTATTTTGATCATGCATATTAGCCACTTTGGGATGACTCCTAAGGTTAGATCTCCTAGTGCCAAGGCTGAACCAAGAGCCTATTTTAGGAGCAGATGTGGCTCAACCTGGAGGTCCCAGGTTTGGAGCAGACAATGAATGAGCAAAAACAAAGAGCAAAACAGACAAGGGAACCATCTGGGGGTGGGAGAACCTATTTTACTTCAAACTTTGGTTTCTTTTTAATTCTGAGATACAATAAGGGTTAGGGGTATAAACTATTGGAATTGAGGTCCATTTTCATTTATACAGTGTTTTTGGTCAGTTTTTATCATGAAACATGAATTTTGAATGAACTTTCATGTGCTAAAACCAGGAGCATGATAAGGAATATGACTGGAAATATTGATGACAATACTAAAGAGCCTGAAAGTCTGAGTAAGTAGGGCTGTAAAGAAGAAATCAAAATCAGACAATCTCAGACCTAAATCCTGGCTCCACTACTTACAAGGTACTTAACTTATGGCAGGTGATTTAACCCTGAACCTCAATTTCTTCATCTGTAAAATGGGGATATTGATACCAGCTTTTAAGTGTTGTTGTGAGGATTACTTGTAATAGCATAAGTGGCATAAAGAGTGACTAACTCATCGTTAAGCACTTGAGAAATACTTTTCCCTTCTCCTCAGATAAAAGGATAAAAATGGAGTACCAGTTGATGCTTAAGAGGTACAAAGAAGGGAAGCGGATGTGGCTCAATCAGTAGGGCTCCTGTTTACCATATGGGAGGCCCCGGGTTCGGTTCCTGGGGCCTCCTGGTGAAGGCAAGCCCGCACACACGGCGTGGTGAGCTGACGCAGCAGGATGACCCAGCAAGGGGAGACAAACAGACACAGAAAAATGCACAGCAAATGGACACAGCGAGCACAAGCAGCAAGGGGGGAATAAATGAATAAATAAATAAAATCTTTAAAAAAAAAAAAAAAAAAGAGGTACAAAGAAGGGAAAGAACAGAAGACAAGGAGTGGTGGAGTTAGGGGAAACCAGAGGATTAGCAGAATGTGGTCCACCCAAATCTGCTGAAGCCAGATAATACTTGCCTGTGTTGAAGAAAAAAAGTGCATCAGACAAAACTGGAACGCAATATGAGAGACAGAGTGGCCTGTGGGTAAACCTTTGAGGTTTAGAAAGGAGCCAGTCTTTTGGAATATCGTGGAATTAGGTGTGGATGTGATGGATGACAAGATGGAATTAAATGAAATATCCAAGATAGGCCATCACTAGCAAAAATTATTCTATGTTAATAAGGATATTTCAAAAGCCTGGATTTAAAGAGAAAAAACCTTAATGGAAATCAATGTCTAGTCCACATTTGACTACCTCCTCTTTTGATGCCCCATGAGGAGAAGAATGGAGTCTTGCAACTGGTTCTTTACTGAAAAGCATAAAACCAGTCTTGCAATAGTGCACAAAACCAAAGTGCCCCAATTTGTTACTGGCAATCGCGTGCCCTCTAGTGTTTATTTATGGGGAAGACACCCTTGAAAGCCACAAAGTTGGAAAACCCCTGCTGGGTTCCAGTTCCGGAAGAAACTGCCAAACACAGCAATGTTTACATGGATACCTAGAAGGCAGAAAACTGTCGAAAATAAATCAATATGAAACAAACGTCGTGAAGTTCTGAAACGTAGTAGGTATTCACGAGATTGTTGAGTGAGTGAATGGCATTAGGTCCATGGCAGACTTGCATGAATGCCATATTAGGGCATTGACACGTAATGAATATGCCACCTGTCAAACCAATGCAGCCATGGAAAGCCTGAGTACTGAGATTTTAGGATATTTTCTGAGTGATGTAGTTGAGTAAGAAACATGGCTTGGTTACCTGCTGGAAATTAAGGAAACTGCTCAACTGGGTCAACCAAAATGTACATACTGTCATGAAAGCAAGTCATCCTTTCCTGCGCAAGCTTTTCATCTGCAAAGGGGGGCAAGATTTGCCTCTGAGAAAAGAGTAGCCAGTTAGAGCAGTAAAACATCCTTGATTTATACATTTATCACCCATGCTGAGTCCGGCATAAAAAACATGCCCAATTCCATAGCTAAAACTCTTTTGGCATCAGATCTATTATTCATTAAGAGGGAGAGAAAAAAAAATAGCCACAGAGGCTCACCTCAAATTGCTTGCCAGTCCAGTTTCTTTTGTTGCCAGAAACTTGTATTCACACTATATGGAGAAAGTATTCCCTGGCTATCCCAGTTTTGCCCAGAAGGGTTGCAGGGTTTGGGAAGGAGAAACCAGTCCCACCATGAAATGATCCACTTTTTTGAGTGCCTGGATTGCCGGGCCAGCAATGCATTGGAGCCTGCATTCTCTCTGCTGAGAGCTTCATGTGACATATCCTATGCAACATCTGTGAGACTATGACATGCACCATGCTACTTTCTTCACTTTTGAAACTTACAACACCTTCTGCTTCTTTCTGTGCAAATGCTGTGTTGTAGCTAAGGTCTATATTTATATCCCCTGTATGGTCAATAAGCTGAAATTGAACATCCAGCAGAGCAGCCTGCCTTTTGGAAGAGCCCCAAAGGCCATATCTACTGATGGTTGAGGCTTCCGATGACTTCATTTGGCCTGGAAATCACAGCCAGATTTATGCCTCAGACACCCTGGAGAGAGGTACACAGAGCACAGATTGCTATGAAAACTCAAATGACCATTCCCAACCCTGTTTCCAGGACCAAGAGAGTAAAGGTGGGACCAGATGCCTTAGCTGCATCCATGGCCGATGGTGCTGCTGGGGAAGGGATACAACTCTGTCCCCGAGACAGAGCCCTTAAAGAAGGGCACTGAAGCAGGCTGCAACCTACTCAGTGGTCTCCAAAAGTGAGGCAGGTAGGTGGGCATTAGGAGTAAGAATTCAGGCTACCAACTGGCCACCATATTTAACTGATTTCTATTTTGAGTAAGGATTACGAGTTTGCTCTGCATTCACATAATTGCCATTACTCACCAGCGTGCTTTTAAAACCTGGAAGCGGGAAGCGGCTGTGGCTCAATCAGTGGGGCTCCCGTTTACCATATGGGAGGCCCCGGGTTCGGTTCCCAGGGCCTCCTGGTGAGGGCAGGCCCGCCCGCACGGCGTGGTTGGCTGACCCAGCGAGCACAGGCAGCAAGAGGGGGATAAATGCATAAATAAATAGAATCTTTAAATAAATAAATAAATAAATAAAACCTGGAAGGCCTGCAAGAGGCTCCTTTTGCAGGCTCACAGCTAATGCAGAGGAACAAGGCCATCTCTTCTCCCTTCTTTCCAAGGCTGCTGACCTTCTAACACCAGGAGTGCTCTACCAATGGGAGGGTCAAAATAGCTTATCCGGAACACAAGGGGGGAGGGTCGAAGAGGTACAGCATTAGTAATGAAATTCAAAGACTCTCCTCTTAGAAGGATCAAAGTCATGTAGGTGGTGGGACACCGCAACAGGATAACAGAAGACACCAACCTCAAGAGTAAAACACTTTAATTCATCCTCATACCAAGATATCATAATGATCTTTTCTTAATCATTAGAAAAAGACATCCTTGATAAAGTCTACCAGACACCCTGTAGAGCTATACTTTCCATGTACTGTTCCAAACAGAGCATCAGTCATATCTGATTTTATGGTAAAACACATTCATTCCAAGAAATCAAAAGTATTTTCAACACCCTAATAAATCCCTAAATTTCATTATGTGGTGACTCTAAGTAACCATTGATTGAATTTTGCCATCAAATAAAATTTAATGCCTTGAAGTTCATGGTTTTCAATGAAGTATCATAGGCAAACTAATTCAGAAGAGTCTCGGAATCTCAAACTACTTAAATACCTTATATTAATAGCCATTCCCCTCCCCCACCCCACCCCCCAAAATGTGTTTCCTGTGCAAACAGACAGATAAGCCCAATCAATGAGAAACCGTTAATAGTAATTATAACTAATATCAGCAGCAAGCACATTCCCTACACGGGAACACTGTTCTAAAGCTCTTTATCCTTAGCCCATTTAAACCTCTCGACAACTCCTCACATATGCTCTCAGGAGCCTCATTTTACAGGCAGAAAAGATTTCCCTTGTTTTCTCAGTTTGTAAAGGGAAAACAGTAAAAGCAAACTGATCCTAACTAGCCACCTCCACTTGACTCTAGGTCAACAAGTTTCCCAACCTCTAAACCTCGGTCCAAATAACCCTTCTCTCAAGTTCAAAATGCAGAAATGAGTTTTACTCTTGAATCTAAAACGGGCAATGCTGGGTTTTTAAGATCACGTAATGGTGTTTTCATCAGCTATCTGAACAGCAGGGAGGAAGCTTCCTTCTCAAATGGATACGACCTTATACTTTGAACACAGCAGGCAGCACTGAGCCACAGCTCCCACCAGTTGGAGAGGCTCCCCCCCACCTTTTATCTTAGCCCAGGGTTTCTTAACCAGGGGTTCATGAGATTGAATTGAAATAAATTTTAAAAAGCATTGTTCTTGTGGGGACGTTTTGGTTTAATATATTTATTAAATAATACACAGTTTAGTGCAGACTTAGTAAAGGGTCCATGGTTTTCACCTGACTGGCAGAGGGGTCCGTGGAACAAAAAAGGTTAAGAACCCCTGCCTTAGACTGTCCTTTTGCTCCCTCTCTGTTGTCCTCAGAGGAGAGCAGGGGATTTCAAAACCTGTTTACTGTGGTATATAACCCAGAAGAAAAAACAAATACCCAAATAGCAAACTTCTACTAAAAGTTTTTAAGTTTACAAAAGGCAGCAAATAATTCTGCTGACATGGTGAAACGACAGAAAAGAGCTGTAGCAAACATATGTGTGACTTTAAGCACTTTCCCAACTGTCCCATAATTTTCAGTGGAAGTAATACTTAACGGCAATAGTCGTTCTCTTTGTTCACTCTTTCCCACCTCCTTTTCAAGCTGAGTCCCCCCAAGGCAACTATAAATAAGAATGGACCCGTTACTGAGTTACTTCACATTTCCAATTTGAGGTTTATTTGTGTGTTTTTTTGTTATTTTATTTTCGAAATGAAAATAACTTTTTTTTTCCCACAGATATACAAATAGGGCATGTTTGTTATAAAGAATTGGAACCATACGTGAATATAAAAGTCCCCTGAAATCTCACCATCCTAACCAGTAACACTGAGGTGAGCTTCCTTCTGTACAAATATCTATACACACATAGGTATACATACGTGTATGCATATGTACGTGTACACATACAGTACTCCCACAATTTCACACCATCGTGTCATACTCGCTGTTTTTATCGTGGGAAGGTTTTACATGCTTATTTCCTTCCCAAACCCCCCACCCCGCATTAACAATCTAGAGTATGTCCAAATATATTTTCCTCTGTATGCACATAGTCATACACACATACCCTCACATATTCAAATATACCCACATATGTAGGGTTTGTTTTTTTTTGTTTTTTTTATGACAATGGAACCATATTACACTCATTTTGCTTCTTACTTTTCTTATTCACCGGTATCTCATGGAAATCTCTCCCAGACATCTGTTAAGGCTATAATTCATTTCCATTTAATGGCCATGTAATATTCTATGGAGTAATATATTTTAATTTTTCAGCCATTCCCTAATTAATGGCCGTTCACCATGTTTCCAGTTCTTGGCAGCTACAAACAATGCTGCAATAAACATTCTTGCACACATGTCCTTACAAATGAGCACTTTTATTTTTATGGAATAGATTGTTGGGAGGATTCCGGGGTCAAGAGGAATATGTATTTTTAATTTTAATAGATATTGCAAAATTGCCTTCCAAAAAGACTGGGGAACCCTTTACAATTCTCAGCAACATATGGGAGCACACGTTCCCCCACTTCCCTGAGCACAACAGGTATTAGAGCTATTTTTAATTTTTTGCCAGTTAAATTTGCAAAAATGTTTCATTTACATTTCTCTGAGTCTGGGCTACTGCATACATTGTGCAGTTTGTGCACAAGGGATTGGGGCTGAAATCCTGCCCCTGGATGGCTTGCAAAGCCAATCCCCCTGGTTCTGTAAGCGCAGAGGAAGGGCCCCTGCCCTTTTCTAGTCTATAGAAAAGTGCTGCCAGTGATCCTGTACTGGCCACCAAGAAATCTGAGCCTCATTTTATGTGGCGGTTGGCTATTTGGACTTGATCTTCTCTGAATTTTCTTTCCATAACTGTTGCCCATTTTTCAATTGCATTATTTAGCATTTTTCTTGTCAATTTATAAGAACTGAAATTTATAAGATTAATTTTGTAGAAATGAACTCTTTCACTGTCTTCTGCATTACAGATACTAGCTATCATTTGCTCATGAACTTTGTTTATGATATCATTTATAATACAGAAGTTTTAAAAAATTTTTAGTGAACTATATTTAGCTTTTCTCTTAGATAACTTCAGCATTTCCAGTCTTGCTTAAAAAGATATCCTTGATCCCTAGAAAATATAGGCAGTCTCCTAAATTTTCTTGCAAAATGTTTTGTTTTATACATTTCCCTCTTTTTCCCATCTGGAATTTGTGTATATGAAGTAAGATAGGGGTCCAAATTTACTTTCTTTCAGCTGGATAACCAGTTGAACCAACATCATTTTAAAAAGTAGCCCATGTTTTATCCACAGAATTTAAATAACATCTTTATTATGTATTAACTTCTCATTATTTACGGATTCTCAATTCTGTTCCACTGCTCTATCTAATGATTCATGTACCAATTCCTATACCAATAGATTTGTTTTTTTACATTTCTCAATTAAATGTACTGGATACATATAAAAATTTTTTTGAATCAAACAATATGTTACACAATATATTTGGTTCATAGTAATGCATTCATACAGTATTTGTCCTTTTGTGTCTGGCTTGCTTCACTCAACATAATGTCCTCCAGGTTCACCCATGCTGCCATATGCTTTATGACTTCATTTCTTCTTACAGCTGCATAATATTCCATCGTGTGAAGAGACCACAGTCTGTTTATCCATTTGTCTGTTGATGGACACCTGGGCTGTTTCCAACTTTTGGCAATGGTGAATAATGTCACTATGAGCATCGGTGTGCAGATGTCTATTCGTGTCACTGCTCTCAGTTCTTCTGGGTATATACCCAGTAGTTATACCAATAAATTTTGATATCTCATAAAGTAAGACCCCATTGTCTTCTTTTTTTCCCCCGAGGTTTTCTCAGTTTTCCTTGGCATTTATTCTTTTGTATAAAGTTTAACATTTTATCTAATTAAGAAATATTCTAAGAGTACTCTAACTGGAATTACATTAAATGCATTTATTATTTTGTGAAGAATTGGACATTTTAAATACTGTTTCCATATCCAAGAACGTGGTATGCTTTTGCATTTATTCAGATTTGTATGTGTGTGTTTTATCCCTGGGACCTGGTACATGCAAAGCAGGCTCTGAACCACTGAGCTACACCCCCTCCCCAACTTTTGTGTGTGTTTTTAATTTAGAAGCCCCCACTTTAAAAATTTTTTTTTCTTTCTACCCCCCTCCCCCAGATGGTTCTCTCATTTGTCTGTTCATTGTTTGCTCGCCTTCTCCAGGAGGCACTGGGAACCCAACCGGGGACCTCCCACATGGGAGGTGAATGCCCGACGGCCTGAGCCACATCTGCTCCCCAAGGGCTGTGGCATCTGCTGGCTTGTGGCGGCTGCTCGTTGCAGTGGTGCAGCATCTGCTCATCCTCTTTGGGAGGCACTGGGACCTGAACCCGGGACCTCCCATGTGGCAAGCAGGTGCTCAACTGGTTGAGCCATATCCACTTCCCTTATGGGTTTTTAATAATATCTTGTAGTTTTCTTTATACAGGCCCAGTGTCTTGTTAAATTCATATCTAAGTATTTCATTATTTTTGCTGCTATTGAAAATGCAATACTTTTTCCCATTTCCACATTTGGTAGGGGAAAAAAGTTATTGATTTTTATATTTATTTCAAATCCATCCCCATTACCAAATTATCTAATTAATTCTGGTAACTTTTTTATTTTTTTTTAATTTTTTTTAATTTTTATTTTTTAAAGATTTTATTTATTTATTCATTTATCCCCTCCTTGCTGCTTGTGCTCGCTGGGTCAGCCAACCACACCGTGCGGGCGGGCCTGCCCTCACCAGGAGGCCCCGGAAACCGAACCCGGGGCCTCCCATATGGTAAACGGGAGCCCTACTGATTGAGCCACAGCCGCTTCCCCTATTATTACTTTTTTAGTGTTTTTATTAGGAGTGGAATGGATTTTATCAAATTCCTTTTTAGCATCTATTGGTATGATCACATGGTTTTTCTCCATTATTTAAGTCATGGATTTTGTTGGGAAATGTCTTGATATTGAATCATCTGAATAAAGCATTGCTGGTCATGGTGTATATATGTGTGTGTATGTGTGTTTTTTAATGTATTGCTAAGCTCTGTTTGCTAGATTCTTTTTTTTTTTTAACTTTATTTTATACATTTAATGATTGAAAATATAAAAATTAAAAACTAAAAAGTAAACACAGACGAATAAATAGATTCTATTTGCTGGTATTTTATTTAGAATTTCTGAAAATATATATTCATTAGTGAGATTAGTGTATAATTTTCCCTAATTTTGTACTACTTTTGCCAGATTTTGGTCCTAAAGTCGGTCTAGCTTTGTAAAATAAATTGGAGAATTTTAATTTTGTCTGCAGCTTGGGATATTCACAATCTTCCATTCTTTTTTTTCTTTTTTAAAGATTTATTTATTTACTTTACCCATTTTAAACCCCCTCTTCCCCATTTGCTGTTTTGTGTCCATTCGCTGGGCAATTCCCTGTGTCCTTTTCCTGCCATCTCTTCTCATCCTCCTTCTCCAGTCTTCACCAGGTTTCGATCCTGGAGACCTCCGATGTAGGAGGGAGGTGTTCTACCACCTGTGCCACCTCGGTTCCTGGCTTTCGGAGCTTTCAAAGCATCTTGTCTTGTCTCTCCCCTGCGTCTCTCTCCTGTTACGTCATCATCTCACTGCATGGCTCCCGGGGCCTGGCGGCTCACCGGCACACAGAGCCTGGCAGCCCATGCGCCTTCTATATATATATTTTTATTTTACCGGGAGGTCCCGGGGATCGAACCCAGGTCCCTCCATATGGCAGGCAGACGCCCAACCATTTGAGCCACATCCGCCCCCCAATCATCCATTCTTTAAAGCTTAGATTAATTCAGCTCTGAATCTACCTGGCCCCCTTTTATAAAGGTAGGTTTCTAATCACCTGTCCAATTTATTCTATGGTAAGCAATCTATTCTGATTTTTCATTTCTTCTTGGGTCAGATTTGATAGTTATATTTTGATAGGAAATAATCCATTTTCTCTAGGACTTCACATTTGCTGCCATAGAGTAGTATGCTGCTGTCTCTCAATTTTCTTTTAATCTTTTTATTTTTCATATATGATTGTCTCCCTTCTCATTCCTACACTCATCTATTTTTGCTCTTTTTCTTCTTCCTTTCAAGCCCCTCAAACCACAAGTTGTACAAGAAATGGATGCATTCTAAGCCATATACAATTCTGTGTTTTTTAAAAATAAAATTCAGGTGCACGTGGCATAAAATTTTAAAGGTTAAAACAATATACAGTGAAAAGGAATTCTCCATATTTTTCCTGTCCCCCAGGCATCCAGTACCCCTCCTAAGACATAGCCATTATAGAGTAACTCTTTTTCTCACTTCTTGAGATGAATGCTTAAGCCATTAATTTTCAGTTTTTCTTTTTTTTTTTTTTTTTTTTTTTTTACCGGGAGGTCCCGGGGATCGAACCCGGGTCCCTCCATATGGGAGACGGACGCCCAACCAGTTGAGCCACATCCGACCCTCTTTTTTAAAAATAATTAATTAATTAATTTACTTTTTAATCTATCTTAAACCCCCCTCCCCCGTTTTTGCTGGTTTTGTTTTTGTTTTTGTTTTTTTTTTTACCAGGAGGTACCGGGGATCGAACCCTGGTCTCTCCATATGGTAGACGGACGCCGAACCTCTTGAGCCACATCCGTTTCCCTTTGCTGTTTTTGAGTCCATTCACTGGGCAATTCTCTGTGTCTGTTTCCTGCCCTCTCCTCTCATCCTTCTCCTCCTGTCTTCACCAGGATTCAATCGTGGGAACCTCCGATGTGGGAGAAAGGCGTTCTACCACTTGCGTCACCTTAGTTCCTGGTTTTCTGGCATGTCTCGTCTTGGCTCTCCCCTGCATCTCTCTCCTATTATGTCATCATCTTGCTGCGTGGTTTGGTGGGGCCTGGGGGCTCACCCGCTCACAGGGTCTAACAGTGTGCCCTCTCACAGGGCTGATGGCGCGCTTGCACACCTTCTATATTTTTCTTTATTTTTACCAGGAGGTCCCAGGGATCAAACCCAGGTCCCTCCATATGGGAAACGGACGTCCAACCATTTAAGTCACATCCGCCCCCTCTTTATTTTTAATATATGCATTAAAGTATATGTATTTTCCCCCAAGAATTGCATTAGCTGCATCCCAGGATTTTAATATGTTGTCTTTTTGCTAGTGGTTCAATTTTTTTTTCTAATTTCCTTTTTTATTTCTTCCTCAACCCATGGGTTATTTAGAAATGAATTTCTTAATTTAGGTCATAGATTGTATTATTATCCTCAATTATTCACTCCTCTTAACCTATAGGAGGATTATCCATGCCCATCCTTTGACTTTGGATTTGGCCACATGGCTTACTTGCACCAATAGACTTTGAACATATGTTTGCCAACTTGAGAAGAAGCTTTAAGTTTGAGTTTGTGGTTCAGCCAGGATTTTTGCTCTCTAGCATCTTCTGCCATGAGAAAGCATGTGCCACATAGAGTATCCTTCAGCCTAAGTCCCAGAATAAAAATACCCAGAAAGCAGACTTGAAGCCAACCCATAGCTCTGAGCAGAGCCCAAACAGCACTAACATCAGCTTGAATGAGAAATAATTATGGGAGTGGATGTGGCTCAAATGGTTGAGTGTCCGTCTCCCATATGGAGGGACCTGGGTTTGATCCCCGGGACCTCCTGGTAAAATTAAAAATAAATAAATAAATAAAAGGTAGATCTCTATTATTTAAAAAAGAAATAATTATGTGTTGTAAGTCATGGAGAGTTTGAGCTTGCTTGCAGGATAACCTAACTAAAGTGTAATACAACTTGTATACACAAGGGGGACTTATTTTCTAGTTTTGTTTTTGTTATTGATTTCTGGTATAATTGCATTGTGAACTGTTGCTCCCACCGAACCAGCAGCAGGATACACCCCAAAAGAAAAATAGGGGCAGACTCAGGCTGGACTGCTCCAAACTGTCTCACAAGGGCACCTGTTGAGATTCCGAAGAAAGACACACTGAACGCCAGGGTGACCAAGCCTTAAAAGTTTATTAGGGGAACTTACAGAGAGCTGCAGTTACCTGACAAGGGACAGGAAGATGGCAAGAAGTTCACTTGAGTGTGTCTGCAACTATGGCAACCGCTTGTTACAATATATATGGCTGACGGACAAAGGTGGCTGCATGCCAGAGGCTTGTGTGAAAGTTTTAGGAAAGCATCTGGATATATGCTCTTTTCTCAAAACGAGATACACTTAGGGCAGGCAGCATTCAAGACCATAGCAGCCAAAGCTCAGCATGCTTCCAAGGAGTTTCAGGGAGGGATGCCTGAGGAGGGGGCAAGGGCAAGGTCAATTCTCCTTCAAGTAGGAGATGCTATTTGTAACATACATGGTCACAAAACATACACTCTTTGATTTCAATCATTTGAAAATTTTCAAGAACTGCCTTATTAGCCCAGTGTATATTCAAGTTTTGTAAAAATTACTTGGTCTTGAAGAGGATATGTATTCTACCCTTGTTGGGTACAATGTACAATATACTATGTCTATTAAATCATTTGTTCTTCATGTTGTTCAAATTTCCCATGTCCTTACTGATTTTTGTCCTGCTTGTCCTATCAATTACTGAGAGAATATTCCATACAATACCGCATTATGATGCATTTGACAGTTTCTTTTTATAGTTTTGACAATTTTCATTTTATATATATTTTAAGCCATAATTATTAGGTGCATTCAAATGTAAATTTTTTGTATCATCCTGGTGAATTGAAACTGTAATCATTATGAAGTAATTATTTTGTTTCTAGTTATGCCTTTTGCCTTAAATTCTGTGTTGTCTAATATTAACATAGCTGGAACAAAAATTCCTGTTAACATGGTGTATTTTTACTCTTCTTTGACTCTCAAACTTTTTGTATCCTGTTTTAGATGTGTCTCTTATAAATAGCAAGTAGTTGGGTTTTTTATTTTATTTTATTTTTGTTTGTTGGTTTGCTTGTTTTTTAGGAGGTACCAGCAATTGAACATGGGAAGCAGGTGCTCAACCAACTGAGCTACACCCACTCTCCCCCACCTTTTTTGGGGGAAGGTTGTTTTAATTTGTTGGTGTTTTTTTTTAATCCAGTCTGACAATCTTTATCTTTTAACTGAAGCACTTCATCCCTGTACAATTAATGTAAATTCCAATACATTTGGATTAAAATCTATTATATTATTATGTGCTTTCTACTTGTCCCATGTGTGTGCTATGTTCCTTTTACTCTCCTTTTTTTTTTTTTCTTGCCTTGTGGATTGAGCATTTTTCATCATTTTAATTTTTTTTACCCCTTTGAAGTTATATATTATTTTTATATTCTTTTAGTATGTATCTTAAAACTCCAAAATGCATTTTTGGCTTATCAGAAATCTAATATTAATCAGTACATTTACCTTTCTCCCAGAAAATATTAGAACCTTTATTTCCACACATCCCCCTCCTATATGTTATCATGACATACATTTTATTTTAAAACTCTACAGCTGGTGTTCTTCTAGATTTATCCATTTATTTATCTCTTTCTTTGATCTTTATTTCTTTATTTATTTTCTGAGATCATTTTCATTTTACCTGGAAAAAAAATGTGCTTTACAATTTCCTTTAGTGAATTTGCTGGTAGCGAATTCTCTGTTTTTGCTTGTCTGATACAATATCTTTATTTTGCCCTCATTGTCTGAATAACTTTTTAATTTACAAATAATTTTGAACTTAAAAAACTTTGCAAAAATAGAACAAAGAACTTCTTGTTTTTGTGAATCATTTGGAAATAAGTTGCCAACATGCTGCCCCATCATGCACCCCTAAACACTTGAGCATGTACTTCCTGCAAAGAAGACATTCTCCTAGATAGCCAAAATACAACCATTAAAATCAGGAAATTCACATTGATAGATTACTACTGTCTAATCCAGAGACCCATTCAAATTTTGCCAATTGGTCCAATAATACCCTCTAGAGAGCAAAAGGGTTCAATCCAGACCACATATTGCATTAAATTATCATGTTTCTTTAGTCTTCTCCAAACTGGAATAGTTCCTCAGACTTTCCTTGTCTTTCATGATCTTGACACTTTGACGATTACAGGACAGTTATTTTGTAGACTAACCTTTGATATGGGTGTATCTAATGTTTCCTCATGGTTGGATTAGGGCTGGGCGTTTTTGGCAGGAGTACTGTGAAAGTGACACTGTGGTCTTCTCGTTACATCCTATCAGATGGTACATGACCTAATTATGTGTCATTATCAGTGATATTGACTTGGGCCACTTAATTAATGTAGTATCTGCAGAGCTGCTCCACTGTACAGTCCCTCTTTTCTGCCTTTATAATCAATAAGTATTTCTGGGAGATATTTTGATATTATGTATACATCTTTACTCCATCAAACTTTTGCCCTCTAGTTTCAGCATGTGTGGATGTTTCAGTGCTAAATTTATTATTACTGTGATGGTTGCCAGATGGTGATGGTATCTAACTCCATCATCCCTTCTACATTTATTAGTTGGCATTCTACTACAAGAAAAAAAATTTACTTCTATCCTCATTTATTTATTCATTTAGTCAGTTATATCAGGATGTTCATAATGATTCCTATTTATTCAATGGGTATAATTCATAACTACCACCTTCATTTATTCTTTTTGCTTTTTAATCTAATTTTTGTGGAGTGTTCTTGTTGCTGTTTCTATTCTTTTTGGTTTTTATTTATTTATTTTTATTTACTGCCATTCATTTTGGTGCTCAAATAGACCCAGATTTGGCCAGCAGGAGCCCCTTAAAATAGGGTATTCTAGACTCATAGTTTCCCTGTCCTAACTTTGCAATCAGCCATTTCTAAAAATAAACAAACCTAGTTCCTTTCAGTAGAAAATAGTATTTAGAAACCAAGATCTGAACCTAGGTGTGCTTATTGCTATTGGGGTGCTGGTGCTCCTGGGCCCACTCAGTTGTCAAACCTAGGGGATCTACACATGTGCACACACACACAGCCACATCTCTCTTTATTTCTCTATCTACGTATATATATTGAAGACCATGATTTCACTTTAGTACCCCTGTTCCAATCTTTAGTACCCCATTTTCACTTTAGTACCCCAGGTCAAGCCTCCTTCCCCTGTCCCCAGCATGCAACCAGTCTCCTGTGGCTGCCCCTCACTTCCCTCCCACTGCGGCTCTGTGAATATCCTTCTTACCCAGTTCAGGGTCCAACACCCCACACTGGCTGCCCCTGCTGCCACTAACATCCCCCGCCCCATGTATATGCCCTCCTTGCCCTTCTCGGGCTCTGGCACCCCAGCAGCCGTACTGCCAATGGCCACTGCTGCACAAACACACCCCTATGAGCACATTCTCGGTACCCACTCAGGCTCTCTGGGCCACTGACACTATTCTTACGTGGACATCTACCTTGCTTAGCCCCACCTCGTGACTTCTGAACTAAATTTCACTTTCATTCTTACAGAGTATTTCCCCCCTTTTCCAGGCCAGTTTTCACTAGGTAGCAATGCCAGCTAGAAGAATAGGTGAGGCTGCAGTGTTATACAAATGCCTCATTTACTACCCACATTGCCTTGACCTGAGTCAGCAGGAGAGGCCTGCAGAAATCAAAAAGTTCTCAAGCACTTGGGCCTAGTTTCAATACTCATATAATATAAAAACCTCTCCTTCTGTTCCTTCTCTTGACTCCACCCAGGTTCCAGCCTGGTACCCCACTCAGGGTGGTCTGGCAGCGCTGGTTCCCTCCACTATCGTTTTATTATAATGGGGGGTCTGGGCTGGATGCTTGCTCACTATTATATCCCATTGATTCCAACTGGTGCCAAGGAGATCTGAATCTTTCTTCATTTTCCTTGAACTTTGGGTTCAACTTTTTGGCAGAGACCTCCTATTGTTAGATTTTTTAAAAAGTTATTTCTATTCATTTCTAAAACATTATTAGATCTTTTATATTTTATTTTACACCTCACCAGAGTGGGCACAAGGCTGCAGAGAGAAAGAAGATGTGCAGAGGGAGGCCGAGATAAGACATCATGTAGCTCTCAAGAGGCAGAGAGAAAATAACCTGGGTTTCTGACATTCTAGTTTCCAATTCCAGTGCTTCCTGCTCATAGATACCATGACATAACCCCCAAATCCTCCCACTAAATTCTACTTTGGCTTGTGCTAGCTTGAACGGGTTTCTGTAGCATTGCACAAAGAGCTGATTTTAGGTCGTTAACCCATCTACAAAGCTGAGCCCATCTAACCGAAATCATCGTCATCTAAAACCACCCCACCTGCAAACGCTTCGCAATTGTCCAGCTAGATTTAAGCAAGTTCTGAGAAGTGCCTTTTCTGTAGCAATCTCATGTTCTATATAAGTTCAGTATTCTCTGCCAACCATCTGGCCTGTACTGTGCAAAATTGTATTTGTATTTGTATAGGCTGATTCGGTCTTGTAGTTAAGGGGCCAGTGGATTTTACCACATGTATTCTGTGCGTCCTGCACCGAGATGGACCCTATTCATTCTGATTATCTCCCCTCAGCAGCACCCTCAGGGCATATTTACTGAGCACCAGAGTGCGGGCTTCCATGCTAGGTGCAGGCTTTGACCAGGAAACCAGCTCAGAGCTTGCTCTGTAATGAGCAATGCTCAAAATTGCTGCCCCCTTAGGAAGTTTGCTTTATTTATTTATTTATTTTTTTTTTTAAATCAGTTGGTCTTTTTTTTTTTTTTTTTTTTTTTTAATTTATTTATTTATTCATTTATCCCCCCCCTTGCTGCTTGTGCTCGCTGGGTCAGCCAACCACGCCGTGCGGGCGGGTCTGCCCCCACCAGGAGGCCCCGGGAACCGAACCCGGGGCCTCCCATATGGTAAACGGGAGCCCCACTGATTGAGCCACAGCCGCTTCCCTAGGAAGTTTGCTTTAAATTGCACTACTATATTACCTTAACTTATTCAAAATCTCAAAAACCTGAAAAATGGCTCTAAATCTTATCCCCAAATCCTTTACCTCACCCATTTTTATTCCTCTTGGAATTTATGTCCTGCCTTTGCAAGTCTAAGAAAGATTGCTCCAGCTGTCTGCCCTGCAGGATCTGCTGGGGGCTGGGAGCCCAATTGTGCTTTCTCTGCAATAAATGGAAGCCTGTGAGGCCTTCCCTAATGACTCTGACAGCAATGGGCATCACTGCAGCTTTTTTTTTTTTTTTTTTTTTTTTTTAAGAAACAAAAGCACATTTTTATATTTGGGTTTCTTTTAGTCGAACGATCAATATGGCCTGCTTATACAGTTCAAATTTGCTAATTAAATATGGAGATATTTCTTTTATTGGATATTTCAATTCTTTAACACAAAAGATCTTGCAGTGTAAGACAACAGGTGGAAATGGACTTTGAAAATTATAGAGCATTATGCAATTTTGAATGTTGTTGTCACAAGACTGTGTGACTTTGGGCATGAACTGCAGCTCATTAATAGTGGCACTAGCACCATGGAGCTAGTGGGACGAATGTTTACTTTGTTCCAGAAAATGAGCCAACCCCACCATTAGACACTGTCCAGAGTGGTGCAATGAGAAGCCATTTATAGAAAGAGAATCTTGTTTTGCTAAAATCTCCACTGTAACTTCTGCAGCAGAAGTCCACCGTGGCTGATTCTTGGCTCATTTGAAGGAGCTGCCTCCTCAGGGGAGGAGTGGGGAAATCATACCCATGCCTCAGAATTGGGAAAATAGATGCTTGGCAAACCCCCCTTCTACAATTCTCCTTTACCGCCCCAGCTTTTTCTACAGGTGGTACAGCTAAGCTGCTGGGATTTCCACTATCTTGGCAGGAAAAGGTTAAAATGCAACCTTTGGTGTTCAGTTTCATGTATTTATTTAGTACTCACAATGGCTCAGGCACTGTCTTAAGCACTTTTACGTGGTCCAAGTGCATTTACTCCTTACGGTGAGGTGGATGCTCTTATTATCTTCATTTTTCAGATGGAGAAACTAAGGCTCAGAGAGGTCAAGTAATATTCCCAGGGTCCCACAGCTAAGTTGTGACAGAACAGGAATGTGAACAATTGGCTCTACAACACACACTTTCTTTATTTTAAGATTTTATTTATTTATCCCCGCCTTGCTGCTTGTGCTTGCTGTGTTTTTCTGTGTCTGCTTGTCTCACTTTGTTGGGTCATCTTGCTGCATCAGCTCACCGCACTGCGTGGGCTGGCTTGCCTTCACCAGGAAGCCCCGGGAATCGAACCCGGAGCCACCCATATGGTAAACGGGAGCCCTATCGATTGAGCCACATCCACTTCCCTACAACACACACTCTTAACCTTTAGGTTGTATTCAGGTGATGGTTCCTTCCAGTATTCAAAGCACATTCAAATATATTGCCTCATGTTATCCATAGTATAATAATTTTCTAATCTGGAAAGATGGGGCCACATTGCCTTAAATTGCCTACTTGCATGCATAACAGAGGCCTGGGGAGTCAAATTTGGGACAGAACAAAAAGATATTAATTTTATGTGACAGAAGAAGGAAAACATTAATTTTGTAGCCCGTACATTGGTGTTGATTCATCTGAGAAATGGGAGGATGGGGACACAATTTGGGACTGAAGAAGTTTCTTACTTTAACTTTTAGTTTACCTGGTATTGATATATATCTTTATCTATATATTTCCCTGGTGTGGGGGGGCAGGAAACAGAAAGGTACATCCTAGTCCCACATGCCCTCTCCTGGGGCCAGAAACAACATTTTCATCAGCTTTAAAATAACTATATAACCATTTATATAAAAATGTAAATATAGGAATTGGATGTGGCTCAAGTGCCTGCCTCCCACATGCAAGGTCCCAGGTTAGGTTCCAGGTGCCTCCTAAAGAAAAACAAACAACGAGCAGACAACAAGCAATAAAAACCAATGAGCTCAAGCAGCTGAGCGCCCCCCTCCCACATGCAAGGTCCCGGGTTCGATTCCCAGTGCCTTCTAAAGAAAACAAAACAGAAAAAGCAAAAAACAAAAAACAATGAGCAGACAACGAGCAAACAACAAGCAAACAGACAAGGGAGTCAATTCAGAGGTGCTGATGTGGCTCCGTGGTTGTGCACCAGCCTTCCGCATGCAAGGGCCTGGGTTCAAACCCTGGTCCCGGTGTCTCAAAAAAAAAAGTAAATATAAATCAATTTATAAAGATGAAATTAACTAGTGGTTACATAAGGCTAGGAGAAGGATAGAGGGATTGAGAGGTGATTGCTAAGGAGTGTGGAGTTTTTCTTTTTGGAGTAATGAAATTGTTCTAAAAATTTTGTGGTGATGAATGCACAATATTGTGATTATTCTAAAAGCCATTGATTATACACTTTGTATAGATCATATGGTATGTGAATATATCTCAATAAAAATGCTTATTAAGTAAATAAATAAGTAATTGTGCAAGAATAGCCAGAAGCAGCAGCTATATATAGCAGGGGAAGCATAGAGAGATTGAGAGGTGAACAATTTCCTTGTTTGTCTGTTTTTTGTTTATTATTATTATTATTATTATTATCATCATTGAAATAATGAAAATGTTCTTATAGTGACTGAAGTGATGAATGCACAGCTATGTGATTATACCAAATACCATTGATTGTATATTTTGAATGAATTGTATGCTTTATTAATATGTATCAATAAAATTGATTTGTTTTTTAAAAAAAGCTGTTGATGCTGATAAAGTCAGTGATGGAAAACAGTGCCTTTTTTTTTTTTCTTTTTTTGAGGTACCGGGGGCCAGGGACTGAACCTGGAACCTTGTATGTGGCAAGTCAGTACTACAATGGCTTCCCTGAGTTGGTTTTTTTCATTTGTTTTGCTTGTTGTTTTTGTTTTCTTCAGGAGGCACTGGGAACCATACCCGGACCTCCCATGTGGGAGGTGGGTGCTCAACTGCTTGAGCCACATCTGCATTGTGCCCCTCCTTTTTTTTTTTTTTTTTTTTTTTTTTTACCAGGAAGTCCAGGGAATCGAACCCCGGTCCCTCCATATGGTAGACGGATGCCGAACCTCTTGAGCCACATCCGTTTCCCTGCCCCTCCTTTTTATTTTCCTCCTGAGATGGCTCCCTCATCTGTCTGCTCATTGTTTCCACTCATTGTCTGCTTGCTGTGTCTGCTCATTGTCTGCTCTTTGTTTGCTCATTGTCTGCTCATCTTCTTTAAGAGGCACTGGGAACTGAACCTGGGACCTCCCATGTGGGAGGCGGGTGCCCGACCGCTTGAGCCACATCCACGCCCCACTCATTGTGTCTGCTAATTGCATCAGATCGTTGCATTTGTTCGTCTTCTTTAGGAGGCACCAGGAACCGAACCTGAGACCTCCCATGTGGGAGTCAGGCACCCAACTGCTTGAGTCACATCTGCTACCCCTGCAGAAACAAGATCTGTTGAGGTACTCAGAAGCTAGCAACAGTGGAAAGCTAGTACCACTCAGATGCTCAAAGGGACAAGGTGGAAAACTAGAATTCCTGAAGGCTAGTGAGAACTGGGCCCTAAAAAGTGTCCACTGCCAGAAACATCCCAAAGCTGGGAAGGAGCAAGCAATACCCACCCACCTAACTCCCATTGGTTGACCTCAACCAGAAGACAATCTTCAGAAATCCAAGGTAATGCATTCTGTAGATTTGAAAAGAGCAGGACAAAGAAAGGTAGAGAGTGTTGGGGATGGGGATGGGGAAGGCATAAAGAAAGAATAATCAACACATCACCCAACCTAAAGCAACACCCCAATCACTTCCTACTACATCATGCTGCTTTATCATTGCAATCATCATATCCTAATGTTTCTTTTTATTCTTTGTTGCCCTTACCCCCATCATTAGAATGTAATCTCCTTGGAAATAAGGACTTTGTCTTGTTCAAAATTGTATCCCCACATGGGGTATTAGAGCCCAAGAGCACACGGAAGGCATTCTCATGGGTGCAGTGATAAGGAGTATGGCACAGTACAGGTTCTCAGACAGGAGTCAGGTGAAGAGGGCATCTGCATTAGGGAGGGAGTGGAAGCTGACAGAAGATGGTTACTGTAGCAGTTTGATATTGTTTATGAATTCCAAAAAGAGATCCTGGATTATGTTTGTAAACTGGTCTGTTCCTCTGGGCATATTAGATTGTATCAGATTCAGAGGTTTCACTTTTACTTGATTAAATTAAGATTGAGGTTTTGATTCAGCCATGTCAGTAGGACATGAAAATGACACGGCAGAGGAGAGAGTTTGTGTTTTTGATGCTGGAGCCCCAGGAAGTAAATACAGAGGAGAAGAACACAGAGGAATAGAGACAGCTCCATAGACACAGCAGAGGCCCCGGGAAGAGAATGAGCCTGATAGCCTATAGCTACAGCTGAGCCCAGAGAGAAACAAGCCCTGGGAGAGAGACGAGACTTATCCCAGTCTACAGCTAGGACCACATAGAAGAAGCTGGGACCACAGAGCCTTAAAAGAAAGAGGAAGGCTGGACCCTCACAGACATCACCTGCCATCTTGTGTTAACATGTGGCAACAGACTTTGGTGAGGGAAGTAACTTATGCTTTAGGACCTTGTGACTATAAGTTTCTACCCCAAATAAATAACTTTAAAAAGGCCAACAGAGTTCTGGTACTTTGCATCAGCACCCCTTTGGCTGACTAATACAGTTACATAAAAGGGGAATGATCAAATAAGCAAATAAATTAAATATAATGGAAATTTCATTCTTGGAGAAGGGAGATATAAATATGGAAAGGGAGAAAACTAAATGAACTCTGGTGGTTAGAATTGGAGGTAATGGTGTGAGCTCATTTTTCAGAATAAATGATTAGATTAGACAGATGATCTGATAGATGATGGATAGATGATAGATATGTGGATAGATGGTGATATAGGTAGATAGATGACAGATGATAGATAGCAAATAAATATAGATGCAAATGTGTATATGTTGTGAGTGTATGTGAGAAAGAGAGAGAGAGGGAGGATGAATTCCCAACCATGACCACTAAGAAGGCCTTGGAAGAGTGATATAGCCTAATAGCAATGAACACACTTACCACTCAGATCTTGGATTCAAAATACCGATCTTCATTAAATGGGACTAGGGCTCCTTAGAGAAATGACTGATTCCAGGGCTGGGGAAGGGAAAGTACAAGATAAGTCAATACATCTTTGCCAGAAATTAAAGAAATGCTCAAGGAATGATAAAGACATTTCAAAAGGACACAGAAGCCAGTTTGAAGACCAAACTGGGACTATTCAAGCATCAAAACAGATAACAACAGTAATAGAGTTAACCCGTGAAATAAAATAGAAAACCATGAGTCCATAAACAAATGAATCAATTAAATGTTTGATGAGGCATAGGATAGTTACATAGTCTCACTTACCTCTCACCACAGATACTCACTAAATTACAAAAAGAGAAAATACTGAACTATACTTACATAAGGGTTACCTTTGGGGAAGCTAGGTGAGGGTACACACGACCACTCTATACTCTATACTTCCTGTGAAGTTTTGCAACTTCTTATGGGTCTGTAATTATTTCAATTTTTTTTTTTAAAGAAACATTCTAAGTAAAGAAAGGAAAAAGAGTAACTTCACAGTGGAGAAGTTGCCTGGCCAACATCACTTTAATCAAGAAGTCAAAGTTAACATCATCCATAATGGGACAAATTAAAATCAGGTGCCACCTGATGGGCTGTAAATCACTTCTGTGATTTTCCTGTTGAAGATGCAACCTGAGTTTAATCGTGAGAAAACATCGGACAAACCCAAATCGAGGGACATTATACAAATCCACTAATTGGCCTGTATTCTTCAAAAGCGTCAAGGTCATGAAAATCAAAGAAAGACTGAGGAACTCTTCTCAACTGAAGGAGGCTTAGACATGATAATTAAATACAACATGTGATTCTGGACTGGATCCTTTAGCTATTCATTTCCCAAAGAAATTCACTGGGACAATTAGCAATACTTAAATGCAGTCTGAGGATTTGATGGCAGGCATGTATCGATGTTAATTTCCTCATTTTGATGGTGATATTGTGGACATGAAGGAGCTTGCCATTGCTTGTAAGAAATACAAATTAAAAGTAATCCAAGAGTGATGGGGTATAAGGTCAGCAATTTACTCTCAAATAATTCAGGGGGAAAAAAGTTCCCTGTACTTTACTGTAAAAGTGGAACTTTTCTGTAAATTTGTGATTGTTTCAAAAATATTTTTTAATTATTAAAACAAACAAACTACATTCCTAGCACCCAGAACAGGCCTGGCATTTGCTTTCTAAGTGCTCAACAATGAATGGATGAAATATATAAACAACTACAACAAGCACATCCTTATAGAAAAAGACGTGGGAAGCAGATGTGGCTCAAGTATTTGGGCGCCCACCTACCACATGGGAAGTCCTGAGTTTAGTTCCCGGTACCTCCTAGAGAAGACGAGCAAGAGAGCAAGCTCATGCAACAGGCTGGCGGCGAGCTGACACAACAAGATGATGCAGCAAGGAGTCACAAAAGTGGAAACACAATGAGAGACACAGCAATGCAGGGAACGGAGGTGGTTCAAGTGACTGAGTGCCTCTCTCCCACATGGGAGGGCCCAGGCACAGTTCCCAGTGCCTCTTAAAGAGAAGACAAGCAGACACAGAGAGCACACAACGAATGGGCACAGTGAGCACAAACAATGATGAGGGAGGGGGGAGAAATAAATAAAATAAATCTTTTTTTAAAAAAAAGACATACACCCAAATATTAATAGTGGTTTTCTTTGGATGGATTTGTCACAGATAATTTGGAGTTGTTTTTTTTTAAACAAATCAATTTTATTGATACATATTAATAAGGCATACAATTTATCTAAAGTGTACAATCAATGGTATTTGGTATAATCACATAGTTGTACATTCATCACTTCAATCGTTAAAGCACATTATTTCAATAATAATAATAATAATAAAGAAAAACCAGACAAACAAACAAACAGGGAAATTCCACCCCTCTCAATCTCTATTTCCCCAGCTGTAATAGCTGCTCTTTCTGGCTATTCTTGCACAATTATTTATTTGTTTATTAAGCAGTTTTACTGAGATATATTCACATACCATATGATCTATCCAAAGTATATAATCAATGGCATTTTTTAGCTATTAAAAAGACCTTTATTCAACTTGCTTCATTAACATAGTAAAAAAAAAAAAAAAGACCTTTATTGTAAAATTATAAAATAAACAGAAAAATAGATTGACATAAATTACAAATTTTAAAAGAGAGTACAAGGCCAGGTTAGATTTAATATAATCAGTTATAAAGAATAGATAGTATAGCAACAAACATTTATAAATATAAATAATAATTCCAATACAATAGAAATTATTATAAAATAATTCTAATTTTTATATTACAGCTCTAACTATTGGATAATAATCTCTAAGAGTGAAATAAATTATTGGTTTAGTTATTTGATTTCCATTTAGGCCATAATTATTTCTGGATAATCAAATTCCTATTTGGGAATTCTTCACATCTTATTGGAATGAATTACAGCAGATAACAATATGCCAACTCATAATTTTATGAGGTAGAAAAACTCAAAATCTTTTCAACAGTACTCATGCTAAATCATTATTGATCGAGATGGATTATCTTAATTAATGAGTATGCCATAAGAAAGGGTTAGAGAAAAATGAAGTATCCAAAATATATCTCTTCTCCAGTCCTCCTCAATTAAAAGTAAGTATTTATTTTTATTACTAGGATATAGAAGTTCCTAGTGCCTAGAAATATTCTTGCCCATTATCCAACACTCTCTCCTTTCCAGAATTGCCATCCCTGGTTAGTGGTGTCAATCATCAGCAATTTGGTGAACATGTTCTCATACAAAGGGACTTGGAGAGTTTTGTAGGATATTTCATTCAGGATAAGGAAGAGACAGGAGAATTATTTTGGACCCAGGTTTCTGGGGATCAAGACACTCCCAACCCTCAGATATTGTACCTCCTCACCTTGAATACCGCTAGATAGTTACTGACAAATTGAAATCAAACAGCTCCTTTTTCTGGGCCTAGATGACTGTTACCACATGATGGACATGTTAATTAGATTATGTTCATCTTTTATTGATTGTATTTTGGATTAGTGTCTCTGTGATGGGGTTTGACAAGCCTAGTCCCTTTAGTAACACATTTACAAGTCCTCTCTTAAAATGGACAACTTCTGCAGGTGGTTGCTGGTCATAATATGTTGATTTGTTTTAATTAACATTTGTTTGATATATTAATAGACACGCTTTATATTTTAATTTCACATGGTTGAAATCAAAAATGTACAACAAGGCATATGCTGAAAAGCTTCTCTCCCTTCTCTGCCTCCTAACCACCTAGGGCCCCTCCCTCAAGGTAACGAATATTATCAGTATCTCTTTGTATCACTCCAGGGAGATATACATACATACATACACACATTTTTCACTCTATATGTTACTAAGAATCTATCTTAGAGGTAATTTCTTATCAGGATATAAAAAGTCTCCTCATTCTTTTTCTTTTTAACAGCTGCATAGTATTCCAATGAATAAATCGACTTTCCTCTTACTAATGGAGGGTTGTTTCCAATTTTTTGCTGTTATAAACAAACCCCCATATACATAAGTACTTTTGTCCATAACCAAATATGTATTTTAGGGTAAAAGCAATACAATTGCTTGGGCAAAGTTCTGTGCATTTTAATTTTGATAAATAGCCAAATTGTCAAATTGGCTATTTAATTTTTAAATTTTGATATATTGCCAAATTGTCTCTCTTAGAGATTGTGTAAGAGCCTCACTCACTGAGTATTAACAAATTTCTGGATTTTGTCTATTTGATTACAAAAAAGGATATGTCAGAGTAGTTTTAAACTACATTTCCTTTATATGGGGTTAGAATCAGCTTCATTTCATTTTTATTTCCTTTTTCTGTGTACTATTTGTTTATGGATCACTCATTTTTCTATTTGTGTGTGTGTGTGTGTACATTTAATAATTGAATATATAAACAATTAAAAACGAAAAGGTAAACACAGATGAATAAATACATACATTTCTCAAATAAATGTACTGGATACATATAAAAATTTTTTTGAATCAAACAATATGTTACACAATATATTTGGTTCATAGTAATGCATTCATACATTACTATGTCCTTTTGTGTCTGGCTTGCTTCGCTCAACATAATGTCCTCCAGGTTCATACATGGGGTCATATGCTTTATGACTTGATTCCATCATGTGAATAGACCACAGTTTATTTACCTATTCGTCTGTTCATGGACACCTGGGTTGTTTCCAACTTTTGGCAATCGTGAATAATGTTGCTATGAACATCGGTATGCAGATGTCTGTTCATGTCACTGCTCTCAGTTTTTCTGGGTATATACCCAGTAGTGGCATTGCTGGGTCACGTGGCAAGTTTATGTTCAACTTCTTTAGGAGGGGTCGGATGTGGCTCAACTGGTTGGGCGTCCGTCTCCCATATGGAGGGACCCGGGTTCGATCCCCGGGACCTCCCGGTAAAAAAAAAAAAAAAAAAAAAACTTCTTTAGGAACTGCCAAACAGTTCTCCGCAGTGGCTAATACCATTCTGCAGTCCCACCAACAGGGAAGAAGTGTTCCTATCTCTCTATATCCTCTCCAACACTTGTAGTTCTCTGTCTTTTTAATAGTGTCCATTCTGATAGATGTGAAATGATATCTCACTGTAGTTTTGATTTGCAGTTCCCTAATCATGAGTGATGTTGAGCATTTCTTCATGTGTTTTTTTGCCATTTGGATTTCTTCTTTGGACAAATGTCTGTTCAAGTCTTTTGCCCATTTTTTAATTGGGTCATTTGTCTTTTTACTGTTGAGTTGTAACATCTCTTTATATATCCTGGATATTAAACCCTTATCAGATATGTGATTTCCAAATATTTTTTCCCATTGAGTTGGCTGCCCTTTCACCCTTTTGACAAAGTCCTGTGAGGTGCAAAAGTGTTTAATTTTTAGGAGGCCCCATTTATCTATTTTTTTCTTTTGTTGCATGTGCTTTGGGTGTAAGGTCCAAGAAACCACCACCTACTACAAGGTCTTGAAGATGTTTCCCTACATTTTCTTCTAGTAGTTTTATGGTCCTGGCTTTTATATTTAGATCTTTGATCCATTTTGAGTTGATTCTCTTCTAGGGAGTGAGATAGTGGTCCTCTTTCATTCTTTTGGTTACAGATATCCAGTTGTCCCAACACCATTTGTTGAAGAGACTGTTTTGTCCCGTTAGCATGGACTTGGTAGGTTTGTCAAAAACCAGTTGACTATATAGGTGAGGGTTTATTTCTGGGTTCTCAATTCTATTCCACTGATCGATATGTCTATCTTTATGCCAGTACCATGTAGTTTTGACCATTGTAGCTTTGTAATGTTTCAAGATCAGGCAGTGAAATTCCTCCCATGTCACTCTTCTTTTTTAGAATGCTTTTGGCTATTCGTGTGCACTTACCCTTCCAGATGAATTTGGTAATTGCCTTCTCTAATTCTATAAAGTAGGCTGTTGGAATTTTGATTGGTATTGCGTTGAATCTATAAATCAGTTTAGGTAAGATTGACATCTTCACGATATTTATTCTTCCAATCCATGAACACGGAATGTCTTTCCATTTGTTTAGGTCTTTTAAAATTTCTTTTAGAATTGTAGTTTTCTGTATATAGGTCCTGTACTTCTTTGGTTAAATTAATTTCTAGGTATTTGAGTCTTTTTGTTGCTATTGAAAATGGAATTTTTCCCCTGATTTCCTCCTCAGGTTGTTCAGTACTAGTGTACAAAAACATTACTGATTTTTGCGTGTTGATCTAGTATCCTGCCACTTTGCTGAACTCATTTATTAGCTCAAGTAGCTTTGTTGTGGATGCGTCAGGATTTTCTAAGTACAGGATCATGTCCCCACAAACAGGGAGAGATTACTTCCTCTTTTCCTATTTGAATGCCTTTAATTTTTTTTCTTGTCTAATTGCCCTAGCTAGAACTTCTAGCATAGTATTGAATAACAGTGGTAAAAATAGGGATCCATGCCTTGTTCCCGATCTTCCCCCCATTGAGTATGATGTTGGCTGTGGGTTTTTCATATATGCCTTTTATCATATTGAGGAATTTTCCTTCTATTCCTATATTTTGAAGTGTTTTTATCAAAAAAAGATGCTGGATTTTGTCAAATGCCTTTTCTGCATCAATTGAGATGATCATGTGTTTTTTTCCATACAATTTGTTAATGTGGTGTATTACATTGATTGATTTTATGTTGAACCAACGTTGCATACCAGAAATAAATCCCACTTGGTCTTGATGTATAAGTCTTTTGATATGCTGTTGGATTCGATTTGCAAGTATTTTGTTGAGAATTTTTGCATCTATGTTCATTAGATAGACTGGTCTGTAATTTTCTTTTCTTGTAGTATCTTTATCTGGCTTTGGAATTAGGGTAATGTTGGCTTCATAAAATGTTTGGGTAATTTTCCCTCCTTTTCAATTTTTTGAAAGAGTTTAAATCAGGATTGGTTTTAATTCTTTTCTAAATGCTTGGTAGAATTCACCTGGGAAGCCATCTGGTTATGGACTTTTCTTTGCTGGGAGATTTTTTATGACGGATTCAATTTCCTTAAATGTGATTGGTTTGTTAAGTTCTTGTATTTCTTGTAGCATCCGTGTAGGTTGGTTGTGCATTTCCAGGAAATTGTCCATTTCATCTAGGTTGTCTAGTTTGTTGGCATATAGTTTTTCATAATATCCTCTTATGATTCTTTTTATTTCTGTGGGGTCATTTGTAACTTCCCCCCTTTCATTTCCGATTGTATTTATTTGCATCTTCTCTCTTTTTTTCTTTGTTAGTCTAGCTAACAAAAGGGTTTGTCAATTTTATTGATCTTCTCAAAGAACTAGCTTTTGGCTTTGTTGATTTTCTCTTTCTGTTGTTGTTGTTCTCATTTTCATGTATTTCTGCTTTAATCTTTATTTCTTTCCTTCTGCTTGCTTTGGGATTGGTTGGCTGTTCTTTTTCTAGTTTCTCTAGTTGTTCAGTTAAGTATTTGAGTTTAGCTCTTTCTTCTTTTTTAATATAGGCATTTAAGGCTATAAATTTCCCTCTCAAGAATGCCTTCACTATATCCCATAAGTTTTGATACCTTGTGTTCTCATTTTCATTTGTCTTAATATATTTACTGATTTCACTTGCAATTTCTTCTTGGAACCACCGAATATTTAGGAGTGTGTTGTTCAGTCTCCACACATTTGCAAATTTACTTTTTTCCTGTCTGTTATTGATTTCTAGTTTCATTCCATCATGATCTGAGAAGGTGCTTTGTATAATTTCAATCTTTTTATATTTATTGAGAGCTGCATTGTGACCTAACATGTGGTCTATCCTGGAGAAAGATCCATGGGCACTTGAGAAGAATGTATAACCCGCTGAGTTTGGATGCAGTGCTCTGTATATGTCTGTTAGGTCTAACTTGTTTATCATATTGTTCAAGTTCTCTGTTTCCTTGTTGATCTTCTGTCTAGTTGTTCTATCTAATGATGTAAAAGGGGTGTTGAAGTCTCCGACGATTATTGCAGAAATGTCTATTTCTCCCTTCCGTTTTGCCAGAGTTTATCTCATATATTTTGGGGCACCCTGGTTAGGTGCGTAGATATTTATGACTGTTATATCTTCGTGGAGGATCATCCCTTTTATTAATATATAATGGCCTTCTGCATCTCTTATCACTTTTTTGCATTTGAAGTCTGTTTTGTCTGGTATTAGTACCCCTGCTCTTTTCTGTTTACTATTTGCATGGAGTATCTTTTTCCAACCTTTTACTTACAGCCAGTTTGTATCCCTGGGTCTGAGGTGAGTTTCTTGTAAGCAGCATATGGATGGCTCATGTTTCTTTATCCATTCTATCAGCCTGTATCTTTTGATTGGGGAGTTTAATCCATTCATATTCAATGATATTACTATAAATGCACTATTTATTTCCTCCATTTTATTCTTTGGTTTTCATATATCATCTTATTTTTATCTATCTTTTTACTCTTTTGGCTATCCTTTCTGCTATTCTTTCTTCTATACACTACTCCTCCAAGTCCACTTCTCCTATCTTTTTCTTTCAGATTCTAAGGCTTCCTTTAATATTTCTGCAAAGGGGGATTCTTTTTTGCAATCTCTCTTAGTTTCTGTTTGTTTGTGAATATTTTATACTCACCTTCATATTTGAAGGACAATTTTGCTGGATAAAGAATTCTCAGCTGGCAGTTTTTCTCTTTCATTATCCTAATTGTATCATACCACTGTCTTTTCACCTCCATGGTTTCTGAAGATAAATCTATACTATGTATTACTGGACATCCCTTGTAAGTGATGGTTTGCTTCTCCCTTGCTGCTCTGAGAAGTTTCACTTTATCTTTGACATTTGACATTCTGAGTAGTATGTGTCTTGGTTTAGGGCTATTTGAATTTATTCTCATTGGGGTATGGTGTGCTTCTTGGATATGTAAGTTCATTTCTTTCATGAGAGTTGGGATATTTCCAGCTATTATTTCCTCAAATACTCTTTCTGCCCCTTTTCCCTTCTCTGCTCCTTCTGGAACTCCATGACATGTATGTTGTTGTGTTTTTGTGTTGTCATTCAACTCTCTGAGCCCCTGCTCAATTTTTTCTATTCTTTGCTCTCTCTGTTCTTTTCTCTCTTCAATTTTAGCTGTTGTGTCTTCAGTATCACTTATTCTTCTATCATTTAAAGTCTGCTGTTTTATGCCTCAGATGTGTTTTTCATCTCACCTATTGTGTCTTTCATTCCCATGAGCTCTGTTACTTTTCTGTTCAGTGCTTCCAATTTGCCTTTCTGTTTGCTCAATGTCTTCTTGGTGTCATTTACCTCTTTAACTATGTTGTCTTTCAGCTCATTAATTTGATTTTGGAAATTTGTGTGCATCTCGATGATTAGTTCTCTAAAATTCTGCATCTTTTCTGGGGCTTTGATGTATTCCTTTTCTTGGGCCATGTCTTCTATATTCTCAGTATGACTCATTATTTTTTGCTGATATCTAGACATCTGATTAGGATGTTGTTTACTCAGATGCTCAATTTCCTTCTCTTTTGCAGAGATTTAGTGTCAGAAGGCTGTGAGTTACCACTGCTCTTTGATTTTTGGCTCGACCTGCATTGTTAGGATTGTCCTACTGGTTACTCAAAACTGGGCACTGGACCAGTAATTGGTTGTAGAGTCGCTTCCTAGGACCTTGTGTAGGGAGGGTATAGAAGCCGGAAAAAGCCTCTCCTAGTTATTTATAGTTTTCTTGCATGTGCTTTCTTGATCTAGGAGAGCGCGCTATTTGGCAGCGCTCAGTTCAATGCCTGGTGGGAGTGTATTTGTTGCAACACAGACCAGATCAATGTGCTAGAGCTCCCTGTCTGGAGGCTATGAGCCTTGTAATTCAAACTTTCTCTGAGACAGTTCTCCAGCCTTCTCTTGCAGCCCCCTCCCTTTTCCCGGCTAGGAAATATTTCCACTCCCCCCTGAGTCCTCAACAATCAGTCCTTGTTAGTAGAAGAAAAGATTGGGAGATTTATATATGTTTAGCCCCTTGCAGGCTTCAAGGCAAGCAGTGGCGCAGACCCACCCAGCCTGGAAGGGCTCTTGGGACAGAGCAGACCAAATTTGTGAGTCAAAACTGAGTCAGCCTTATGCTGTGTCCCTCTCTCTCCCCTTTCCTGGGGTGTCCTCAACAATTAGTCCCCACTAAAAGAGAGGGAGATTGGGAGGTTCGGATTTCTCCAGTCCTTTGCCAGCTCCCAGGGCAAACCACTGTGTGGTCTCACCTGGCCTGGAAGGGCTCATGGGATACAGGGGACCAACTTTGTGGGTCAAAAGTTGAGTCCGCCTTAGGCTGTGTCTCTCTTTCCCCTTTCATGGGGTAGTAGCTCCCTGGAGCCCCCTTTGTCTGTAGACACAGGCCCAGAGGCCCAAGAATTCTGAAGTGTCTTTAGTGTGGGGGAGGGTGCTGGCATGGTTTCAACTCATGGTTCTGTCGTAACGATTTCTCTCTTTTGTCCCTCTCTCCTCTGGGCAGTGTCCAGCCTTTGCCTGATGTCCTAAACCCTAGAAGATCTTTTTCGGGGCTGTTTCAGCCTGCCCTCTAGCTATTTTTCTGTCCACACTCGAGTTCCAGCAGCTTTCTACTCAGAGGATCCCAGCTCTGACTGGGTTTATTTTTAAAAGCTCTTTATATATTAGGAAAATTAGCTTTTCTATAAGAGTTGCAAACATTTTATACCAAATATCAGTGCATGTCTTTTAATTTTCATTATGCTCCTTTTTGCCTTGAGAACACAGATCCTGAAATAAGACTGAATTTGAATCCTGACTCTGCTATTCACCAGCTGTGTGTCCTTGAGCAAGTTATTTAACCTTTCTGTGATTCAGTTCATCAGTAAAGGGGAGATAATAATGGTACCTACCACATAGGGTTGTTGTAATGAATAAAAGAATTAATATATGTAAAGTGCTCAGAAAATATCTGGCATATGGCAAGGACTTTAAGAGTATTGTTTATCATTTTTATGTAGTCAAATGTAATGTTAATTCATTTTAGATGCCATTTCAAAGAAAAACTTTTATTTGCCTTTGCTTCAGATTCTGGAAATGAAAGGAAAAAAAAAAGTAATTATTTGTACTTCTGATGATAACACGAGCCATCTAGATATCAAGCTCTTCTCATAATTGAGGGTATTCAATAAATGGGAGCTGTAGATCAAGTACTGTGCAAGATGCTTTATCCTCGCATTTATTCCTCACAACCCTCTTCAGTAGGTATTATTATCCTTGTTTTACCAAGGAAGAAACAGATTCAGAGAGGTCATATGACTTGTCCAAGGCCAAGCTTGCTTGTGCATTGATTTGCAAATGTTCTTAAATCTTTCCCTCTGTATGTCCTCAAAGCATATCCTGTGCCTACACCATTCCCTCAAGGATGTTGAACTGATAGTTTGCCATTCATTCACTCTCGCTCAAACCAACTCTTTCTCCTGACTTCCTCCAGTCGCCCTAGCTGTTCAGTTTAGAATCCTGTTTGTTTCCTTCCACAGAATCTATCAAGTCTTGCAGATTCTACCTCTGAAATGTGTCTCACATCTACCCCTCCATCCCTGGCTGGGCCCTCACTACCTTTCACAGGGACTGTTGCAGCAATAGCCTTTTTTCTTTTCTTTTCTTTTTTTTCTTTGCAATAACCTCCTAACAAGACTCCCAAAGTCTTCCAGCCTTTCCTCTCCAATCTCCCATACAGCGCTGCCCAGGTGGTTTTCCCAAAGCACAGCTCTAGCCATATCATTCCTCAACTCTCAAGCCTTCAGTGGCTCCTGCTGCCTACTCACTTCCTACTCCTTTTTCTGGCATTTGAGGCCCTGTGTTATCAACCTACTTTGCAGGTTTTGCTTTCAAGACACTCCTCTCATTCAGCCAAAACAAATGTCTCACTATTCCTTGAACAAGCTTTCGGTCATGTTGTTTGTCCAGCTTAGAATTTCCCTCTGCTTCTCTTCAAGGCAGCTCAAGCTTCATGAAGCTGTCCTTTATTCTGATTATACTCCAGCCTCCCCATCCACCCACCTCCACTCCAAGCCCTGCACTTGTTTGTAAACTCCTTCAGAGTCTCAAGCCTGGTATTGCTTGAAATGCCTTCCGCATATGCATACTCTGGTACAACTGATCAACCCCACAACCTAGTTCCTGATGGGGTTACCCCAGCCAGGCCCGGCCTATTCGAATCCAGCTCTCCTCACAAAACTGATATTTGATGTAAAATATTTGCAATTCTTTACACAAGAAAGGGCTTATTTTCCTAATATATAAAGAGCTCCATCACAGGCTTCCGTTTTCCTTTTAGAAGATCTGATGGCTGTCACCTGAGGCACTGCACACGGAAAACTTTCTGGAAATACTGATTGTATGAACAACCTGTTCTGAATCTTGGTGCTGAAGAGAATGTCAGGACGTCTGATCAACTTTCTTGTTTCAGAGAAGAAACCGAGGTCCAGAGATGGGAAGAAGCTCGCCCTCGGTCACACAGCAAGCAAGAAACAGAGCAAGATCTAGAACCCAGGCCTCCTGACTCCCAGCCCAGGGCACGCTCCTCTACACCTCGGGTCAAGCAGGCCTCGGGTCATCTGCCTCAAACACCCGAGATCACTGTCGAAGACGTCACCATCTGTTCCTTTTTCTCTCCCTCATCTAAGAGACTCCTTCGCCCTTCACCCAACACAATATTTCCTCCTCCCCAAGTCTGTCTTGAAGACAGTGGCCCCGAGCGACGAGAGGACTTTTCCGGGGCCGGGTCAGTGGGCCGCGGGCAGACAAGGAACCCGGGCCTCGGCGGAAGGTTCGCGGCTTGGCGGGTGGCGGCCTCGGAGCTCCAGGGCTCCCAGCGCAGCCCAGGACCCGGCCGGGCCACGCCCCAGGCGCACCCGGCTCAGACACGCCTGCCAGCCCTCCGCCTGCCCGCCCGGCCGGGGCGGAGCCGAGCACCCATGTCCCGCCCTCCCCGTGAGGGGACCCTATTGACGTCGACAAACAGAAGCCGCGGCCAATGAGAAGGAAGGGGCGGCCGTCGTGGCCCTATCGGCTGCGACAACACAACAACGGACGCGCCCAACTGGCTGACGCTACAACTCGGCCCTTCCGGGTCCCTCCACGACCGGTTCCTCCTCTTGCAGGGCTGGGGTCGAAGGACAGCTAGAAGGGACCCTCTAATCAGGTAGGTCTGTGAGGGCTGAGGTGCCCGTTCGTGCCGGGCGGGGGGCTGCTGCTGCTCCTCTCCAGAGCTCGGGTGGGTAGGAGCGTAAGGGGACGGCCAGGGAAAGGGGCGGGGAGGAGCCGAGCAGCACGTGGAAGGGCGGCCTGAATGTCGCGGGCGTGGGGGCTGGACCCGCGGGCTCTGGTTTTGCCGTGGGCGCGTGGACCCTGCTGTCCCTGAAGGTCGGGTCTGCAGTCGTCAACACCGGGGCGGGTGTGAGAGGGGCATCTCCAGTGCCGCCGCTCGGTCTCTGTCCCGAAGGAACGTTTTTAAAAACCCTGATGTCGGAGGCCCCATCCAGCTGGACTGCGGACCCATGAGGGCGGTTTCCCTTCTTAAAGTTCAGGTTGTGCTTGACTTTTTCGGTCAGGGCAAACTAACACCGAACCCATATTGAGTGCTTACTAAGTGCTAGGCAGTGTGCCAACTGCTTTACAGGCATTAACCAAGTTTCCCGCACAGCAGCCCTATGAGATGGGTAGTAGTAGCTTTGTCAGGTACAAAAAGAGGCAAAGTGAGGTAACTCAGCCGCTGGTAAGTGATGGAGCTGCGATTTGAACGAGGCTTTCTCAGTCCAGAGCCCCATCTCTTAAGCTCCACACTGAGTTGTGTGATAGTGAGAAAGCCCACAATTCCACTTCAGTGCATGCAGAGGAGGAAAAAAGGAAAGGAAACTGATCCAACCACATCTTGGAGGAAACAATCAAAATTCCAAAGTCCCAAACTCTGGTTTTAAATAACAATGGAAATTAGATTTGAAGTGGTGCCATTTAAAACACTGGTAACCAGGCCCAGGGGTCAGAGCTCAGGAGTGGAATCCCTGTCCTACCACTTATTAGTTTTGTCATTCTGGGCATGTTACTGGGCCCTCTACGCCTCAATTTCCTTATTCATAAAATAGAACTGAAAAAATACCCATTCAGGGTGGGTATAGTACAAAACCTGACACGTAGTATTTCTTGAATAACAGAAAACTTTATTTATTTATTTTTTAATCTAAACAGAAGTAAAATTTTACTCCTCAGTGCTCCCAAACTGAACTGTTTGCATTTTTCTGTTTCCCTCCAGCCTTTGTCCTGTTGCCCACATGCTTTTAACAGGTTGGAAGGCTCAATGTAAAGGCCATTTTGCATTTGCCTATACAAACCACTGTCATTAGCATTTTTCCACATTAGAGTTCATTAGTCTCCATTATCTTATGTTAACTGGCTGCACTATAGTCCAGTAAGTGGCTTGGCCATTATTTACTTTTGGATATTTAGGATGTGTCTTGCTTTAAATATTACAGTAATGCTGTAGTAGACATCTTTTTTTTTTTTTTTTTTTTTTTTTTTAAAGATATAATTCACATACTATAAAATCCACCATATAAAGTAAACAATTCCATGGATTTTAGTGTATTCACAAGGTTCTACAATCATCACCGTTATCTAATTCCAGGACATTTTCCATCACCTGAAAAAGAAACCTTGCATGCCTGGCGTGCACCTTGGAGTCTTAGTTGATGGGCCCTGGCCCAGGGTTTCCAAGGCCTTATGTAAGCAAGATGTTGAGGTGCAGCCTGGAAAACTAGTAACGACCCAGGTCCAGATGCCCAGGCTCCCAGGCATGAGGGCTTGGGTGGGGGAATTGGAGCCTCTCTCCATGGGGCCTCCATGCCAAGTTCCAGTTCTGGGCCAGAGGCTGGACTGCCCCGCTGTACTCTGGGGACTCCCTCTCTTGGTTAGACTGAGGTCACTGAGAGGGTCCGTGGGTCAGCATGAAGGCTACCACCCACGCACTTTCCCCTTGCTGGGGTCCCAGCACTGCCGCAGGCCATGCAAAAGCCTAGGAGGAGTCCAGGCCGCCATCCCGCAGGCCTGCCCTGTGCCTTTTCTTGTACCTCCACTCTCCGGGTATTGAGGCCAGGCCCAAAATGTGATCCTGCCACCTGGTGGGAGGTGTGGGAGGTGGGCAACATGGGAATCCCAGTGGGTTCCGTGTAATATTTTAGGTAATCTAAGCACCTCTTAAAATATATGTGTGTGTATATATATATATATATATAACATTTTTGTAAGCAAATACACATATATGCATATATATTTATATATCATTTTGCAAATGTTTGTATGTATTGTGAGAATTTTGATTTTTACCCATAATAAAAAAAAAATGTGATCCTGGAGGAAGGGAGGGGCTGGTTGTCAGCAAAACTAAGGGACACTCAAATCAGGCAACTGCAAGATGCTGTCATAGGTGGGGAGAAGCATTTTTGGAGAGCTGTGCCAAACCTAGGCTGCTTATGTGCAGAAAACTTTCATACTGTGAGACATGCAGATCTCCTTTGAATGAAATCAGTGTGTACGCCTCTACGGAGACGCCTGAAGAACTTTGCTGATGAGTTTGCCATACTTCAGGATTGTCGACAAGCAGAGGTTGAAAGAAAGACTGGAAGCCAAAATAGGTGAACCTTTGAAAGCTTATGAAGCATTGTAAAAATGAAACGGGATGATCTTGAGGCAACAGTAACCGCCAAGAATTGAGAAGCTAAGCAGTTAACGCAGAAAAAGACAAGTCAGCAAATCCCATCTGATCAACATGTTATTTCACAGGCAGAAACTGAGTTTCAGGGAGCTATTGGCAATTGTGAAAAGCAAAAAATAAATGATATAAAGACTATTTTCAGAATTTGTCACTAATGAAATAATTCTTGGCAAAGCAGAGGTATTCACCGCTGCTTACCAAAATATACAAAAGATTGATAAAATTTAGATGTTGAGCATATTTTCATGTGCGTCTCGGCCATTTTGTATGTCTTTGGGGAAATGTCTCTACAAGTCCTTTGTCCGTTTTCTCATCAGTTTGTCTTTTTGTTGTTAAACTGTAAAAATTCCTTATATTCTGGATACTAGACCCTTATCATATATGATTTGCACCTATCTTTTCCCATTCTATTGGTTGTCTTTCACTTTGTTCATAATGTCCTTTGCACCAAAGTTTTTAATTTTGGTCTAAGAGTTTTAGTTTTAGCTCTTACATTCAGGTCTTGGATCCGTTTGAGTTAGTTTTTGTATATGGTACGATAGGGGGCCAAATTCATTGTTTTGCATGTGGCTATCCAGTTGACTCAGCACCATTTTTTTAAAATACTGCTTTTTATCCCCATTGAATGGTCTTGGAACCCTTGTTGAAAATCAGCTGACCCTAGATGTTTATTTCTGGACTCTATTCTGGTCCATGGATCTGTCCATACTTATGCCGATATCACACTGTCTTTGGTTTCTGTAGGTTTGTGGTAAGTTTTGAAACCTTGAAGTATGAGACCTCCAACTTTTTTCTTCTTTATCATGATTGTTTTGGCTATTCTGGATCCTTTGCATTTCCATATGAATTTTAGGATCGATTTGTCCATTTCTGGGGGAAAAAAAGGCAGTAGGAATTTTGATAGGGATTTTATTGAATCTGTAGATCAATAGATTACCATCTTAATATTTTTTCAATCTTATGATATGGATGTCTTTTCATTTATTTAGGTCTTTTTATTTATTAAATATTTATTTATTTATTTAGGTCATTTCTTTCAGCAATGTTTTGTACTTTTTCAGTGTAAAAGCCTTGCCCTTTTGTTAAATTTATTCCTATCTTTTTTTTTTTTTTAGGAGGTACTGGGGATTGAACCTAGGACCTTGTACATGGGAAGCAGGTGCTCAACCACCTGAGCTACATCTGCTCCCCTATTCCGATTATTTTATTCTTTTTGATGCTGCTGTAAATGGAATTTTTTTTCTTTAACTTCATTTTCCAATTGTTCATTGCCAAGTGTATAGAAATAAACCAATTTTTGTACATTGATTTTGTATTCTGTAACCTTGCTGAAGCCGTTTATTAGCTCTAATAGTTTTTTTTATTTTTACCAAATAATGTTTATTGATACTTTTTTTTTTTTTTTAAGTATCAGGCATAAGCTTTATTTATTGGGACTTAAGGACAGGAGAGATTTTCTCTGGTGGCAGCAGTCCAGAGAATGAAGATAGCCCTCCACAAAGAGGCAGGAAAATGAGGGGCCATATACAGGGTCTCAGAACAAAGACATTTCATAACAGAGTTTCTGCTAGGGTCACATGAAGCACGTAAATGGGGTTTGGTGATATTACTGTAGGAAGGAATTGTACAGCCTGGAGAAAACTAGTCTATAATACCATCTGTATTGTTTTCCTGTGAGGAGGTTTGTTAAATTTTAACTTGTGTCCTGGGGCATGCAAGCAGCTGCATACCGCTGGCTGAGTTTCATTTAGCTGGGGCTGGAACTCACTGGGCCCCTACAGAGACATTAGATGGATTCCATATTTTAAAACCAATTATGGAATAAAACATTCTCTATCATTGCTGTCTGTTGTTGAATGGTTCCCAAACCATTAATATTTTGTAACCAGAAAAATAATGATTCACTCATTTAGCTTCAAATATATATAATAAAATCAGGGAGGGCAGGTTTCTCCTTATTCTTTTACAGAATTTTCCAGTGTTCCTGCACATTAAGGAAATAATTTCATGAATCTTGGTGTATAGAGGGCTGACAGTGCATCCAGATGTGCAATCCTAAAGCATCCTTGCTCCACCTTCACTGACACCATGGGACCCACTCCTGTCTCCAATCCATGCTTGTTCGGGAACCCTTCCCGTGATGAACCCCTGGGAAGGAGACATTCCAGACACTTTTTTCTTGGGTAGGCTCTCTGGGATTTGTTCTCAGGCAAGATCTGTCTTCAGAAGTCAATCCTGCACATCTTCGTTGTGGAGCTCGTTTATGAGTACCGCGATCGGATAGAGCCACTTGTAGCCACTATCTTGGCCCGGTCCCTTCCGGTCAGCCTAGGGTAGAACCATGCTACGTGGTACACAACAGAGGCGGAAGAGGAGGAAAGGCGGGAACATGGGGGCGGTGGCCTGGGCCACTTAAACGGGCCGCCCCCTATTGATATATATTAATAAAGTATACAATTCATCCAAAGTGTATAATCAATGGTGTTGTTATCTCTTAGTTGTGCCTTTATTACCTTGCTCTAATAGTTTTTTGTAGATTCTTTAGGATTTTCTATACATAATATAATGTCGTCTGTAAATATTATTTCTTTACAGTTTGGATGTCTTTTTTTTTTTTTTTTTTCCTGGGTACAGTGTACTTTGTTGATTGTACATGACACGGTAGGGCCCTCTGAGCCCCTCCCCTTCTTCAGGGGTCTGGAATGGAAGCTGTAGAGGATGGGTGATGCTCAGTGTTGGGGGATGGATTGGGGCTGACTACTTCTCTTATCCTCTCAGGCTGTTGCTGGGGCTGGTGGTCCAAGGGGCCCTTACTCTTTGGAGGTCACGTGGACCATGAGGTCTACCACTCTGTTGCTGTAGCCAAATTCATTGTCATATCAGGAAATGAGCTTTACAAAGTGGTCATTGAGAGCAATGCCAGCCCCAGCACCAAAAGTAGAAGAGTGGGTGTCACTGTTAAAATCACAGGAGACAACTTGATCCTCAATGTAGCCCAGGATGCCCTTCAGGGGGCCATCTGATGCCTGCTTCACCACCTTCTTGATGTCATCGTATTTGGCTGCTTTCTCCAGATGGCAGGTCAGATCCATGACAGACACATTGGGCGTGGGGACATGGAAGGCCATCCCAGTGAGCTTCCCATTCAGCTCTGGGATGGCCTTACCCACCGCCTTGGCAGAGCCCGTAGATGCAGGGATGATGTTCTGGGCAGCTCCGTGGCCATCACACCACATTTTCCTGGAGGGGCCATCCATAGTCTTCCTGGTGGCAGTGATGGTATGGACAGTGGTCATGAGTTCCTCTACGATGCAGAAGTTGTCGTGGATGACCTTGGCCTGGGGGCCAGGCTGTTGGTGGTGCAGCAAGCATTGCTGATGATCTTCAGGGAGTTGTCATACTTCTCATGGTTCATGCCCATCACAAACATGGGGGCATTGGCCAGAGGGGCAGAGATGATGACCATCTTGGTGCCACCCTTCAAGTGAGCCCCAGCCTTCTCAAAGGTCACAAAGACACAGTGGACTCCACAACATATTCAGCACCAGCATCACCCCATTTGATGTTGACAGGATCTTGCTCCTGGAAGATAGTGATGGGATTCCCATTGATGACAAGCTTCCTGTTCTCATCCTTGACGGTGCCTTTGAGCTTGCTATGTGTGGCATCATACTGGAACATGTAGACCATGTAGTTGAGGTCAATGAAGGGGTAATTCACAGCAACAACCTGCACTTTGCCAGAGTTCACTGCAGCCCTGGTGACCAGGCGCCCAATACGGCCAAATCCATTTGTTCTGACCTTCACCATCATGTCTCAGGATTGCTGCTGGCACTACATGAAAAGCTGCAGCTGTCTGTCAAATGGGAAAGAGCAGAGAGTCCATTTGGATGTCTTTTATTTGTTTTTCTTGCCTAATTGCCCCGGCTAGAACTTTTCATACAGTGTTGAATAGAAATGGTGAGACTGGATATCCTTGTCTTGTTACTGGTCTTAGGGGGTAAGCTCTCAGTTTAATCATAAATATGGTGTTAGTTGTAGGTTTTTCCTCGGTGCCCTTTATCACGTTAAATGAGTTCCCTTTCATTCCTAGTTTTGTTGAGTGCTTTTATCATGAAAGACTGTTGGATTTTGACAAGTGCTTTTTCTGCATTTATTGAGATAACCAATATGGGGTGGTTTTTCCATTTATTCTTTTAATGTAGTATATAGTACATTGATTTTCATATGTTGAACCAGCCTTGTATTGTGGGATAAATTCTACACATCTTATTTGCATATTCGATGGCTGGCAGGGCGACGCCAAAGGAGCTAGAATAGGCATTTCATGCAGCAAATTGTTACTGAGGGCTTCTTGTCTACAACAGGATTTCTCCACCCCAGCAGTATTGACTGTTTGGGCCAGATAATTCTTTGACACAGACTTTGTCCTCTCTAGCTACCATTAACAATGCTATTAGCTCAGACAGTGGGTGTTTTCTAAATATTAACTGGGGGGCTTGATTCAGCAAAGCCACAAACTTATATTTAAATTTTCTTCAGGAATTTTCTAGAGTCAAACCCAGGTCTGAAGTAGACACAGAAAGGGGAATATATTTGTGTGGTCATTTTTCTTCCTATGCTATATTCCCAAGTTTTTCAGACTCATTTACAGTTAGAATGAATAAGGAATAGAGCCAAGTGGGGTAGGCGATTGAGCCATGAAATATAAAATTGCAGGATGTGTTTATTCAGGAAATAGGGGAGAGATTCAAGTCATATAGGTTCCTACTCTAAACTCGTCATACCTGACTTTACAGGATGCACATTTTCCCATGTAGACCAGTCTCCTCTCAGTTTCTTCAGTTAAGCCAAAACTTTATTTTACGTGTTCCTCTTTCCTCATATATTTTTGCTCATTAGTATTTCTTGAGGTGTTTCATACTATTTCTTTCCTTTCTATGAAATGGTTGTTTTTTAAACTTGGGACCACCAAGTTGTAAAGATGTATGTTTTTACCTGACAGTTATACCACAGGTAGACTGTCCAGTTAAGTTGAGAAGAGTGAATCAGTAGCTATTTGTTTTTAAAATTAAATTAATCCTGGATAAGAATTTGCTTTTATTTATTTATTTATTTATTTATTTTCATTTTTTCCTTTATTTTTTATTTTATTTTATTCTATTTTATTTTATTTTATTTTATTTTATTTTAGGAGTTAGTCCTTGACCACTAGTTTGGTACCATCTCCCTTTTGGGTGACCTGTTTCACCAGCAGGCCTGTTATTCTCCATGACTAACTGTGTAAGTGCTTATAATGGAATAAATTGCTTTTCTATGTAGGCCCTGTGTTGTGCATAGAATGGTCAGCCCCATCCCTGGTGCCAGTAGCACCCTCCCCTGAGTTCTGATAACCAAAAATGTCACCAGACTTCGTCATGTCCCCTGGTGGGCAAAATTGCTCCCATTTGAGAACTGAACCATGATCTAAAAAATATTCTATATGCTGGATTTCATAAGATTGAAGATAAAATTGTCTCTAATTTTTTTATTTGAATCTTAGTATACTTGACTTTTTTTTTTTTTACATTTAATTTTTTAAACTTTATTTTGTACATTTAATAATTGGACATATAAACAATTAAAAATAAACAAGAATATACAGTTGAGTAACAACATCCATTCTCAAATGTGCTGGATATACTTGACTTTAGAACCACATTTGTTCCATCTGTGTGTCACGACTTGCTGATGACTTACAAATCCATGTCTTTGGCCTTGCGTCCTCTCCGAATTTCCAGGCCCTTCTTTACAACAGCCTGCCTGGGTGTTCTACAAGCACCTTGAGCTTGGTTTTCCAAAATCAGACTTTTTTTTTTCCCTCCCCAAACTGTTCTTCCTCTTTCATTCCTCGTCTCTCAACTCATGACACTACCAGTTACCCACTTACCCATTCTCAGCTCCCCTATCTGCTCCTTTACCACCAAATTCACTTCCAAATCTTTTTAAATCCAGGCTCCTTAATCCCATGTACCGCTTCTATAGCTTGTGAGTTCACCTCGCCTTGGTTGCTGCAGCCATCGTTAACTTCCAGCTTATTCCCTACACTGCTGCCTTTAAAGTGCCCATCTTAAAATGCAGGTCTAATCCTGTCACTCCCCAAGCACCCAAAGCCCTGGCCATCAGCCCCCTGCCTGCCTCTCCAGCCTCAACCCCCAATCTCTTGTGCTTGAGGCTCCAGCTGTGACCCTCATCCCATCAGGCACCAGCTTTCCACACCTTGGCCCCTGCTGTCCCACTTCCTAGGAAGCTTTTCCGATCACCTTGCCTGGCACACACCTTATTCTTCCAGGCAGAGCAGCCATCTCTTTCCTTCCACTGCACCTGGAGAGCCCTGATTCTTCACCCTACCACCATGCATGGCAGGAATTGGTTTATGCATCCATCTCCTATACTACACAGTGAGTGCCTTGAGGATAGAGACGGTGGCTTAGCTATCTCTGCCCGTGCCCCAGTGCCTGACATGGAGTAGGTAAATGTGTACTGAGTATCACATGAATATACCCGGAGCAGAGGGGAGCTACTTGGATTTTCAGTAGCTGTGGCTTTTTTTTTTTTTTTTTTTTTTTTTTTAGCTCAGCATTTGCTGAGTGCCATCCAGAGATAGAAAGAACAAGGCAGGGCCTTTGCCTTAAAGAATTCATGTGACATCTAGTAAGAGATGGGAGTATAAACTGATAAGGTTCAAGCAAAACCATGAAGTATGTATAGTGAGAGTGAACTTCTTTTGCATTTGGGGAAGACACATTCCTCACCTTAAGACAGGCTCTTTAAAAGTCCTGAAAAGATACTACTTTCATCCTAATCTTGACACTCTTTCTTTTTTTTTTTCTTTTTTTTTTTTTTTTTAAGATTTTATTTATTTATTCATTTATCCCCCCCTTGCTGCCTGTGCTCGCTGGGTCAGCCAACCACGCTGTGCGGGCAGGCCTGCCCCCACCAGGAGGCCCCGGGAACCGAACCCGGGGCCTCCCATATGGTAAACGGGAGCCCCACTGATTGAGCCACAGCCGCTTCCCTCTTGACACCCTTTCTGTATTTGGTCAGCTTCTATTTAGTGTGGCTTTTAAAAATGACTTTGGCTTAGTCTTGCTCATCAGCCTTGATTGATGCTGTCTGCCTCCCTTAGTCTATCGCAGTACCTTAACCTGTGGCTGTCTGAGCTAGTGGTTTAGAAGTGCTCTCCCTAAAACCAGCACTCACCAGTTGTTTTCTTATCTGCCACATCCTTCTGGCTGTGCAGCCCCCTTTTGAGGATGATGGTGTAGGTGGAGCATGCTCCTGCTCCTGATGGGTGATCGGAAACCTTTGACGCACTTCATGACGCATTTCATGCGTCCTTTACTGTATTCATGCATTATTTACATATTTTAAATGAATAAACTGAAATTTTATGTGCACACTGAAGAAATTGTCATCTTTTTATAGAGTTGGTAATAATAACCCTCTCAGTTTAATATTTATGTCATAGTTTTGTTCTGTTTTTAATTAGAGGAGTTGTTAAATTTACAGAAATACCATGTCAACAATACAGCGTTTCCATCTATCCCCCCCATTAATTGCATTAATGTGGTACCTTTGTTAGAATTGGTGGAAGAATATTAAAATTTCTCTCCTTAGTTTACATTAGGGTGTATTTTTTCCCCAGATACCACCCTATTATTAACATCTTGCACATGAATTAATACATGTGGTACATGTGTTATAATTCACAAAAGGACATTTTTATAATTGTACTGTTAACTATATTCCATCATTTACAATAGGGTTCACTATGTTGTATTGTCCTGTTTTATCTTTTCATTTTTATTCTTATAATATATATGACCTAAAATTTCCCCCTTTTAACCACATTCTCAAATACAATTCAGTGGTGTTATTTGCACTCACAATATTGTGTTGTGTTACCATCACCACCATCCATTTCCAAAACTTTAAATCAACCTAAATAGAGTTTCTGTACAAATTAAGCATTAACTCCCCAATCCCTAACTCCAATCCAGCCCAGTATAAATCTAGAATTTATTTTAGATTCTGACTCTTTGCATTTGCTTATTTTAATATTTCAAATCAGTGAGATCCTACAATATTTGTCCTTTTGTGTCTGGCTTATTTCACTCAGCATACATTCTTCAAGGTTCATCCATGTTGTTGCATATATCAGGACTTAATTCCTTTTCACGGCTGTATAATATTCCATTGTACGTATGTACCTCAGTTTGTTTATCCAGTCATCAGTTGGTAGACACTTGGGTTGCTTTTGTCTTTTGGCAATTGTGAATGCTGCTGCTATGAACATTGGTGTGCAAATACCCATTTTCAGTTCTTTTTGGGTATATTTCTGATTTGTTTTTCTTAACACTTTTCTTAACTTCAGCCATACATGCTTCCCTCCCTGTTGTACAGTGTCTTTCAGCTTGTAACTTTTTTTTTTTTATTAAGTTTTTTATAGCTTGTAACTTAAATAGTTAATAAATACAGCTTTATTCTTTGGCCAGGCACAAGATAATCTATAAGGAAACCTGCAGCCATCACACAAGTTGTTTCAGGAGCCATTTAAGTGGTTATCGAGGGAAATGAATAAAATTATCATACTCTTGGGCTTTGGGGAGGGGCGGTGATATTATTTACAGAGAAGGGAACTACAGATACGCAAAAGAGCAGATTGGTGACCAAGGGGAGATCATGCACTTACTTTATTTAATTATTTTTAAATTAATCCCCCACCCCCACCCCACCGGTTGTTTTTACTCTTGCTGTGTCCATTCACTGTGTGTTCTTCTGTGTCTACTTGTCTTCTCTTTAGGCAGCACCAGGAGCTGATCCTGGGAGTGGAAGAGAGATGCTCAATCTCTTGTGCCACCTCAGTTCCCTGGTCTGCTGCGTCTCTTTTTTTTTTTTTTTAATTAAAAAAATTTTTTTAACAATTTATTGAAGTTTATCATTCATACATGAACATACATAAACTATAAGTGTTCAGTAAAGATCATGAACTTACAAAACAAACATTCATAACATCATACAGTGCTCCCACACATTCCCCCCCCCCACAAACACCCTGCATTGTTGTGAAACATTTGTTAACAAATCATGAAAGAGCATCATCAAAGTATTACTACTAACTATAGTCCGTATCTTCCTCCCCTATACTTTTTTTTTTTAAGGATTTATTTATTTATTTTTATCCATTTTTACTGCCCCCCCCCCCCCATTTACCTCATTCTCTGGGCAACTCTCTGTATCCGTTTCCTGCCCTCTCATCATCCTTCTTCTCCTGTCTTCACTGGGATTTGATCCTCAGAACCTCCAATGTGGGAGAGAGGCATCCTACCACCTGTGCCACCTTAGTTCCTGGTTTTTCAGTGCGTCTTGTCTTGGCTCTCCCTTGTGTCACTCTCCTGTTACATCATCATCTTGCTGCATGGCTTGCGGGGCCTGGCGGCGCACCGCGCATGGGTCCACGCACCTTCTATATTTTTCTTTTTTAAATTTTTACCAGGAGGTCCTGGGGATCAAACCCAGGTCCCTCCATATGGGAGACGGATGCCCAACCACCCAAGCTACATCCGTCCCCCTGCTTAAGGTTGACCAAAGATATCTGGAGTTACAGTCTTTTCCCATACAGGATGGTCATAAAATAAATCAGGCTTAGTTTATCACCAACATTCTAAAAACCAGACCTAGGGAGAAAAACTAGGTGTTGGGACACATGCATAGTTTCTAATATAGCAAATGTTTAGCCTACCCTGACTATCACAAAATCAGGACAGCGAGATTATTCACACTGCTGCGTCTCTTATTGTCTCTCCTCTGTGTCTCTTTTTGTTGCGTCATCTTTTTGCACCAGCACTCCACGCGGGCCAGCTTGCCTTCAACAGGAGGCCCTGGGAATCGAACCCTGGACCTCCTATACGGTAGAGGGGAGCCCAATCACTTGAGCCACATCTGCTTCCCATGAACTTCCTTTTGAACCTTTTAATTCTGCTGGGTCTGTAGAAGTATACAGAAGGCAGCAGTATAAGTAAGAACTTGATGCTGTAGTTGGATATAAACCTGTGTGGGTGGGTGAGATGGTGTTAAGTATGAAAAGAAGAGGGTCAAGACAGAACTTTGGGAAACAGTTTACCCAAGAGTAGGCAGGAAAGGATTGATCTAACAAGTAAGAGGACAATGAGGAGAGAGATAATCCAGAAGCCAAAGGAAGAATAAAGCTTCCTGGTGTCATGTGTTGCAGGAATAAGGGCTAAAATGCTTCCACTAACTTTGGCAAGAAGGTGCTCATTAGTTATTACTGCAGCAAGAGCATCTTAGAAGGTGAGTGAGGTGGAGGGGGCCTGACCATAGTGGGTTTAGGAGTAATTAAAAACAAAAAAGTTGAATTTGTATATATTATACTGTATTAGTCAGCCAAAGGGGTGCTGATGGAAGTACCAGAACTCTGCTGGCCTTTGTAAAGGGTATTTATTTGGAGTGGAAGCTTACAGTCACAAGGCCCTAAAGAGTCCAAATCAAGATACCGTAAGAGGTACTTGCTCACCCAAAGTCATTGGCCATGTGTTGAAGCAAGATGTCAGGCGATGTCTGCGAGGATTCAGCCTTCCTCTTTCCTCTTAAGGCTCTGTTGTCCCACCTTCTGATCTCAGCTGTAAGATGGCAAAAGGCTCATCTCTCTTCCCCGGGCTCATTTCTTTCTGGGCTCAACTGCTCTGTTTTCTGGACAAGGTCAGCTGTAGACTATCAGGCTCATCTCTCTTCCCGGGAGCTGCAGAATCCTGTCTAATGAGTTCTCTTCCTCTGTGTTCTTCTCTGTGCATATATTTCCATGTGAGAGTATGTTTTATCCCCACCAAGGGGGTGGGGACTCAACCCTGCATGCCCTAATGACATGGTCAAATAAAAGCCCTAATCTTGATTTAATAAAGTAAAAGTGAAACCTCTGAAGTTAATACAATCTAATACACCCAGAGGAACCAGACTAGTTTATAAACACAATCCAATATCTATTTATGGAATTCATAAACAATATCAAACTGCTACATATACCCTTGCAGAATATTTTTAATATTTTGGATTAAAGATGGGGCATACAGAAATGAAAAAATCCAAGCATGTTTATAAGTTGAAATAAGGAGAGGGAGAGTTTAACACATATAGTAGCACTTGTCTGCAGAGTCCCAGAGAGCCAGGTAGGATGGGTTTACCTTGAACAGGTGTGTGGACACCTTGTTCTCTAAGATGAGGGAAGAGAAGAAGAATTAGTAAAGGTGGATATTTGTGGAGTGATTGGGAGAGAAATTAGGGGATCATGTCTAGGAACAGCTCTCATCTCTGTGAGGTAGGGAATTATGCTGTCTGCTAAGGGTGATTGGGAAGGGACATTAAGAGGGTTTAGTACTGTCCCAAGCCTACTTGTGATGTTCTGATAATTAAATGATAGATTCAGATTATATAAGAGAAGGCTTTTGAAAAAGCCACTCGAAATAGTTATGGCAAAATCAGTGTCCTGAAGGGATTTTTTTTTTTTTTTTTTTTTAATCACATTCTCTATTTCAAAAACTGCAGGGGAGCAGATGTGGCTCAAGCAGTTGAGCACCTGCTTCCCACATGGGAGGTTCTGGGTTCAGTCCCCGGTACATCCTAAAAACAAACAACAAACAAACAAATGAAAGGACCAACTCAGGGGAGCTGATGTGGCTCGTGCTTGAGTACCAGCTTCCCACGTATGACGTCCTGGCTTCAATTCCCAGCCCTGGTACCTAAAAAAAAAAAAAAAAAAAAAAAAGATGTGCACATCCTTTCCTTCAACAGCTAGTGAACTTCAGGGAGCTAAAGAATTCTCGTACTCTCTCTGTTTCATCATAAAGTATATTGAAAAGTCATATACCCTGGCCCCCATTTAATTATGTTCACAGTTTTTCCTGTTTCCTTCAATTTTGAAACTATCTGGGGAAAGCATTCACCACTGACCATTCTCTATGCATAAGGAAGTTATGTGGATTGAAAATATATATATATTTTCTGTTACCTGGGATGGAAGAGAAAGAAAAATAACCTAAGAGAGTTCTCATGCCGGGCTCAAACTATTGTCTTAGAGTAACTTTAAGAGTCTGTCGACACCCCATGCTGTTACCAGGGAACAGACAGTTAGTGGGTTGTCAGGACAGGTGTCGACTGTGAGGTGAGGGAACTGCAGCCAAAGAGGTGGCTACAGAAGCATTGGATTTTGCCGGTGTGTCCTTTACCTGGAGGCAGTCTTTTACAGGGAAGGCTTGGTTTGGCAGCTTTGATGATAACCCCACGTTAAGCCATTCTCTTGCTTGGTCCTGAGCATCAAGAAACCTTCAAGAAGCAAACAGAAAACGAAGTCACACAGACGCATGTATGTATATATGTATGTCATTTTTTCCCCCTTTTAGGAATAGAAATGGATAAATGCAGCTGGCAGAGGAGGAGGAGACATGGGAGAAGGAGTCACCAGCAGAGCCCTTGGTTCAGACGAGGTGGCTCTAATGAGAGGCAAGTGTGGGGGGAGCCGGTTCTTGCCCAATGCGGTTTGAGTACCATGCCTCGCAGCACTTCCCACACGTTCACTCGTCCAACGTGAGGGTGAATCACTGGGGATCTCTGCAGAACGCAGACTCTGATTCTGTGGGCCTGAGCAGACTCTGCATTTCTAATGGGCACCCAGGCCCTGTCGTTGTTGCTGGTCCAGTAGTGAGGAGACCTGGCCACACTTTTCTTTCTTTTTGGACTGACCATGACTTCAGGCCACAGCATCGCCACAAGGCTCGTAGATATTACCTGATACAACTGGAGAATGGTTTCTCTGTTTTGTAGTTTTCTTCCTTTTTTCAGTTAAAGAAAATAGCTCCTTGGAAACGTCATTTCATCAATTCAACCTAAGCTATGAAAAAGGCCACAAATCTGTGTGTGTGTATATACACACAAAATACATATTTAAAAAATACAAAAAGATATAAAGAATAATACAATGAACACCATGTACCTACCACCAGCTCAAGAAATTTAAAAATCATGTTGTCCTGATTCGAAGCCCCTAGTCTCCCACTTATTACATTCTAGAGAGAACTCTGATCCCAATTTGATATTGATCACTTGACTATGGGGGGATCATTCAGGACAGTTAACATTTTCCACATTCCTCTTATTTTTCTGCATGAAGGAAATGCAGAAATATACTCTTAGAACAAGCTATACCCCCTCCTCCCCAGCACTCCCCCACTCCTCCAGGAGAGGACATCTGTTCACAGTTCAGGGCTGCCGGCCTGACTCCCAGCCATAGAAGTCTTTGCACAGCGCTCAGTTTCACAAGCTCCCTCCTCGCCAGAAGGGACACATGCCAACCTCAAAACTCGTCCACTTTAAAAGTAAGAGAACAGGAAAAAATATACCAGACAAATACTAAACCAACCCACCAACAAAAACCAATAAACCTAGAGTAGCTCTACTAATATCAAACAAAATAGACTTTGATGCAAATAAAATTGCTAGAGCTAAAGGGAGTCACTACAGAATAATAATAGGTATAGTTCACCAGGAAGATATAACTCTAAATTTGAATATATCTCATAACATAGCCTCAAAATATATTAGGCAAAAATGGTCAAAATTACAAAGTACAGACAAATATATAATTGATAAAAATCAAGCAAATCAAAGACTCGGTAAGGATACTGAAGATTTGAAACCAAAATTAAAAAAAAAAAAACCCCACAAAAACTCATCTGCACTCCAGACCTATTTTTTTTTTTTTTAAGATTTATGTTATTTATTTATTTATTCCCATCCCCTCATTGTTTGCACTTACTGTGTCTGTTAGTTGCGTGCTCATTTTCTTTTTCAGGAGGCACCAGTAACTGAACCGGGACCTCCCATGTGGGAGGGAGGCGCCTAATTGCTTGAGCCACCTCCATTCCCTGCTTTGTTTTGTCTCTCATTATGTTTTCCTCCTTGTGTCTCTTGTTGCATCATCTTGTTGATGTCAGCTTGCCATGCCAGCACATCACGTCAGCTCGCTATCTTGCTAGTCTTCTTTAGGAGGCACCGGTTACCGAACCCGGGACCTCCCATGTGGTAGGTGGGAGCGCAATCACTTGAGCCACATCCACTTCCCCAGACCTCCTTTTAAAATGGACAGATTTCTAGTTATAGAGTCAGGAGAGAGGTCAAATAACTAAGATGCTTCTCAAGAACAGTTTTACCCGAACAGTAACAAAAAGCATCAAAATATTGTAGAAAGAACAAGGGCTTTGGGATTAGGAGGTCTGAATTTGATACCCTGGCTTTTCAAATTGTGTGAAATTGGGCATATTTCTTAATCATCCTGAGTGACTCTTTTTTCTTTTACAAAACAGAGCTAACATTTCTCTTGTGAGGTTAGCAATAATGCATGTCAACCCTTTAACAGATTGTCTGATGCTGAGTAGGGAGGGCCTCAGCACCTGGTAGGTCTCATTGGCTGCAGGATAAAATCTATTACCCACAGCCAAATTCCCAAACTTGGCCCGTGTTGGATAAAGAGCTCAGGACAGCACCCAGTGTTTGTATGTTTTCTAAGGAGAATCCTGGCTATTCTCTGGGCCCCAGGCCTTCCCATAAGAGCACAGCACATAACAAATGTGACCTGCACAAGAGAGGCCGCTGAGCTTTGGCAGAGCCACGTGGAGACCCCAGACGAGGAGCGTAGGCATTTGTCATGGCGCTTTATCCCTCCTGCTACTGCTGATCACGGATCTGCCGCAGGAAGCTCTGGGCCCTAAAAATGGGGACTATATGCATATCCCTGAAACTATGCAAAGCATTAGTATTTTAAAAAGTATGAGAATGGTCTTCCGTTCTTTCAGCCTAGTTTTGCAGTTTGTTTTTCTTTTGGGGTATGTGGGGTTTTTTTTGTTTTTTTTTTTTTTTTTAGTGACTTTTTTCGGGATTCTAAAATAAGGTTTTTTTTTTGCTTCATTGCCATATTCTTTGGCCTAAAATTGCCACAGAAGCCACTCAGAACTTGGCAAATCAAGTATTTTAACCCTGGCTCCCATCCTGGTATTACTGAGCAAATCACCTCTGTTCCCCAAACCCCTGTTTCTCCATCTGTAAGATAGGATAGCCAAGTAAAATTTAAGCTGTTTGTATTACTGAATCCCATAAAGAATGAAATTCATCTGGCCTCGAAACCATTGTTGAACTGACAGATGAGCCCTGCTGGTAAAATTCTTATTGGCAAGGATTTCTGTTCTTTTCATCTGTTAAATTCCAAAAGAAAAGTGCATAGAGACAAGAAGAGGAAATTACTGTGCCATTCATCATCAAAATAAAAAAAAGAACAAGAAGCTAAACCCTTGCCCTGACTCCAGTGTATTTGCAGTGGTGAACAGCTTTCAAGGAAAAGAGGAAAATCCTTGATGGGTCAGTGTTCCCTAGTAATCAGGAAGGTCAGAGGGTCAGGGTTGAAGGCTGTGGAACTGCCTGAACCTCACAGTCACATGGCGACTGGGAACTCGGCGCCTCCGTGTAACCTAGCATGATTGTGTGTCAACAGGGATAACACGGGGACACCGCAAGCCCCACAGGATTCTGGCCACGGTCACGATGAGTCCCCATCAACCTCGTCCAGTGAAGCCGGGAGTTCTTCCGCGCCAGGTAAGGCGATCTTCTGGATTGGACTCTGCCCCTGCCTGCGGGGAGAAATGATGCCTCCTCCTGCCTCGTCATCTGCTTATGTCTCTTCATTGCCCTTCTTCCTCAGCCGGGACTAGGGTGTGTGTCTGTGTCTGCATGTCTCTTCCCTTGCATGTGACATGTGTCACCGGCCCCTTCCTGGTTTGAAAGAATTCTAAGAGCAGATTGAGACGCACTAAAGGAAGGAGCTGGGTGTGTCAGGAACCATGGTCCTGAGGCAGATGGTTTCCCCCAGGACTAAAGTCAGTCCATGACAGTGACGGACAGTGCCAGGCCACCTCCTGCCCCTCAGAAGAGATGGCAGCTGTGGGGGGTTGTGGATGGGCCCCCAGGGCTCCTCGCTAGGTGGATCAGTTCACAGTGCTTCCAGTGGAAGTGAGTTTTATTTCTTTCGACTAAAGATCTACCAGGGTATTACTTTGACCCTGAAAAGAAACGCTACTTCCGCTTGCTTCCTGGACATAACAACTGCAACCCCCTCACGAAGGAGGGCATCCGGCAGAAGGAGATGGAGAGCAAAAGACTCCAGCTGCTACAGGAGGACAAGCAGGAAAAGGTGGGCTCCGCACTCCTGGGGCTGCCCTGTCCCCTCTGCTTCTGCCAGCATCCACCTGCTGCTGAAAGGAGGATCTGAGTCAGGCGCCCCCTGAAACTCAGGGTAGTGCACTTTAGGAGTATGGGTCAGGATTTTCCCAGACAGAAACCCGAGGAGAACAGGCAAGAGATTCCCCTCCTCCCAAACCCCCTTCTCTGTCTGCCAAGTTTCACCAATAATTCTAACATTTTGTCCTTTCCCAGGGGAATCTTGGGAAGCAGCATGATACAACTGTAGTGACTAAATATTTTAAAATAAGAAACCAGGGTGCATAGTTTGGATATGAGGGTTTCTTGGGTCCCTTCTGTGTGTCACAGGCAGACTAGGAGACAAGTTGAGAAGCCAGGGCATTTTTGATGGTTACAGAGGTAACAGAAGGGAAAATCCTGACCTGACGTCTCTGTAGGTCAGGTGGAAGGCACGATGCAGACCTGAGCATCTAGCCCCATTCCTTAGCTCACTAGTTTGGAGGCATCATCACCTCAGGTGGAAATTTATGGGGAACTTAGCCAGACGCATTGAGTGGATGTTCCAACTCTCACATACTGTCTTGTGATGCGTTCTTCCACTTGCCAAGGAGAGGAGACTCTTGCAAAGGAGTCAGGTTTTTATGCAGATCATTTCTGCCAGCTTAGCACCTGTTTCTTAATTGTGTCTTATAGAACAAAAAACATTCTCCCTTATCCCATAGCATAAATAAAGCTTCAATGAATTTTTTGTTTTTTAAATCTTAGAAAATAGCCAGGATGGGATTTAATGCATCTTCCTTGCTACATAAAAGACAGCTGGGTTTTCTCAACGATACCAATTACTGCCGGTAAGACAATGCCTTATTGTTGTATTTTCTCTATAAATGTTTTTTTTCCCTACTTCTTATTTCCATGGTCCAAGAATCCAATCAGGATAGAACAAGTAGCTACTCTGAGGATTCTTCACAATCAAGGGGCTCCAACCTACTTCCTTCTGCTACTTCAACCAGCCCCCAGAGAATAATTCTCCTTCTGGAGAGCAGCTGTGAGGGGTGACTCCGGCGGGATGCCAGGGAGAAAAGGAATCTAGGCAGAGAAATTAAGCAGCAATTACTCAAGATGTTTACTCTTTGTTACTCGTAAAATTCATTTTCAGTTTAGTGGCAGGTCCTGTAACTTCATTCTTGTGAGATTTCTCCCTCCTCCTCCTCCCCTGCCAAGTTGTCACCAGAAGCAGGGCCTGAAGTAGTAGGTACTGAATGACTGTGATGCCTAACCGAATTCTAACTAAAACCCTGCGAGGTAGGTTGGTATTTCCCCATTTTCAGAAGAGGAAACTGAAGCCTGGAAAAATGGAGCAATTTCCCCAAGGTACAGCTAGAAAGGGCGGGGCCTGTCCAACTCCGATGCCCGGGCTCAGAACCCCTGTGTTCTGCTGCCCTACCCACCCCCTGCCCCATTCCCCCTTCGAGAGGAAAAGAATTGAAGCTCTGATGACAAAGATCTGCTCTTCACTCTTTGTCCTTAGGGGAGAGGTAGGTGGATACGGCAGAGGGAGAGGGGCGGTGGGACAGGCTGCATGTCTGTCTCTTGAATATGTTCAGTCTAAGCCTCATTCGCTTTGTCTCCAGAGAAAGTTGTACTAGATGATCTAAAACAATTCCTTGCTAGTTCTAACTTTCTTTGATTCTGTGAATGGGCCACCATTTCTTTAGTTTTCCTAATAGTTCTGTAATGAAACTAAAACTCAGAGTATTGGGGACCTTGCTCAACTCCATTGCTGAGAGGTAACATGGAGAGTCACCTAGGAGATGGTCTTAGGTTCTGCTCTTTCCCACGCCTTCATCCTTCTCCCTGGATGTCTAGGTATGGAGTCCATGCCCTCCCTGCCTTCTTTCTTCTCTTCAGCCTAACCCATGAGCTACGACTGAGCTGCATGCAGAGCAAAAAGGTCCAGATACAGAGCTCAGATCCCTCCGCTTTGGCAAGCGACCGGTTTAATCTCATTCTGGTAAGTGGGAGGGAGGTAACTTGTGGATGAGAGGAACATGGCAGCCATCCCCTGAACACTCTGTGGCCTTGCATCAACTTTTGTCAAGCCTGGCTCTGTAGGAGCCAGTTGCCATGAAAGCATGTGATTTCCTTCTGGTTTTAGTGTCTTAAACCTTCTGGCTACCCAGTGGCAGATGCTGGGCTGGCGGTGCAGGCTGTGCTGAAACCATGTCACGCCCCCCACTTCAGCTCTGTCACTTAACATTAGAGCCTGGGCCAAGCCACATGTCCATTGAGAGCCAAAACCAAGTAACTTCCTGGGGTGTGTCATGTACACAATGGGAAAAGTACACCATGGACTGGAGAGGGCTTCTAACACTTCCTCGACTGGGGCAGGATTTAGTGACCAAACCTAAAGCTCCAGTGTGTCATCAGTAGCAACAGCGTATTGCTCCCTTGCTTCCTGCCACTGGCCTGAGTGTCCTGTGTCCCTGCCTGGGCCCGAATGTCTAGCATGCATCCATCACATCATTTACAGGGAGCAGAAGGTCTTTCTGTGCTTTCGTAGGTCCAGGCTGAAAGCCAGGCCTGCTGCTTGAGCCCAGGGGCCAGGGAGAGGTCGGCAGAGAGCTAGAAGGGTCCTCTGCAACCAAAAGGAGCCAGTCATCTAAGCTAGACTAGGAACCCGACAAGCCACGTGGAAGCATGGCCTGCCAGGCGAGCCCTGTCCCTTCTGGAGGCCACCGGGAAGCTGGGGAGAGTGAGAAGACACAAAACGAGAGCAAGGGCTTAGTGGTCTGCTGGCAGGCCTGGAGGCTGAAGCTAAAGAATCAACCTGAAGGGTGATGCCGAGTCCGCTGGCCCCAGGAGACCTCATACAGCAGAGCTCCTCCACGTAAGGGGGCAGGACTCACATGCTGTCTGTGTTTGGAGGTACAACTTGACTTGAATCAGCAGAATATTTTCTTGCGGGGGATTCCCCTCAGGAATCCTTCCCTGAGGCTCTTCAGTAAGCCCGACAGGGTCTGTGGAGAGCGTGGAGGGCTGGAGTCTGGTGAGGCCCATGCTGCTTGTTATAAGCCTGAGCCCTTGGGGTTTCCACCATCTCACACAGGCTGTACGTGTCAGCTTCTACAAAGAAGGTTCCTCCGTAGAGCATCACATCAGCCTCGGTTATGAATGGCATGATCAGAGGATCCAGTTTTTCAAGATCTGATTATAGTCATTGGTACCGATTCTTCCAGGAACATGTTTGTTCTTCCCAAGTCAACTTGCAAAGTCAGTGCAGTTACAAGAGCATCCAAGCTCAGTCCATCGTGGATGCATAGGTTCTAATTATGAATATATACAAGACACACAAATATAGTTTTTGCTTTGAAGTAATTATTTACCACATTTTAAAAAAATCTTAGAGCTATCTTACACCCTAAGGAATGGTCTTTTCTGTTGTCTCCCGCCCCCCTCCCCTTGGCTGTGCAGTGGTTTTTCTCTTGGTGTTAATCGTAATGCCTGTGTCACATGTATACTAGTTTGTAACCCACTTTTAGCCCCTTACAGTTATAACTAGCCATTCCCAGGGTGCTGCCTGGCTTTCATGGTGGCCACACAATGTGTCACTCTGCAGCTGCCCCTCATTCAAGCGAACGGTTCCTCCAAGGGAACATTTGGGCTCTTCCAAACCCTGTTCTGAGTTGGGTCACCACATGCCCCCCCACTGCAGTCCTCTTGCCTGCTGCTGAATTGTTTGACCAGACAGTGGTTTGCTCTGCCCAGAGATGGTGGTGTTGAGTACAGGAAAGTTAGGTCGTCTCCAGGCTGCCTCAGTGAATATGCACTGAGCACGTGAGCCGGAAAAGGCAGGCAGCTGGTCAGATAGTCTTAGGCAGTCCACCTGGCTCGGCCTCTGAGGTCACCTGCTGTCCACTCTGCTCCTCCAGGCGGATACCAACAGGGACCGGCTCTTCACAGTGAATGACGTCAAGGTTGGAGGCTCCAAGTACGGCATCATCCACCTGGGTGGTCTGCAGACCCCGGCACTCACTGTGAAAATGCATGAGAACCTCTACTTCACCAACCGGAAGGTACATGGACCCACCCTATTAGTCTGGCAGCCCCACTTTACATTCGGACCCAGTGCAAGAGGTGCTTGACAAAAATCAGAGTAGAGGAGAGAACTTTGTGAAGAAGTTAAGGCACAGGTGCTTCATTTTCTCAAGGGAACAATTGAATGTTAGTTCCGAAGAACCCACAAGGGGAGGAAAGGGCCTCAGGAGTTTCTTATCTTGGGAGAGAAAATGAATCTATATAGTCAGTGGGTAGACTGAGGCAGTGCTTCTTTAGCTGGTTGTAAGGACCTTCCCTCCAGGAATATAAAGAGTTGATCCCAAGGAGCCCACGCCCCAAGGCACAGAGTTCTCGGGAGGGCAGCAGTGGGCTGTGGCCTGGGCGGACTGGTCCTCCCCCTGGGCTGCAAGAGAAGGCACCAGTCAGCCAGCCTGTGACACACACTGTGGCGACACTGAGATTTAAATAAACTTAAGCCCACTGTCTGGGGGGGGGACCCTTAAATTGTCCTGGAGTAAGAAGCTGAGACTTTGTGTTCAGTTGGTGCATGAGCCACAAGGTAGATACAGATTGAATATGGTTTTGGGTGAAGTAAGCTGCAATCCATCTTCTTCAGAGTTAGGTTTGTCCCCACCATTGCAGAGCATTCAGCCCTGCCCTGGAAGGTATACCAGATGCCTCCCTGTGGTGCTGAAGGACTGTGGCCTGGGGTTATTTCCTCCATTACCCTTCCCCATTCTCAGATAACCTGTTCCAGACCACTTCAGAGAAGCAAGACCTAAAGAAAGAAGTCATGTCTCTATCCCCACGTTATTCCACAAAAAAGCATTTTTCTCTCCCCCCCCCCCCCCATGAGTTGGCAATCAAACTAGTCTTTCCATCTTGCTGTGTGCTTCCTCACCAGGTGAATTCTGTGTGCTGGGCCTCGCTGAATCACTTGGACTCCCACATTCTGTATCTTTTGGCAAGCAGAAAGGTTGGTGGGCAGGCCCACACCCTGATGTGGACCTGGGCATTCTGTGGGCTCTGGGGCTCAGCCATTCTGCATGCACGCCTCACCCCTCAAGACAAAGCAGCTTGCTGGGTAGAAGATGAGGATTCCCGTGGAGCAGAGAAAGACTCGAGGTCCCTGTGGTGATGACACTGGTATCTGTACAGCACTGTTCTGAGAATTTCCTGTGGAAGTGGTGGATCCAGGGGTTGGAACCCAGGCAGTCTGTCTCCAGAGCTGTCCCACTACCACCGTCATGCAGCCTCGGGCTCTGGGATCACTAGACAGACCCACCGTCCATGCCAGAGAGTCAGAGCTTTAGCAGAGGAATGAAACAGAAAGGAGTGTTAAAGCCTTGGGAGGGAACCACAGATCCTCTTCAGGCAAAGAAGGAAGAGCCAAGAGCAGCAGGGGCAGTGGTCCCAGGCAGGGCTTCCCGGGAGAAGCAGAAGGCAGGGACCAGAGAGGGTTCCTTTGGCATTGGGCATAGATATGTAGGCACTGGGCCTGGAGTCTCTGCCTTTCCAGAAAGTGAACTAGGGCCCTTCTGTGGGAGCACAGCAGTGCAGCGTCAGGGTGGCTGAGCCTTTCCCCTGGGGTCCTTGGGGGCTCTTGGTGCTGCACAGGACAACTGTCATGTGCTTCAGGGAGGATTGTTTGACCCGAAGTCAAAGCCCCGTGATACTGAGTCTTGTCCTTGGTTTCATTTCCATAATGTATGAGTTCTTGAAGCTCTGTGACCCTCGTAGCAAATAACGTGAGTTATCATGAGGTTTCCATTAAATAACGCGTGTGAACACCCCTAGCATAGGGCCTGGCTGTCACTGGCCCTCGCCCAGTGATGGCTGAGTCGGGACCTCTTGTTTTCCTATTTGTTTCCTGGTCCTCTGTTTCACAGGGTTTTTAAAGCCTAAAGTACATTAGAGATCTAAATAGAAATCTCCCATAAGACAGACATAAAAGCGATGTGCCTTCTGTGAATTTAAAATTCCATGTGGCTTTTGTTTGTGGGGTTCGGTGGGTTGATGGAACTGCCTGTTACTGTGATCTCACTGGAGGACAGAAGAGCCCCGGCTCCAAGAGAGAAAACAAGAACCTCTCATTCCTATTTTAAAACGGTACCCTGTCTCCATGTTTCTTCCAGTGGACTGAGGAGAGGATAAAAACCCTTGTAATCGGCTTTAAAACGCACCGTCTGTTGTAGCGTGCTCAGTGGTTGGCCCTCTGGTGGTCATTTCAGGTAGTCTTCAGGCTTTCGTGCACCTGTTGTTTCTGCTGAAGTTCACAGAACTGCCTCCCTTCAAAAAGAGGGCATCTGGCTCAGAGCAGCACTCTGGTTTTCTCCCCCAGGCGAGGTAGGAACTTATGCTGAATTCCTCACGCTCTTCCCGGGCTTGAGTTCACCTGTGGCCCTCTAGGGGATCACGTCAATGCTATTGGCCCCAAAGGCACCATATAAAGTTTGATTGCAAACTGGGTTTCAGCCACAGAAACAAAAAGTACACTTGGTTATGCCCTTTCTCCCTACAGCCTCTCCCTCCAAACCCAGAAGCAAAGGTGGTTTACTTAGGAAGGAACTGAGCTGCCCAGCTGCAGTGTTCTCGTTTATAGCCTAAGCAGCCTCTCTGCTGGCAAGACCTTGAATTTGGGGGCTCACCATGCAGAGCAATGTGACATGACACATCCTGCATTCCGACAGGCGGGGTGGCCTGACTGCTTTTTAAGTGTTTATATTTTCTGATGAGGTGCCTGTGTTAATTCAGCCAACAGCTATTGAGCATATACACTCCCTGTGCAAGGTGCTGCAGACAGGCAGATAAGCAGGAGACGTGGGTTGAGGGGGATAAAAGAGGGCTTTTCAACTGTATCTGTGGCTTATTTTTCCTTTTAAAAAAAATCTGAAGCTAACTCTGGGAAAATGTAATCACGTGTGAAATCTGGATGGTGAGTGTTCTCTGTCCTACCTGGTAGGTTTCTGTCATTTTTGGAAGGGAACTAATGCCCACACTTCCTCCCAGAGAGTTTTGTGCCTTATTGTCCTTAACAGCTTTTCCAGGCTGTGCCTCATGGGAATTGCAGAGACTCCAGGCTGTGCCACTCTGCTCCCAGCATCGCTGTTCGTCAGTAGTAATCGAGGTACTGGCTCCTTTTCCTTTGAATAATAAGTCAGTGCTTTGAGGGAGGACTTTATGCTCTGTGTGGCATCGTGTTCACAGCACAGCACAGCAGAAGCTCCGTGGGGGTGCCTTGGAGAAGAGGTGTGGAAACCACAGACTGAGTGAGCCCACATCAGCTCGCAGGGTGGGGACAGTCCACAGAAGCACTGGTGGGGGAGGAGTTCTTAAATCTGGTCGCAGGATTAGTACTAGAAGCACGTGCATTTTTACTAGGTCCTCTCTGTTTTAACCTCTTTTGGATCATTTTAGCAGCCAAATCAGAGTAAAAGTGTCTATAATGGTACAAGAAATCAAAACATTGATTTGGGTTGCCTGTACAGATCTATTCAGAAAACATCCGTTAAGCTCCTACTGTATGACAGGTACTATCCAGGATACTTACTTTCTGTCTTGTGAAGGCAGTTTGACTTCCTTCCTGGCAACCGTCTGGATATTAAGTTTTTAGCCTTTTGGAGAATTGGGATCAGTAAGAGAAGGACAAGGCCCCTTACGAGTGAAGTCTTCAGGCAGACCTGGGCACACGTCCCAGCTCTGTCCCTTACCGTTTGAGCGGATTGCTTAACCTCTGTAAAGTGAAGGTAACACCTGCCTCATCAGGTGACATGGAGGGTTAAATGAGGCACTGCACACTTAGCCGAGTGCCTGGCATTTTATCCTACAACTCCTGAGGCAGGAGTGATTGTTATCACCACTTTGCAGATGAGGAAGCCGAGGCCAAGAGGTTCACACTTTGCCTCAGAAAACTCATCTAGATATTTGTCAGGATAGTGGTTACCTTTGGGGAGAGATGGTTACAATAATTGCGAGGGGATGTGAGGAGGCTTCTGGGGTGCTGGAATGTTCTGTCCCTTAACCTGGACAGTGGTTACCTGGTTTTATTTACATTGGGGTGATTCATCGAACCTGTATAATTGTGATTTGTGCCTTTTATGTATGCTATATCAATTTAAAAGTTTAATTTTTTTTAATGGAGATTATGCAGCTAGTAGGGGGTGGAGCTGGGGTTGAAACCATCTCGTCTGAGACACTGTACACCTGCCTCCCTGAGAGCTATAGTACTGTTAATACTACTATTGGGAAGTCAGGAAACATGATCATAAGTTCACTCAGAATAACCACTTCTGAGCCGGGCACTCCAGCTGAGGGTTTCCTCTTTTTTGCTACCACAAAACTCAGGGAGCCAGGGGACAGATCCTCCTGAGCAGCTACTCCTGCAGGGTGCGCAGATCTGGCAGTCAGCGGCCTGGCAGCACGGAGGGAAGATTCTCTACTTAAATTGGCTGTTCCCCTCAGCAGGAGGAGACCGGCCTGGCATGCTCTGCAGTTTCCGGATCCCTGGCGCCTGGTCCTGTGCATGGTCCCTGAATAGCCAGGCAAATAACTGCTTCAGTACAGGTGAGTCCTGGCTGCCTGCCCAGCTCTCAGAGCAAAGGATGGAGCAGACCACCATCCAGCCGTACATCTCACCGGCTCATCTCTGTTTCCATCAGGCTTGTCTCGGCGAGTCCTGGTGACCAACGTGGTGACAGGGCACCGGCGGTCATTTGGGACCAACAGTGACGTCTTGGCCCAGCGGTTCGCTGTCATGGTTGGTTGGATCTGGAAGGGTGCAATGTGGTTCCCCAAGAGTGCAAATTTTGTTGGATTGAAATTTGATTCCCCTTTTCATCCTCCCTTTTACAGGGAAAAAAGAGCATCAGAAAGGATTAACAGGTTACTTTGTGAATATGTTTGAGCTAAATGAAAGTTGGCTGATCCAGAAAGTCCTGGCTAAGCTGGTTTAAACAACTTTCTTTCTAAATGAATTGTTAGTAATCTTGAGTACTTGGATTAACCAGTAGGACAAATAATGGGTCAGGGGGGGATGTATAAAGTCCTGATTCCTAGCATTTACATTAATTTAATCCACAGTTTTCAAGTTATACATCTTATAAATTTCAAAGTCAAAATTCCAGTCCTTACTCTTTTTCAAAGACTTGCCCAGTAGAAAATGCCACTTTTCCATAGAAGTATGGAAATACCCCTTGTAGAGGCGGGAGTCCGCTGGCCTGCTTTTGGTATTATGCGGTTCATCTAGGCTTTCTCCAGCCATCTTCCTCCTCTATCTGGGACCCCACATCCTACCTGGACCTCTCTTCTCTCCTACTCCATACGCATCACCCTGACTTCACAAAAGACCCTGGTGGATTCAGGGTACCTGCTGCTTGGGCTTCAGTGTGAGGCCTAAAGGGACGATGCAGATTGGAACCAGCTCATCAGACCTGTGTTCTTTCCACGTGGTGTCCAACACTTTACCCTCTCCCAGGGACTCATCTTTCCCCCAACTTCACTGGGACCCAAACCCTGACTAATCCCTCCCTACCCATACCTTGCAACCCAGTAGCTTGGATAGGGGAGGTGAGATGGGTCACATCACATCGGCTGCACCCCTCCTGGCCTCAGATGGAAGTAGCAATAGTTGGGCACCAAGCAGTCCCTCTTTCCACAGACCCCTGTGCTGTATAATGGCTGTCGTTCCGGAGAGATCTTTGCCATTGATCTGCGCTCCCAGAATCAGGGCAAGGGCTGGAAGGCTGCCTGCCTGTTCCATGACTCCGCTGTGACCTCTATACAAATTCTCCAACAAGAGCAGTACATGATGGCATCAGACATGGCTGGGAAGGTAGGGGTAGCACTGACTTTCTCAAGCCACAAGAATTTGTGACCCAGAGATTGCCAGGTAATGGGGTTCTAGAGATGAGCCCCTTATACCAAGGCACGGGGCAGGAGAAAGGTGTCGTGAGACCGCGTGCATTCCAGACTGTGGGGAGCTGCTGTGCAGGCCATTGAGCCAGGGTGAACCTCATCTGGCCTAGCAAGAAGTGAAAGGCTCTCTGGTTACATACTGTTGATGAACTCCAGGGCTCAGGAGCTCGAGATTGAACATCTTCATAACCTAAAGAGGCCTTTGGAGACACTGCGCCCGCCCTGGCTCCTGCACCTCGGGTTCACCAGTGTACCTGCCGGACCCTCCCTAACTGCCCCTTGTGTTTTCTCCCACAGATCAAGCTGTGGGACCTGAGGGCCACTAAGTGTGTCAGGCAGTACGAGGGTCACGTGAACGAGTACGCCTACCTGCCCTTGCATGTGCACGAGGAGGAAGGAATCCTGGTGGCAGGTACCCAGGGGAGGGGAGGGTCCACTCTTAGAGTCCCCAGCAATTTAGGCAGCAGAAGCCCCAAGAGGAAAGGAAGAAGTTCATCAAAAATAAAACTGAATAAAGGGGAACATGGGCATTAGGGGATGGAGGGCTACAGGGGAAGAAGTAGAGTTGGATATTAGTGGACAGCAGCCTAAACATCCGCTAGTCGCTAGCCCTTTGTCCACATGTCAGTGGGCAAGCATCACTTCAGAAACAGACATGAGTTAGGCTCAATAAAACATAGGAGCTGGGGGACCTGAGCTTTGAGTTTAAGTCTCTTCACCAGGTCAGCATTCAGTGTGACCTGTATCCTATCATGCAACTGTGCTGTCTAAAAACTTGGGCTCCCTGTTGTACTCGCGCTACTGCCTCCCGAACCCTCGGTGTACTACCATCTCTGTGGATCCATGCCCTGCAGGACAGGGGCAGAGCTTTTGAGCTACCGAACTCCCTTGAAAGGAGTTACAAGTTGACTGTGGACTATACTGTTTCCAGGCCAGGATAAACTCTGATATTGTGAAAGATCAGTGTTTTTACATAGGAAATAGTAGGCCCATGGCATTTAGGACTGTGTTCTCAGTCTTCACAGATCCTCAAATTTGCTAGGATTCCTGTGGCATATACTTCTCCCTCATGAACTTTTTTTGGGGAGAGAGGTGGCTAAGAAGCATCATTTTGTTAGAGCTTGCTTAGACTTATCTACCACTCACTAGCACCAGCAGTTAGCTGTTTTTTAAGGAGGTACCGGGGATTGAACCCAAGACCTCAAACATGGGAAACAGGTGTTCAACCACTGAGCTACACCTGCTCCCCAGTGAGAGTTTGTTTTTTTCATTTGTTTGTTTTTTAGGAGGTACCGAGTATCAAACCTGGGACCTCGTACATGGGAAGCAGGAGTTCAACCACTTGAGCTACATCTGCTCCCCTAGCTTCCTTTTAAAGTCTAATTTCCACAAGTTTTCTTTTCAAAAGAGTTCCTATGTGCTGGATAGTAGATAGCCAAGCCTAGTTGAGAGGCCAGTGCCGGGGTCAGCTAGCTGCAGTGACCCAGTGAACTGCAGCCTGAATTCCTCCTCAGCTGATGGAGCAGCTACTTCAATGATGTGGCCTCAGAGTCATTCAAGTTGTCAAAAGCACTAATGTGAAATCCAAGAGTGCCCAAGGGCTGCCCTCCTCTTGCCCTCTGAAGCTCTCCAGCAGGATATACCATAAGTCTTGGCTCCCATAACCAGTGGGGAGGTGGGTCCCGTGCCTCAGAACAAGACCTGAAGATGTTAATGGGTCTTATAACTGAACCCTTAGACCAGATAGGGCGAATTGTCACTTGGTTTGCCCTTGAATGTGTCTTTTTGGTTTTACTCTTTCCCTCCTTTCCTCGGAATAAAATGAAGTTCAGAGATCTTCCTGGTTACTGTTTCTTAAAAGGGAAATGAGTTGCGTGCCATGTAGACTGGGTGGGCTGGGCGCTCTGTTGAACAGCACTTGACCCAAGAGAACATAATCCAACCTGTTAGCCAGGGGACTGCCGAGCCACACGTTACGTCATGAATAGCCAGTGCGTCTTGTCACTTAAAATTTCTGCAACTGGTTATGGTTTGGAGCACTGGGGCAACTGATAATTCTGATTTTCAAAAAGTACATTTTACCAGTAAAAATAATTTCCATTTGTGAGTTTTTGTTTGGGTTCACAGGAAGTCATTTTTAGCCCTTAGTCATGAGAAACCATGTGGTGTGCCTATGATTTCCTTTGCCCTCTCTTGCTAACCTGCCCTGTGTCTTCCCTCTCTCTCAGCGGGCCAAGACTGCTACACGAGAATTTGGAGCCTCCACGATGCCCACCTGCTGAGAACCATACCTTCCCCATACCCTGCCTCCAAGGCTGACATCCCCAGTGTGGCCTTCTCTTCCAGACTCGGGGGCCCCCAGGGAGTGCCGGGGCTGCTCATGGCAGTCCGGCAGGACCTTTACTATTTCTCCTACAACTAATTGTGCAGTGTGCAGCCTGCAGGAATGTGGATTTGACCAACAAGGGCATTTTAAATGGATGCTCCCTTTACACAGAGCCCATCCCCCAGCTACTGGGCTGAAGTGGAAGTGTTTCGATGGAGACTCTTCAGGAAAGTTATTTTAGTGACATTGTGGGCTCAGAGAGCTTAAAAGTCCTTTTCATAAAAGGTGCCTATTTCTCTTTCTTGTTGAATTCCTTAGAGCCTCCTCATTCCCCAGGTGTTTTGTTTGTTTGTTTTTAACAAAAAGACTTTTTTCCAAGTACTGAAGATTGGTGAAAATGAAAACAACAAAATAAATGGCCTCTTCTTTTTTTTTTTTTTTTTTTTTTTTAAGATTTTATTTATTTATTCATTTCTCCCCCCCTTGCTGCTTGTGCTCGCTGGGTCAGCTAACCACGCCGTGCGGGCTGGCTTGCCTTCACCAGGAGGCCCCAGGAACCGAACCCGGGGCCTCCCATATGGTAAACAGGAGCCCTACTGATTGAGCCACAGCCGCTTCCCTAATGGCCTCTTCTTTTAGCAAAAGCCCAATGATGGGAAGCGGCTGTGGCTCAATCAGTGGGGCTCCCATTTACCATGTGGGGGGCCCCGGGTTCGGTTCCCGGGGCCTCCTGGTGAGGGCGGGCCCGCCTGCACGGTGTGGCTGGCTGACTCGGCGAGCGCAGGCAGCAAGGGGGGGATAAATGAATAAATAAATAAAATCTTTAAAAAAAAAAAAAAAAAAAAGCCCAATGATGAAACTGGGTGGAGCTGTGTTAGGCTGGTCGGTGTCTGGGTTCCAGGAAGACTTGTGCCTGTGGTTGAGAAAACCAACTGGATAGAATAAGAAGGGGAAATCATTTCTCTGAGTCTACAAAGTAGATTGAAAGGGTTTAGAATCATTCAACTTGGCCTTTTTGAATAAAGCTCACTCAATATCAGTGGCAGATCTCTGGGATTCCCCTTTTATTGTCATTTGTGAGTATTTAAATGCTAGCAAGTTTAAACAGACAGGCCTTCACATGCCTTTGTTGAGGCACCTTCCAGAATGTTAGGTATAACCCCTCCTATTTCTATTATGGTAACTTGGAGAATTAAGAGCCCAGCAAAGAAAATTGGCTTTGACTTTTTGTAATCTAGAAGAAGCAGTTTGTGAAATGATCTTTCAAAGTGCTAAATGAACTGAATCGACACTAAATAATAAAACTAAAAAGATGAATAAAAATTTTAAAAAGTCAATGGAACTACACCTCACAAACAGTGAACCCTAAGGTAAATTATGGACTAGAGTAAATAATACAATTATTAAAATGTGCTATCATTATTTGTAATAAATGTTCCACACCAATGCAAGGTGTTAATAATAGGGCAGTATCTGGGAATCTTGTATTATATGCATGATTGTTCTGTGAGCCTACAACTTCGGTAATAAAGGGAGAAAAAATGGAATCATGGTGCGGTGTGTTGCTTCTCTTGGTGATTTCGAAGACTGTGATGCTTAGGCTGTTTGTAGCAGCAAAACAGCTGCAGTAATGTCTGTTAAGATCTTGGGTGAGGGACAACTAGAACCGTAGAGACTGGGACCAGCTTTAATAGCTTTTTGGAAGAGCTTCCACCTGGCCCCACGGTCCACTCTGCACTTTCTCCACCCTCTCTGTGTGTGCCCAGGAGGCTGATCTCTGGACCAGTCAGTGACTGGCCCCTGGCCGCCAGGTGGCTTCAGCCAATGGGAATTTCCCCACAGAAAAGCAGAGGGCAGGAGGAGAGTGAAGGGATTTTTCTGTCCCCTGGCTCTCTTCCTGCTGGGCCATGGATTGGTTCTGGCTGTGTTTCTCAACCTAAGGCTTCTCTTGGAACAGACCTCTCTGGGTTCCAATAACTGTTGTCTCCATTTGTCCCTTCTGACCTATGGCTGGTAATTGCACCTCAGTGTTGCCAGTCTGAGGAAACTTTGCCTTCAGTTACTCCCTTTGTTCCATCTTTTTTCCTGTCAGAATCCTGGTCAAAACAATTTATTATACAGAGGATCAAAACAAAAAAGTGAGAAGACTATGAGATTGGTTGTCTGATAGATGAGCTACATGTTATATGTCTTTAGTGCCTCATTTTTTATAAAGCACTTTCCCCACATATTGTTTGATTTGATCCTTATAACAACCCCTAAAGGAGGTAGAACAGTACTGGTAATGTAATAGCATTTTATAGATACAGAAATGAGCACAGATACCCTAAGTGACTTCCCTCAGATCACAGAGCTATGTAAGTGTACAGCTAGGACTTGAAAAAGAAGACTTGAGCTAGCATTCACCAGTTTCCCTGCTCTCCATTCTGCTGACAAAATAACCTGTCACAGGTACTGCTGTGGAGAAATCAGGAAGTGGTTTGATGTATATGTAAATAAATGTGTGGTGTTCATATTTCATGATACTCAATCACCATGTAAATGAATTTCTCTGGCTCTCACTGATGGGCAAGAAGATTGTTAGTTACCAAAGCCCTCGTGTTTAATCATTGGAATTTTTGTCCCTAGGTCCCTGCAACCCTTGGCATACTGACTTGCACATGGTGGGTCCCAGGAAGTATGTGTAGAATTGAAGGGCCCAGGGGGCCACTGACACTGCAGGGTGACATGCTACTGCCCAAGAGCAGTGTCCACACACAGCATAATGCTGGGCCACCCACACTGTTGTCCCCATCAACAGGATATGCACGTTCATGTGTTACAGGATCTGGAATTTAGAATCACTGGCCTTGTTCTACTGCAGAGCTTTCCCCATAGCCCTGCACTATTTCAATGGAGTTGAGCCCATGGGTGGCTACTCAGTCCAACCTTGGTCTCTCCCCAAACAGTGGAGACAATCTGACCACCCAAGAGAATATATTCTGTTATGTATGGCCCTATCCCTATATACCGTCCTAACTCCTTTTATCAAATTTTGCCAGCGCTCAAATTTCCTTCTTAAGCAATTACAGTTGTAAAACAAATCATTTTTTTTTTTTTTTAAAGATTTTATTTATTTATTCATTTCTCCCCCCCTTGCTGCTTGTGCTCGCTGGGTCAGCTAACCACGCCGTGCGGGCGGGCTTGCCTTCACCAGGAGGCCCCGGGAACCGAACCCGGGGCCTCCCATATGGTAAACGGGAACCCTACTGATTGAGCCACAGCCGCTTCCCGAACAAATCATTTTAGATTCCCTTAAGCTAAGGAAAAAAAGATTCTTCAAAACCTCTAAACTATACAGCAGCACTTTGTACACTAGTGAGCAATCACCGCTCCTAACACTTGCTCTAGGTTGTACGAAAAGTAATTAAATAAGAAGTTGCAGTTTAAGCATTTTGATCCATTCACAAAATAGTGCTGTAAAGATTACTCTGTTACAAGTCTCACAGTATTTTTCACTTCTAGATCTATTAGGGCATGTAACACTGTTCCCTATGTGACAGTGAAAGGTAGAGAGTGAGCAGGTGATGGCAGCGGCATTGCGCTCTTACTTACCCTTTGCTAACCGGCCCAGTATTTGCTTAGTTTGTAGCCTTCTGGATAGAGACGAGAGAAGTAATACATACTGATTATCAAAAATGCCCACAAATAAACATCTTCCTCTCACACTCGACGTTGCTATGTAGTCACTCTAGAATTCAGCTGGTTCAACATGCACTGGGGGGCACTGATGGCTCTTCGTGTTCCCCAATAAGGGTCCAGAATTATCCTTTGAGCCCAGACAGCGTCTTCTGTCACCTGCCAGCCTTAGATCTATCCTGGTCTAAATATTTCATGTAACCATCTCCAAGTCTCCAAAATCGATTTTAGGCTAAACTCAGTTTCTTCCATTTTCTCCATTTAGAGATACTGGTAAAAAGCTCCTGGTCCTGCTCCTGTAAGTTTGTCCCCTCTACTCTACACCACATGGCCACTGCCACAGGAATGACCTTTCTAAAAGATCCCTGCTTCCAATGGCTTCCCGTGCCTCAGAATAGAATGTGTGGTCTTGTGTGATTTGGTGACGATGTACCTTTGCATCCTTTGCCCCATCTCTGCCTCCACCCTGCTGCTTCTGGGACATAAATGTTTCAAGATCCCCTGCACATGCTGTTATCCTCATCTGGGCCTCTGCTCAAGCCGTCCTCCTCTCCCTTTCATCTGTAAAAGCCCAGCTTTTAAGTCTCAGCTTGAGAGATACCTCCAGGAAGCTTCGTTTTCCCAGCACTTGACACAAAGACACTTGGTATACTGAATGAACATTTTTTGCCAGCATTATATCCTTTTTATTCTTACAACCCTATGAAGTAGGTGGTGGTACCTCCAGTTTACTGAAGAAGAAACAATCTCAAGTTTGGTGATTTGCCCAAGGTCTTCTGCTGGTAAGCGGCAGAGCAGGCTGAGTCGTCTGCTCAAGTCCAAGATTTTTTTACGATGCTGCTTGTGTGAGAGAGAATAGGGATTTTATTTGAGTTTTCCCTTTTTTCCTCTTCCTTCGAACTAGCTGCCTCTGTATATATGGATGACTTCTGGATTGGTCACCTGTCTCTGCTCATGTCTCCCTGATTGCTCCTACCTCCTACCCACTTGCTCGCCTGGCTTCATTTGAATAAAAGCATCTGTTTCAAGAACAAAAACTGACATTGTCTGCAGAGGCCATAATCTGAGCAAAGCACAGAGATACAAATAGAGGCAAACAGGGACAGTCCAGCACAGCCGGCACCAAGGGGATGTGGCAACCGGGAAATCCATTTCAGCTCTGTGGAGTTTGCAGTATCTTCAGGACATCCAAGACAGCTGTCTAGGGATGGGCCAGAGCCTTGGGGAGATTCAGGCTAGAGTTAAACCATCAGTATAAGGTGGCAGTTGAAACCATGGCAGTGGATCAAGATGTGTATTAGCACAGTACACCAAGAACATAAAGACATGCTCTTATCTACAAATGGTAGTTCCAAATATGGCTCTGGTCACACGAGCATGTCACTGAATTACAGATTCTCTAGCACACCCATGCCATCCTTCCATATGGGCTTTATGCCTCACAGGTTTGTGGCAGTTTCTGTACCTCTGTAGAGGGGAAAATTAAGCAGTAGGTAGACCTCACATGTTGTACAGTAACTAAAATTAATTCTATTAATGCCTAGGAGAGTTACAGTCTACCATTATGGGTTCAGTCCTCTTCCTTCAATGAGTATAGTTCTGAAATTGAAAATACAAGTGTGGTTGCTAAATTGCCATTAAATCAGATTTAAAAAAAATTTTTTTTTAAACAATTGGAAGCTTAGCTCTTGGGTAATAGGCCAGACCAACTTGCTTAATCTCTAAGCCAGTTTCCCTGGTCCTTTTTAGTGAAAAAGAAGCACTACTGTCTTCTTTTTTTTTTTTTTTTTTTTAAGACCTTAAGAAAAACTAAGCTTTAACATTTACAATGTTAATATTTACAACTGTAATAAATTGACTATTAATTATAAAACAAGGAACTGTATGTATTCTTCCCTCCCCCCCCCCAGGGGACCTCACTCCATGCAGAATGCAGGCAAGTTTATTTAAGCTGAAGCTGATTTTTATACTACAAAGCTAATAACAAAAGTAGGGCGTCCTTCATTAGTTTCTCAGCTTGGAAGCACTACTGTCTCCTGCCATGAAAACTTCTGAAGACAATGGAAAAGATTAGACATCAAGCTAAACCCTAGGGACACAACAGTAGCAGATAACCTTGATTTCATTTTAAACTTTCCCCTTAAGAATACACTGACTTTCACAATGGAATATTACGCAGCTGTAAGAAGAAATGAAGTCGTAAAGCATATGACAACATGGATGAACCTGGAGGACATTATGTTGAGCAAAGCAAGCCAGACACAAAAGGACAAATACCGTATGAATGTTACCATGAACCAAATATATTGTGTAACATATTGTTTGATTCAAAAAAAATTTTATATGAATCCATTATATTAAATTGAGAAATATATATATTTATTCATCTGTGTTTACTTTTTAGTTTTTAATTGTTTATATTTTCAATTATTAAATGTACAAAATAAAGTAAAAAAAAAAAAAGGCACTGAAAAGGAAAGAAAAAAAAAGAATACATTTTTTTATCTAGAAGTGCAAATGAATTCACAACCCACAAAGGAGAAGGAAAAATTATGGCCAGAGGCTCTACAGTGCAATGGCTATGGAAGGCTGCATGGGGCAGAGTGCAGACTCCTCACTCTGTAATCAACCAGGCCTGCCTGGACTCAAACCCAGCTTGGAGTCTCCTTTGCCAGGTAACCCTGAACTTCAGAATCATCCTAAGCCAGCATCTTCACCTTAAAACATGAATATTGCTACTTACCTTCCAACCACACTAGTCCTTGCTCTCAGGGACATGTTCAGCACATATTCCCTCCACCTCTGAGCAAGGCTTTGAACCAGAAAGTGATTAAAAGCTTTCATGTAACATGCACACATGCACGTATACACAGGGACAAAACTAATCTCTGCTATTAGATGTCAGGATAGTGGTTATTCCTGATGGGGAAGCACCCAGGAGTTTCTGGGGTGTGGTCATTTTCTGTATCTTAATCTGGGGGGTGCTGGTTGGTACATGATATTCAGGTTGAAAAAATGAATCAAGCTGATGTGTATATATGTAGGACAGTCCAATGGGTCTTTCTAAGCCTTTGCGTTTTCACCCCAAATTTAGTTGAGGCTGGGTTTAGCTGTGTACAGATCAAGAAAAGAGAACCTCCTATTAATTTGACACTGGGAGAACCCTTCCATTCTGTGGTTCATGTGACTAATGTAAGGAAAGGAATTCAGAAGATTTTTTCTGGATTATTCCTATGATAAGAAAGCCTTTAACTAGGACAGTGGCAGGCTAATGTCACTACTGTGCAGCTAGGCAAACTTACATGCTCAGGGGTGTCCTGGCACAATGACAGGTCTAACACAGGCCACCACCTTTCACCTCTTTTCTCTCCAGACCCTCCCCAACCTGCCCCATTCTCCCAAAAAATAAAGGAGAATAAGGGCAAAAGGGACAGAGGCAGGAAACTGAAAGAAGGAAAAGAAGATGATAGGGCAAGAAGAGAAGGAACAAAGACAAGAGAGCCAATGGCCACAGAGAATGAGAAAACAGGTGATGAGACACAGGAATTTAAAAGACAAGGCAGGGAAGTGAAAAGGAAGAGGAGAATGCCAATAAAAAGGTAGAAAAAAAGACGTGTTTCCATAGGTCATTAGTAATATCTATTTTAAACCCAGAAATTACAAATCAAGTATGTGGCAGTCTATTCTACTACGAGAGAAAAGATTCCCCGCCCCCCCCCAACTGTTCACACCCCCTCAGCCTGAAACCCTGAGAACCCAAGTTAAACAACTGCACAACGGAGCTGTGCAGCCCTGACACTGGCTCTGCCTGGGCTGCTACTCCCCTCAGCACCCCACAGCAGCCCAGTCCCGAACACCCACTTTGGAAAGGTCTGACGGACAAGGCAGAAGACAGGAAAACAGCATGGTAAGTGAGAACGTAGGCAGCCCTGTACCCCCGCTCGAGAGTTCTGTGGCCATCGGTTATCCTCACACTCCATGGCCCTGCTGATTAGCAAACCCATGTGAGGCATGTGCTCCATATAGAAGCTGGGGGAAAACAGTCTGCCATCCTAGTATTCAAACCTGCTCCTTGTGATAACGGTTTTGTGGTACTTGGTTTTGCTTTTTCTTTAAAAGTTCCATTTGTTATCCTAAAAAAAAAAAAAAAAAAAAAAGGTTCCTGTTTGTTAGTTATAAACTGAGATGTTTACAGGTGAAATATTACAACGCTAGGAATCGGGCCTCTCGCATGCCTTCTGCTCTGAATGCCACCGGCTCCTATCCCATTGACTAAGAGGGAGCGAGCGAATACTGACGGAGAGATGGAGGAAAAAGTCAGCAAAGTCCATGTTCAGCAGGAAGCGTCCTTTATAGTGGCAGATGGGCTAATACACAGTTCTAAAGGAGGGCCTCCATCGCTGGACCATAGGAGGCGGGAAGGAGCAGGTGGAGAAGGGCCAACACACTGCAGCACTCAACGTCACACGGATACCCCCACGGGACGACCACCCACATACCTCCCTGAAGCTTAACCCAACCACCCAGTTCCATTAAGAACTGTGTTGTTTTTGATTCTTCATTTTGGGCCTTTGATGATAAAATCCACATGATAGGATTTCAGCACAACAGTCTCTTTCCAGTCACAATAGATATGGATGTCCAATCTCTTGATGAGAAACAAAAGTTTGACTTCTCTTGCAAGGACTGAAGAGATAAGATTTTTTCTTTAAGATCTGTTGAAATATTTATATGTAATTGAAAAAAAAAAAACAAAAAAAACTAACAGTCCATTCTGTGCTCTGTTTCCCTGGAAGATTTCTCACGATCATCCCTCCAATAGCTAGAGGGTCGTGTGTCTGGGAACAAAGAATTAAGACACTTTAAAATAAGCAATAAAAACCCGAGTGCGACACTCAAAAGCAGACTGTGGGCTTGAGGGGCTGGCGAAGGGGTAGGGTAGCAGGTGCTCTGACTTAGAAGCAGGTGCCCACCTTCTAGGAAAGCCAAGTGGAGGCACAGACAAAAGCATCAACAAGCAGGAAAGGCTACCCGGGTAGGCCCATTTCCTGTCGTGCCCTCCCAAGTACAGTGGGTATCACATCACCTGCATTTTGACTTCTGAGGGCTGAGGACCCTCCCCCACCCCTTCCACCCACTCTGGTGACTTGCTCACCAGGTTAGGTGGTCTCTGCATGCCACAGACTTCTTCTAAGAATTGGGATTCAATTCCCCTGAGGGGCCAAAATAGAATTCCCTTCAGGTTGTTCCAAGCAGGAAGTACCTGGAAGCTCACTTTCCCAGGTAGCCGAGAGGCATGAAGGGAAAAGGTAAGGAATGGAGAGGCTTCAAAGGCTTGGGGAGAAGCAGCAAAAGGTGACTAGATGCAGTGGCTTTGAACCTGGCTCGGCTTTGAAGGGAAGACCTGCTGCCACTGCCACCTTACCCCTGGGCTGGGGACAGACTGTAGTAAGTCTTTGCAGCCAGCAGCCACCTAAATACGCTCCAAGTTCCTTTCATATGTATATACGGGTGTGTATATATATATATATATATATATATTTATTTTTATTTATTACTTTTAACTGAAATAAATGCAATGGATTCAGGTTCATTCCCATTAGCTGTGAGCTGCTCGGTCCCCTGCCCTGAGCAGTTCATGCCTTCAGGCCTGCCGCCAGGCTCCACCGGCTTGTCATCTGCCCAAGCCCTGACCAGGGAAAATGGCCCAGGATGAGTAGAGGAGAGGGCACACACCACGAGAGGTAACCAGGAGGGCTACCCCAATGAGATTTCTGTTTCTAACCCTGAGAACCTAAGGAATTGTGAAGGACTCGGAGAGGGAGCTGGGGTTAAAGGTCACCGGGCTTTTTATTGCAGTTAAAGCAGACTCGGACAGGATGGTCCCAGCCACGAGAGGGGACGGCCCGGCGGTCATGGGAGCACTCGTCACAGAAGCCCTGTCCACAGGCCCGGCAGTGGTGCTTGGAAAGCTTGATGCTGAACTCCTTCCGGCAGTTGTGGCAGTGCAGGATCTCGTGGTCGGGTACCCAGTACGCTGGCCTGGCTGCATCCTTAACCAGACCTGTGACAGGGAAGGGATGACGACCATCAGGACATGCAAACTCAACACCCCAAGTGCCACCTGGCTGTCAATCCCAACTGCACAGAGAAGTACCTAGGGAGCTTTTTAAAAAAATCCAGATGCCCTGCCTTTACCCCAAATTGTCCAGATCTGAATTGTCGGGGCTGGGGCCCTGGCTTTGATATTTATGTGTCTATTAAGCTCTCCAGGAGATCTTAACGTGCAGCTGCATGAGGAAGCACTGGAGTAACTGCAAGAGTCCAGACTCTAGAGTCAGATCCCAGTTCCACTGAGCACAAGTTAATTAGCAGCTGTAGGACTAAGAGAAGTTACTTACTTTTCAGGGCTTTTTTAGTTTATTTATCTTTTTTTTTTTTTTAACAAATTATGAAAGCATTATTTTAAAAATTCTGTCCAGGCACATTTATTTTATTTAATCCTAAAAACAAACTCAATTGTTTCTTCAGTGTTCAAAAAAGATGAATAAATGATCACAGATTGGTTCAATGATAGGACTGAGTTCTCTTTGTTAATGAAGAAAATGGAAAAAAAAAAAAAGCCAGATCATACATGTCATAAAATTCAATCCCATATTTTTGTTTAACCTTCAGCATTGCTATAATACCTGTTTAACTTTTCTTATAATAATATTATAATATTACTGTTGTAACTATAATCTGTAAGTTATATTTGTTGTATTTTTCCCATGTATCACCATATCCTTAACACCTTGTAATAGAGGGACATTCTTGTATTTGTATTATTAACCACAATCCTCACATACCATGAAGATCATTATAATATACAGCTCCTAGATTATCCTCTAGTTGTCTTTCAACTAACATTAGTTCCCTAGACTATAATCACATTAATAAATCAGCAGTGTTAGTTATACCCATTATAATGTGTTAACTATCAACTCTATCCATTTCCATACATTACAATCAATCTTACTAAATAGTCTACATATATTAAGTATCATCTCCCCCTTCTCAATACAAATTCTATCTCATCTTATATACTCTATAGTTCAACCTCATAAGTTTATTCATCATATTTAGTTCACATAATTGAGACCATACAATAATTGTCCTTTTGTGTCTGGCTTATTTCACTCAACATAATGTCCTCAAGGTTCATCCACGTTGTCATATGCATCCCAAGTTCATTTCTTCTTATAGCTGAATAGTATTCCTTTGCATGTTTATATCACATTTTGTTTATCCCCTCATAGGTTGATGGACATGGGTTGTTCCACATTTCAGCAATTATGAAAAATGCCACAATGACTATTGGTGTGCAAATATATGTTCACATCCTTGCTTTCAGTTCTTCTGAATATATTCCTAGTAGTGGGATTGCTGGATCATATGGCAGTTCTATATTTAGCTTCCTGCGGAACCACCAAACAGAAGCTGCACCATTTTATAATCCCACCAACAGTAAAGAAGTGTTCCTATTTCCCTGCATGCTCTCCAGCACATGTAGTTTTCTGTTATTTTTTTAAAATAATGGTCATTCTGTAAGGCATGAAATATCTCATTATAGTTTTGATCTGCATGTTAACAGGTTTTTATCCTTGTGTCCCAGACACATGACTTGCTGATGTGGCTGCACTAGGCCTCCACACACTGGAGTTTCTCTGCAGCTTCTCCATGCAGGTGAGGGACAGAGCAAGGCATCCTGGACGAAGAGGCTCCCCAAGCCTACTAGGTCTACACAGACATATGTACTAATGCCATTACTAAGGTCAAGTTGTGTAAGAAGACCCATGATAATGCCTAGAATACTGTGGGTACTTCATAAATGAAAACTATTTTTAAAAGTATCTGTATGTGCACAGAAGCACATACACATAAATTTACTTATACACACAGACACTCACAACTGCTTAATCTTCTTGAATCCCAAGGGACAACCCTGGGCAGAAGCCCAGAACTGAGTGTGCTCCAGGAGCCATTTTTGTAAAAAAAAAAATGGTGAGGTGGAGCCGAATGTCAGAGGAGAATCTCCAGGAGGCCACAGAATAAGTGAGCCCCTGCCCAGACACCCAGCCCCTCCCTGACCATCACGGACTCTTTGGAGCTGGTAACTGGTGTGAAGGAGTGTGCAAGATCCCAAAGCTGGGCCTTTGGGGATAACCAGAGATGTAGAGAAAAAATTTTAACATGAGAGTTAGGCAGAACTTACATTTATTACATCTGCAGAGGTAAGAGGTCAAGGTCAGTCTAAAGTGACTCAGACCTGACTCCCTCTGCTGCAGTTTCACTCTTGCTTAAATATCTAAGTTTCTACTTAGCATTTGTTTTGATTATGCATTAACTTTTATGCATATGGATGAATATACATAGCTAATTATATAATTGTATGATTAGTATGTTCAGGAAATCATGCTTGCACATACATTGCATGATCAAAAAAGGAGTGGATAACTCCACGATGAGGTGGAAATTTTACTATGTCAATTAAGTTGAAGTGAGGACAGACAGAGGTTTTTTCTGCACAGGTCTGTCTAACCAATTGAAGATGGTTTTCATACATCATTGTTTCAACAGGATATTCTTGACCACAAGAAATAGAATCTGGCACCAAAGGAGGGCTGCATCTCATTACCTTTTAATTTACATATAATTCTTTCCTTTGTGTCCTAACATCAGGGAACAAACAAGATACTTTCAGGTATTTGGTCATCCTACAACCATCATTACTTGCAAAGACAGGTGGCTCTTGACTTCCAGAGTCTACACTGGTGATTGGTGAGAGCAGAGAGGGGAGAGGTCATCCCATCTTCACTTAAACCTTCACATCCCTGAACCTCTGGGTGCAGTTCCTCCCCAGACTGCTGGGCCCAGATGAACCACAGACAGTTGAGTTAATCCCTTTATTTACATGAGGAAACTGAGGCTCAGAAAGGAAGGGATGTATCAATATTCACAAAGGGAGTCAGAAATTTTACCTGGAAATTTATGGCTGAAGTCTCTTAAATATGCAAAATATTTATAGTGTGAGTTGTTACATTTAAAATAAGAATGTTGGGAAACGGATGTGGCTCAAAAGGATCGGCGTCCGTCTACCATATGGAGAGACCGGGGTTCGATCCCCGGTACCTCCCGGTAAAAAAAAAAATAAATAAAAAAAATAAAATAAGAATGTTGACTGATGACTTTCTCAAATTGTTGACATTCATAGGGATTCTCTCCATTTGAGTAATCTCCTATTGTCTAAAGCTAGAAAAATTAAGATTTTCCCATACATATATTGTGGTTTCTGTCCAGCATGAATTCTGTAGTGTTGTCTGAGGGTAGAAATACAGATGAAAGGTTCCCTACATAGATAACAGTCATGCAGTTTTTTCTACAGTGTGAGTTCTGTCATGATGTTTAAGATTAGAAAATTGATTGAAGTTTTTCCCATGTAAATGACATTTATAGGGTTTCTCTCCAGTGTGAGTTCTCTGATGTCACTGAAGATGGGAATGTTGACAAAAAGCTTTCCTGCATTGATGAAACTCATAGGGTTTCTCTCCAGTGTGAGTTGTCTCATATTATCTAAGATTAGAATAATTACTGAATGCTTTCCCATATTGATGATATTCATAGAGTTTATATCATGTGAGTTCTTTCATGTCTTAATGGAAGAGGGATGAAAGAAGCCTTTCCCTAAAAATATTGCATTCATGGTGTTTCTCTCCAGTGTGAGTTGTCTCGTCATTGAAGATGGGAATTTCAACTGAAAGCTTCCCTGCATAGATGACATTCATTCATGAGTTTCTCTCCAGTGTGAGATCTTGCATGTTGTTTAGGGAAGAGGAATGAATGAAGGCTTTCCCACAAAGACGACATACATATGGTCTCTCTCTCCAGTGTGAGTTCTCTGATGTTTTTTTAGGGAAGAGGAGTGAGTGAAGGCTATCCCACAATGATGACATTCATAGGGTTTCTCTCCAGTGTGAGTTTCCTCATGTTCTTTAAGATGAGCACATTGACTGAAGGCTTTCCCACATAGACAACACTCATGGGCTTTCTCTCCAGTGTGAGTTCTCTCATGATATTTAAGGGAAAAATAATAACTAAAGGGTTTCCCACATACATGACATTCATGGGGTTTCTCTCTAGTGTGAGTTCTATCATGTTGTTTTAGGGAAGAGGATTGACTGAAATATACATACGGATTATCTCCAGTGTGAATTCTCTCATGTCATTGAAGATGGGAAGGTCGAATGATAACTTTCCTGCATAGATGACATACATGAGATTTCTTTCCAAAGGGAATTTCATTGTATCGTCTGAGGTGAGAGAATTGCATACAATTTTTAGCACTTTGAGAACATTCATATGATTTACTTCTAGGGTGAATATGCTTATGTTGATGAAAAGATGAATGATTACTGAAGACTGCTGGAGGTGGTTTCCTGAAATAGGAACTCTTTGTCATGTGAATTAATGCATGTTGGTTCACTGTGGATGTGTGAGAGGCATCTTCTTGCAAATAATTACATTTAAAGGAATTCTTTTGGGTGTGACAGCTCTGCAATGCCATGATTTTAGAAGTGTCTTTCCTAGAGGTAGGTTGGTTGTCTATCATTTCTATCATTTCACATGGTTTAAAAGCACTTTTCCTCCCTGCAATAACTGAACTCTGATATTGAGGAAATCCTATTCCTTTTCTCCACACTTCTTGTTCCAGCTGGGAAAGCACATCTGTTTTGCAGACTTGATATCCTACTGAGACCAGGTTATTGATATTCCCCAGCATCACTTCTCTGAATATCTTTTGCTGGGATGTGTCTAACAGGCCCCATTCTTCCTGGGTGAAGTCTACAGCCACATCCTTGAAGGTCAAATACTCCTGAATGTTGGATTGACTCCACAGCTGAAAAGGCAGCCTCTCTTCTGACTATAAACTTCTCTTCTTGTTCCTCTGTCACCTCTATTCATTACATGCCAGGGCCAATCTCAGGCACTGTGATTGCATTGTCAATAGCTTAGCTGGCATCTATCTTCCTCCAGGTTTTCACTTACAACAAGACAAGCAGAAGGTGAGTAAAGCTTAAAAATGCATGTCCACTTTCAGGTTTAAGGTACTGGATCTGATATTTTTCTCTTTCTTCAATTCAGCATTTGTGGAGTCTTCCAGTCTCTACCATTCTCCAGAGTATCAGGGACTAGCTTACTCATCTTTAATAACCCAACTTCAAGAGTTGTTATGAGGATTACAGGAAATAACATCTGTAGTGCACTGGCCTGGGACCCAATGAATGCTGAGCTTGGTGAGCAACACAGGTGGTGGGTTATCTGTGCCAAGGGCAGCCCCTGCCCCTCCCATAGTCCTGAGGGCAGATGCAGTCTGAGCTTCAAGTCTGGGCAAATCCAGCTATTCCTACACTCTGAGTCAAAAGCTCATCATCTGTTCATTTTGTGGGCCCACCAGTGGTTAAATCTGATCCAAGCAGTTTTCATCACACATACACCTGCCCCCAGAGTCGTTGGTTTCTCACCTACAATGAGCCAAACTACCCCAGTCTAAGCTCTCCACACACTGGTTGGTTTTCCTTCCACTCCCTCCCCACATCCTGGTTACAAGTACCCCTCAACATCTGGAGCTGGGTAGCCATCCTAAATCCTTAATGAATAATAATTAGGCTAGTGTGGCAGGTTAGGGATAGCCACAAATTCTTTGATACCCTTCCCATTGAGAGGAGGGATGGTCTGTGTCCCCTCCCTCGAATCTTGTCAGGCTCTGTGACAGCTTTGACCAGGAGACTACTGTAGCAGTGCCTGTGTCCAGGCCGAAGAGACTGGCCACTTCTACCTCCTGTCCTTGGAACATTAGCTCTCGGAGCCCTGAGCTTCTGTGCACCGAATCCAACTACTACTGGAGAGACAGGGAACACATGGGGAAGGAGGGGGCTCTGTGGGTCCAGCCTTTCCACCATCCCTGCCAAGGCACCCAGGATGTAAGTGACATTGGCATGGACCCTTGAGACCAGCCCAGCTGTCAGTGGAATACCATAAAATAACTCCAGTCAGTGCCATTTAGAGCAGGTATGTTACCCAGTCAACCGCTTTCTGACTTTCAGGCCTACAAAAACCTAAGACATGATAAAAATGGTTGTGTTTTATGCTGCTACCTTTTAGGGTAATACGTTATACAGCAAGAGGTAGTATATAATAGGATGGCCTACAGCAAAAAACATGAAATCACTAAGGTATTCAGCAAAAGCAAGCAAGCATGCCTTTTTAATGGATTCCTCACTGCCCTACTCAATCTAGGTCGACAAGCCTTTGACAAATGAGAGTCCAGGGAACTCTGAAACCCCTCATCCCACATGTACTACACCCAAGAGCAGCTCAGCCAAGCCCACCTAGTGGTATGTCGATGGCTGTCACCACAGCCCCCAGAGTGCTCTGCACGGCCTCGCCCACCTTCCGAGCAATCAGTGTTCCACCTTCATCATCTGCCTGTGCCTCGGCCATATCTAAAGACAAATGATAAAGGAAAAGCCATCACCCCTTAGTCCAACAGAAACGGAAAACCCAGGGAGCAACCAGCAGCACTTCTGTAAGCCCAGACCCTGAAATTGGGTGCCATCTTTTGGGCTTTTGCTGGCAAGCATCTCAAGCTTTTTGTTTTAGGAGGTACCAGGGATTGAACCCAGGACCCCGTACATGGGAAGCAGGTGCTCAACCACTGAGCTACACCTGCTTCCCAATGAGAGTTGGGTTTTTCATTTGTTTGTTTTGTTTTCAGGAGGTACTGGAAATCGAACCCAGGACCTCATACATGGGAAACAGGAGCTCAACCACTTGAACTACATCCACTCCCCTGGAGCTATTTATAACCTTCCATTTAAGTAAGCCAGAAAGATTCTGGAGACATTATCTAGAACCTTCTTCAGAGAGAAGACTCAGTCTTGGCCATCTCTGGTAAAGACAGCTGCCTTTTCAGAATTCAACTGCTATGTGTATTATTTCTTTCCCTCAGAAACACTTCTGTGGTTTAGAGAGCAGGAAAGGTTCAACCCCACTAAGGAAAAGCACCCACAGGATTCTAACAAAGAGATTAGGGAATGACTGGCCTTTGCTCTCAGAAGAGGGCAGGGGAGCAAGTGCTCTCAGAAGAGCAACATTGGCTGGGGCCTGTGTCCCAGGGAGTCCAGTTCCCAACACTCAGTGCCAAGGAGAGAGGCACACCCCCTCCACCCTTATAGTTCACAGGCCCCACATTACCTAACTGGACATTCCTGGCATCGTAGCAGTTGTCACACACCCGCACAGGCGCAGGGCCCCAGCCCCGCTCAGGCACTGGCCGGGTCTTGGATGAACAGCTGTCACAGAAGCCCTCCCCACAGGCCCGGCAGTGATGTTTGGTGTCGTTATCTTTAAAGGATGTCGCACACTTGTTGCAGCTCTGTTTCAACCCCAAAACAAAGCAGAGAGGCAGGTAGCGTTTACATCTGCTCAGCTGAGAAGGCCAGAGAGACCCAGGAGGTGACCATGGGGCCATCCTGGAATAGCAGGCCTCTGATAGTCCTAACAAAGGGGCCCTGAGACCCCAGCCACATGGAATGCCCCCATGAGGCATACCTGTGATTACCATTTTCTTCCAAGAACTGCCCGATCCACTCTCAAGAACTGGCTGAGTCACATGTTCCCAGAAGGGACGGTGCTAATTCTAGCCAGAACAGCTATGGGAATTCACTTTCTTCATAGCTTCTTGAAAGAGCCTCTGGAAAACTCTAGTGGCTGAGGCAACTAGAAACTAGGGGAGGTAGATTTTAGCTCAATTAGGAGAAAAACTTTCTAGGAATAAGAGTGGAAAGGAAGTTTGGTGAGGAATGAGTTTCCTATCACAAAGAGTTTGGGCCCAAGCTGAGTACTCCTTTTTTTTTTTTTTAAGATTTTATTTATTTATTCATTTATCCCCCCTGCTGCTTGTGCTCGCTGGGTCAGCTAACCACGCCGTGTGGGCGGGCTTGCCTTCACCAGGAGGCCCCGGGAACCGAACCCGGGGCCTCCCATATGGTAAACGGGAGCCCTACTGATTGAGCCACAGCCGCTTCCCCCTGAGTACTCCTTTGCTGTGGATGTTGTAGAAGAGATTTACGTATCAGGCCAAGGATGAGCCTAAGTGACCTCCCAGGATCTCTTTTCCTCCATGAGGTCTCTGACCAAGAGTAATCAGCTCTCACAGGTAAGGAAACTAAAACCCACCACAGAGAGATAAGGCAAAGGGAAATCAGCGGGCAAAGAACTCACTGCCACAGTGTATCCCACCATTTCCAGGAATCTAGAAGCTAATTTTATTGGAGGAAATATTCTGTTCCTCCCTCACAGAACAAGCTTAGCACTGGGGCAAAGTGGCACAAGCAGGAGGGGCCATGCCAGGGATATGGGGCACCCTGCCACACACCCTGCCATACCAAGATCTGAGAGTTGGGCCTCCAGTAGGCAGGGGCGATCTGATCTGTTAGCCAGGAAGTCACGGCCTTGGTGGGTCCAAGGCTAAGCTCAGACACCGACTGAGCCATGAAGTTCATGCCGTCCAACAGGCGCTGGGCAGCGTTGTTGTTGTCCTTCAGGAACCCATCAGTCTGAAATGAAAATGCAGGCTCCCATCATGCTTTGAGTGGAGGGAGTGAAAGGAAGGAGGGAGAGGGAGAGAGGTGAGTGACACACTCACCATGGCCAACTCAGAATCACAACCCCCCCTGGCAGAGAAGTCTGGGGACAGACCAGGAATACAGGCTCCTCCCTGTCTGTTCCTCTAATCCCAAGGACTATGAGGAATGCAGCCTAAAGGTAAACCAAAGTATTACTGTTTTCCTGTAATATAAACTCTCTTACTATAAAGGTAATAGCTTACAGAGAAAAGAACCCAGCTCAAAGAAACAAATGGTATTGGTGATAGAACCCTAATGAGAATGTTACATTAGTTCAAAGTCACACTAAATCCCTGGGACGGGGGATTGGCTCCAGAAATGAGATCACATTGCACTAACAAATTCCAATGGGCCTGTGTATTCAATTGACAAGAGGAGGAATAAAGAACAATAAGGAAATCTTCAGCTTTATGGTACCTGTTGGATCCAGGAAGGCTCGTGGTGGATCTGCAGGTAGGCATGTTAGGCTAGCTGGTGGCTTTAGGAATCACTCAGCAAGGGGAACAACACAGAATAAAATAAGTCCCTTACAGAAAATTGCATGTCTTTTTTCTGGGGGGAGGGACGGTGGATTTGTTATGATTTACAGATAATTCCAAGTGTGAACACTGGTTTAATGCAGAATGAAAGTACCATATCACTCCCATATAAACAGATTTGTTTTTCTGCCATCTTAAATTTAAAAGTCAGTTAAAAAAATAGTAAAGGTTTACAATGATCCCAACTCTTAGAATATATTTTTAAGCAATTTCCCAAAACAAAATGCTTTCTGAAATTGACAGAATATTAAGCAGTCACTAAGAATGAGAATCATGAAAATAAGGTTTTATGACAAAAAAATCTGAAGAAAAAAAAAACCAGCATGTAAATTATAATCACATGGGAAGTTAAGGCTTAAAATGTACAGGGAGGGAGCGAATGTAGCACAGGCAGTTGGGCACCCACCTCCCATATGGGAGGTCCCAGATTCGGTTCCTGGTGCCTCCCAAAGAAGACAAACAAAACAACGAGCAGACAAGAAGCAGACACTGAGCAAAAACAACAAGCAGACAATGAGGAAAAAAAAAAAAAACAACAACGAGCAGACAGTGAACAAAAACAAAAGAGCAGGGAGTGGATGTGGCTCAAGCAGCTGGGCACCCACCTCCCACATGGGAGGTCCCAGGTTCGATTCAATTCCCAGTGCCTGTTTCTTCTTTAAGAAACAAACAGACAACGAGCAGACAAATAGCAAAAACAACAAGCAGACAGTGAGCAAAAACAATGAGTAGACAATGAGCAAACAGACGAGGAAGCTATGGGGGGGGGTGTACAGGGATCCTATTTGGAATAATGGAAATTTTGTTTTGTTTTACAAAAAAAAGATTTTACTTATAAAGTAATATAGGAAACAAGTGAAAAATATAAAACTTATAAATATAAGCTTAACAGGAATAAAGAAATGTTCAGGTGATGGATGATGGTGATGGTGATGGTGATGGTAGCACAACACTGTGAATGCCATTAACACAGCACTGTAATATATATCAGAATATGATTAAAAAGGGAAATGTTAGATTGTATATATGGTAACAAAATTTTTTAAAATTTTAAATCCATAGAACTACACTATTACAGTGAAGCCTAAGTTAAACCATGGACTTTAATTAATAGCATAATTATAAAAATGTGCTATCATCAATTATAACAAATATCCCACACCAAAGCAAAGGTTGGCGTTGGGGTGGTATATGGGAATCCTGTATCTTATGCATGATTGTTCTTCAAACATACTAATTCTCTAATAAAAGGGGAAAAGTTAAAATCGCATCTATAAAAATATATATGCATATGGAAAATGAATGAGGAGAACATGGGAAAAAAAAGTTTTATCTGCCAAGGCAGCAGAACTGTGGGTTCATTTTTGGTTTATTTCATTTAAAGATAGGCTTCTAATATTTATGCAAGAAGAAATAAAAACAATTACGGGTCTACAGGAAGAAAAGATCTAAGATCATGCCTTTCTAAACAACCAATATACTGAAAGTTGTAGTTAACCTTAATTCTAAACTTTCCCACACACCAGAATAACAGTAATACAAGAAAGAGAGGAAAACCAAAACAGATCTTACTCCAGGCCACACGTGCACAATCTCAGTCCGCACCACTGTATCCACAGGATCTTGGTTCCCAAACCAGTACTGCCGGCTACGATAGACCACGCCACAGTTAGGACATTCGATCACATACCTACAAGGAAGGCAAATAAATACTGTTACCCAGCCACAGGCCTCAGCAGACAAACACCAAAGAACCTTTAGCTACGTTGTTTAAACTCACCCAGACCAGGCATATTTTGCGAGACCCATCCAGGGGGAATCGGTGGAAGCAGATGTTTTGGGTACTACGCTGACTTCCTTGCCTCTCTCGTAGCAGGCCTGAAACACAAGGCATTCTGCCAGCTTTTTATATGTCCACCAGATCCCGTGGCCTCTTTACATACCCCGTCCAGCCCTCCACTCTGCAAACCAGCTGAGGCGCCACAGACCCCAAGTTTAGCACGTCAGAAGAAAGTTCATTTATCTCAAGAAGCCAGTGCCCTAAATGTTAATGAATTGAGTATATGCCATCCCAGGCCCCAAAACTGAGCTCGAAATTATGCACTTGCCACAGACAGTTGAAAAAGCCAAGACTGATTTCCTGAATAGCACTTCTGCTTCCAAAAATGAAAAGTCAATGTACATGACTTATGTAAGAGCTCAACAGAAAGAGGGGGAAATGAGCTTTAAAAAAAATGGGGGCTCCAGCAATGAAGACTTGTGAGTTCTTTTAGAGCAGGGGAGATGGTCCAGAGAGATCAATTTGAATGTCAAATACTTTTGGACGTAGCAAAGCACAGCCTCAAGCCAGTTTTTCCAAAATGAGATTGCAACCAGCAAGCCAGCTGCTGGAGCAGAGGGAAAGCTCAGAGTACTCACCTTGCAGGTATAAACTCGGTTGTCATACTGGTGGGTGTATCTGCAGCGGCTCTTGGCTTCATGAGGCACTCCTTCTTTCCCATGATTCATGCTGTTCTTACATCCAGCCCTGAGTGAAGCCCAAAAGCTAACAATGAGGTGGCCACAAGGAGCCAGTGGCACTTACACACAGGAATCTGACTGTGGGCTAGGCATGGGGCTGAAACCAGACTGTGGTTATTAACTGAGCCCCAGATGCTGAGCAGAAACCTACGTGCCTCTGCTTCACTTGCAATAAACAGCACTACAGAGATAGAGCATCTATCACCCTTGCGTGAGGAGGAAGGGGAAAAGGAGAAATCTCTTCTTGGCAAAACTGCCGGGTGTTCTAAGGCCCTCTGCAAGAGTTGAGGAGCCAGAAGATACCAACAATTTGAAAGAGATAGAACCCAAATGGCTCTCATGAAACCCAAAAATTCAAACAGGATGAAGTGGAAAGTTTAACCAGAACAAGCTGCCAAGATGCAACACAAAAACCAACTGGTAACATTTGGCAATGCATTATGGGGACGCTTAAACGGAACAAGAAAACCTTCCAAATGAACAGTGAGCTTTGCCATCCTGACAACAGAGAAACAGAGATTGGGAACTTAAGAATTTCACTCTGATAAAAGAGAAAGTTCTGGAAACCCTGGCGAGGCTCTGTTAGAATGGAAAAGCCGTGAGCCAACAGGGCTGGAAGCCCCTCCTGCTGGGCTTATGGGGCAAGCAAAAGTGGGAAGGTCAAGTCACAGTGGTAAATATTATCCCTCTACCCTTTCCAAACTCTCCAAAATAATCCTCAATTTTTTGCAGCCCAGACTGGATAATCTGAGAGCTCTTTTTTTTTTTTTTTAATGAAGCTCAGAGGTAGTTCACTATCTAAGAGGTGGTGGCCCTACAGGTTTCAATGCTAAAGGCCAATCAAGCCATTCATTAACTAAGTTCAGGTCTCCTCCTTTCGATGGGCAAAGGACATAGGCAGTAGTCCTGATGAAAACAAAGACAGCTCAGTGGTGAAGAGGTGACAGGGTGGGGCAGCTTCTGGAGATGGAGACTGCAATCTGACCCTGACATAGCATATTTAAATTCCCTGAGGTCCATCAACAGTTCACGCCAGATTCAAACTAATCCAGTGTGGCAGTTTGAGATTATTTATGAATTCCAAAAAGAGAGATCATGTTTGTAAACTGGTCTGTTCCTCTGGCCGTGATACCCTTTGATTGTATTAGATTCAGCTGAGATGTCTTTGATTAATTATATTAAGATTAGGGCTTTGATTCAACCATGTCAGTAGGGTGTAATTCAGTTTAAGTCCCTGCCCCCTTGGTGGGCTATATAAATGGACACTCACTCAAGAAGGCACATGGAAGAAGATACATGGGAAGAGAGAACTTTGTCATGACATGGAAAAGGAGAGAACTTTGATCCTGCGGCTCCGGGAAGAGAGACAAGCCCTTTGCCAGCCTGTAGCTGAGAGAAAGAAAAGCTGAACCCTTGCAGGGATCAGCAACCATCTTGCTTCAATATGTGGCAACTGACTTTGGTGAGAAACCAACCTTGAGTTGGACTCTTTAGACCCTTGTAACTGTAAGCTTTTACCCCAAATAAATACCCTTTATAAAAGCCAATGGATTTCCAGTACTTTGCCTCAGCACCCTTTGGGTGTCCCCAACCAGCAACATCAGCAGTGCCTGGGAACTTATTAGAAATGCAATTTCTTAGGCCCCATTAAATCAGAAACTCTGGGGGTGTGGCCCAATAATTTGCTTTAACAAGTCCTTCAGGCTTTTCTGGTGCATCCTGATCTTTAGGCCAGCAGCACAGGCATTAGCAAGTGCTTACTAGAAATGAAGAATTTCAGGCCCCCCCCCAGACTTACTGAATCAGAATCTGCATTTTAACAAAATCCCAAAGTGATACATATGCAGGTTAGGTTTGAGAAGCACTGCTCTAACTCAGTGTTTTCAATCCAGATTACACATTAGAAATATCTGAGAAATCCTTTAAAAAGACTGTGGCTTAGACCCTAACCCAGACCCACTAAATCAGAAGTCCAAGCCTCAACAAATTTGAAAGTTCCCTAAATAATTCTAGTGAAAAGAGTCACAGTGAAAAGAATCACCTAGGATCAATGCTTACCACAGTGCTTTGCCCACATTGGGCACTCAAATATTAGTTGAATAGATTGAATGACTATGAATAAACACAGAAAAGAAACAGAAGAAACACAGAAAAGCAAACAATCCAAAGTTTTCTGCATAAAAGGTGCCCAAACAAGAAGCCAGTCAATTTCACATCTAAACCAGGTTGGAATTTTCAGGGAATTCTTCATAACTATGTGTCCTCTGAGCCCTTGCTACTCAAAGTGTGGTCCTCAGACATCACTATTGCCTCAGAATTTGTTAGAAATGCATCTTGGCCCCACTCCCATCTTTAAAGTCAGAATCTGGGATTTCATCAGACCTAGGTGTTTTGCATGTACCTTACAATCTGAGAAGCACCACTCTAAACCCCTTTTTCCAAGGGGGATGAGGGGTGGCCTCACTTACCCACAGCTGAGGCACAAGGAGGAGCAGGTGAAGTACTCATCTGGAAAAAAGGAGCTGTGCGCCATCTGGTCATCAGGGATCTCACCGCTGAAGCGGTCACTCAGTGCCTGTGCAGGAGGGAAGGCAACCCATGAACACGCTCGGCAAGAGCCCTATGCTTTGGACCTTCCCCTACTTGCCTTTCTAGAATCCCCACTGCTGGCAAAATTCTCACTGGCTCCACTGCTGGGAGAGGGAACTCAATGACATCTGCTCCTTACCCTTGACCTAGAGGCCCAACTTGCACCAACCCTCACCATAGGAAATCTCAGAAAGAGCCAGCCCATTTCTCTAAGAAGACAGAAGTAAGCAAAGAAAGTTCCTGTTCTCTCCTAATTACCCTGGATGTTATAAATTTCAGATATAATCCGTTTTTCAAGACCATCACAAATAATGACTTAATGCCCATTTTATCTTTGTGAAGCTGGCACAAAGGAACCGAGTCTGGAGAGGGTAGCTTGTCTGTAAGTCAGAGACAGAGCGAGAGTGAGCTGGGAGTTTCCTGGATGCCATCCACAAGTGCCCATTTGGAATTTACTGGGCCACAGAACTATCTCAATGTAGAAAAAATGTCATCAGCCAAAAAACAAGGAAGAATTATTATAGTGTCTGGCAGTCGTTTATCAATGCTATTAACCTAAAAGACAAACAGCCAAAATAAATGCCAAGAAGAAAGATAAAGTATATGGTGAAGGAAACTAAAAAAATGTTGAAAGGCAGCTTCCATTTCTAATCCTGTTTTCACTCACTACTTTATACTAAAAGTATTCTTCAGGCCTGAACTTTCCTTCTAGGCTTTAGTCACATACAGTGGGAAGAGTTATATAAATTAAACAGAAATGGGCTTTCCAGACTTTAAAAAAAAATCATTAAAAGCAAGTAGTTCCACGGGAAGCGGCTGTGGCTCAATCAGTAGGGCTCCCGTTTACCATATGGGAGGCCCCGGGTTCGGTTCCCAGGGCCTCCTGGTGAAGGCAAGCCCGCCCGCACGGCGTGGTTAGCTGACCCAGCGAGCACAAGCAGCAAGGGGGGATAAATGAATAAATAAATAAAATCTTTGGGAAAAAAAAAAAAAAAAAAAAAGCAAGTAGTTCCAAACTTCTTTCAGTCTCCCAGTCTGAGGCAGTCAGGCACCATTCAGGGGAAGAGAAGGAAAAGAAACCTAAAACAAAGGGACAACACATTACTTCCCTTAGTAAAAGGGCAATAGAAATTTTAAGATGACCTTTAGGAAAAGGGCAGATTAGGTTTTAAACAAGCTCTGAGAGGAGTATCACTTAATAAAAGCTTGTTTGTTAAGGTTCCTTTTTTCAGTGAAGTCTTAACACCAAGAGCTCAAACTCAAATGCCTACCTGATCTCAATGTTGAGTCAAGTCAGGCATAAGATAAAAGAAAGTAGTGGTGAGGAGTTGTGTATCAAACTGAGGGCATTCAAATTCAGTTCCTGAAAGGATGAGGTGCAGGCCCAGAAAACACCATCGGCCAGCAATGGTAGACCAAGTTACAATCCTTGACTTAGACCAATAAAACAATGATCTGACAAATAATAGTGCATTTAAGTCCTGTCCTCCTTAGAGGTAATTTTATAAAATGTGACTTAGCGAAAACAGTAAGATTTTGAAAGAGAGACTGTGAAAAATATATATATATGAATATTGACAAAAATAAATGAGAAGCAGGCAGGGGTACTCACTCAGAAACCTACATGGTCCTCCTCTCCCCTACTTCTAAATGTGACCCATCCTTCGGGGACTTTCTTCATTTCCCTTCTTTCACAAAGCTTTCTCAGCTACTCCAGACCACACCACTCTCTGCCTCCTCTGAACTCCTGTTGTACTCAATACCTGTAGTAGGTACTAAGAAATTAGGTAATGATGTGAAGCTCTCCTCACCTTGGACTGTACCCAGGCCTCATGCCATCCCCACAGGTCCTCTCAAATTTAAGGCAACTACTCCCTAACTGGCCAAATTGTTGGTAAAGGCTTAAGGTTATATTTTTCAAACAGGTGTGTGCATAACTCTCTGGGAATACCTGGGGGGGAAAGAATGCATCAATTTACTAAAAGATTTGAGGTGGAGGATGTCCGATATAAATATATTAAAAAACAGAGTTATATGAAGTATAATCAAGAACTTGGAGAGAATTTCCCAGCTCGTCCTTGGACACGCAAGTTCTTCTAGAAACTCATCAACGACCTTTCATCAGGCTTTCATCGGAGCCACTGGTTTGCAGCCTGCCTGCGGAACCTGGACTTGTGCATCCCCACGAAACTTACATCTTCAGACTGTCCATATGCCATATGAGCCTGGAATGCCAGCACAGTTGTGACCAGCAACTACTCTCCAGTTCTTTGGACTTGCCTAGGACAACTAACAGAATGAAAATGATGGACAAGTCCTATCCAAAAAAAAACAAAAACAAACAAACAAGAAAAAACAAGGAGTTTCTACAACTGCAAGCAAAAAACAGTTTTTCTATCTATCTTATAATACCAAAGCCCCATCTCAACCTGAAACAGATGGACATCATCCCAAATTCCTCAAGATTGAAGTATGAACAAATATAAGGGGGGAGTGTAACCATGGACCAAAGCATAAACCATAATGCAAACTATAGACCTTTGTGAATAGCAGTGCTTCAATATTGTTTATTAATTGCAACAAATATACCACACTAATGTAATATGTTAATAAGGGAAAACGTGTGTACTTGGGGGGAATTATATGAGAATCTCCTATGTATTTTATGTAACCTTTCTTTCATCTAAAACTTTTATAAAATAAAGTTGACTTTATCACAGAAAAAAAAAAGAACTTGGCTGGCCTTTGTCCCCAGTTCCTGGGAGATCTCCTCTAAATCTTTGGAAGACATAGGAGTGCCTTCTGTTATACTTATCTGAATAGTTTATGCTAACAAGATGACTCAGGGCTGGGGCTTTGAGGCACCTTGCATCAGCCCAACCTCCCCAATCTCTCCAACCTCTGGGAGGAGGACTGCAGATTGAGTTTAACCTCGTGGGCACTGATCCTCTCAATCATGCCTATGTAATGAGACCCCAATAAAAACTCTTGGGCACTGAAGCTCCAGTGAGTGTGACACCCCTGAGGATATGAAAGTTTTGAGATTGAGGCCCTCCCCAGACCTCTTCCTATTTGTATCCCTTTCACTATAACAAAACTATAATCATAAGAATAGCTCTTTCTTCAGTTCTTTGAACATCACTCTAGTGAATTATCAAACCTGAGGGGGTAATGAAAACCCTGAATTTCTAGCCAGATGGTCAGAAGTGCAGGTGGCCTGGGACCCCAAACTTGTGGCTGGTGCCTGAAGGACAATCTTACAGAGGATTGCCCTTAACCTATCCTAACTCTGGATAGTTAGTTAGAATTGAATTGTAGCTGATGTTAGAAGTATATGACATCACAAACCCAATTAAAACTGGGCAAAAGACTTTAAAATATACAAATAGCCAAACAGCACATGAAAAGAAGCTCAGCATCACTGGCCATTAGGGAAATTCAAATCAAAACCACAATGCAATACCATTTCATACTCACTAGAATGGCTACTATTTAAAAAATAAAAATAATTAAAAAAGGAAAATTAGGGAAGCAGATGTGGCTCAAGCAATTGAGCTCCTGCCTACCAAATGGGAGGTCCAGGGTTCGGTTTCTGGTGCCTCCTGGAGAAGACAAGCAAGACAGCAAGCTGGTGCAACAGGCAGGTACGGAGAGTTGACGCAACAAGGAGACACAAAGAGGAAAGTCAATAAGAGACACAACAAAGCAGAGAGCTGAGGTGGCTCAAGCAATTGAATGCCTCTCTCTCACATGGGAGGTCCCAGGTTCAGTTCCCAGTGCCTCCTAAAGAGAAGATGAGCAGACACAGAGAGCACACAGCAAATGGACACAGAGAGCAGACAGCGTGCACAAACAACAATGGGAAGATAAATAAAGCTTAAAAAAAAAAAAAAAAAGAAAATTACAAGTGTTAGAGAGGGTCTGGAGAAATAGGAACACTCAATCATTGCTGGTGGGAATGTAAAATGGTGCAGCTGCTGTGGAAGACAGTTTGGCGGTTCCGCAGAAAGTTAAATATAGAATTACCATATGACCCAGCAATCCAACTTCTAGGTATATACCAAAAAGTTCTGAAAAAACTCCAACAAATATTTGCACATTATTCACAATTGCCAAACAATGGAAGTAGCCCAAATGTCCATTAACAAATGCATGGATAAACAAAATATGGTAATACATATCATGGAATATTAGCCATAAAAAGGTATGTAAGTTCTGAAACATGAAACAATATGGATGAACAATATGGATTCGCATATGCTCCACTCACTGATATGAGATAATTAGAATAAGCAAATTCACAGAATCAGAAACTAGAATATACCAGGGCCCAGGGTGGGGGTAAGGCATGGGGACTTAATGCTTAAATTGTATAGAGTTTCTAATTTTTTAATATACTTAATTTTTTTTTAAGATACTTAGATTACACAAATGTTATACAAAAAATATAGGGGGGCGGATATGGCTCAAATGGTTGGGCAGATATGGCTCAAATGGAGGGACCTGAGTTTGATCCCTGGGATGTCCCAGTAAAAGTAAAGAAAAATATAGAAGGTGCACAGGCTGCCAGGTTCTGTGTGCGGGTGAGATGTGAGGCCCACGAGAGGGTGAGCCCCCCAGGCCCTGGGCGCAGGTGCGCCATCAGGCCCCATCGAGCCACGCAGCAAGATGATGACGTAAGAGGAGAGTGACAGAAGGGAGAGCCAAGACGAGATGCGTCGAAAAACCAGGAATTAAGGTGGTGCAGGCAGTAGGATGCTTCTCTCCCACATCAGAGGTTCCCAGGATCAAATCCCAGTGAAGACAGGAGAAGGATGAGAAGAGAGGGCAGGAAACAGTCACAGAGAATTGCCCAGCGAATGGACACAAAAACAGCAAAAATGGGGGGGGGGCGGTAAAAATGGATAAAAGTAAATAAATCAATAAATATTAAAATATATATAGGGGGCGGATATGGCTCAAATGGTTGGGCGTCCGTCTGCCATATGGAGGGACCTGGGTTCGATCCCCGGGACCTCCCGGTAAAAAAAAAAAAAAAAAAAAAAATATATATATATATATATAAGGATTCCCTTATGCCCCACTCCCCATACCCTCCCACATAAACAACATCCTTCATTAGTGTGACACATTCATTGCAATTGATAAACGCATCCTGGGGCATTGCCATTGAGAATGGACCATAGTTCACATTGTAGTTTACATTCTCTCCCATACAATTCTGCAGGCTATGGGAAGACATATAATGGCATATATCTGTCATTGCAATGCCATTTGGGACGATTTCCAAGTCCCGAGAAAGCCCCTGCATCACACCTGTCTTTCCCTTCCTCTACTCCGAGAGCCTCCAGTGGCCACTGCCTCCACAACAATGTTGTAATTTCTACCATTGCTAGAATCACAACAAGTCTACTGTAGAATATCAGTAAGTCCACTCTAGCCCATAGTTCATTCCCCAATCCTGAGGATTCTGGGATGGTGATGTCCACTCCACCTCTAATTGAGAGGGGGCTTCAATCCCATACAGCCAGTGGATGGGACTCTCCTGCTTGCAGTTGTAGGTTCTCTCGTTTCCTTGGTATGGTGGTTGTCCATCCTCACCTCCTTGTTAGTTGTCCTGGGTGAGTCCAATGAACTGGAGAGTAGGTGTTGTAACTCCGCTGAGGCTCAGGGCCCAGCTGGCACATGGACAGCCCAAAGATTCCAGTCTGTTAGATGTACACCTACCAACTCCAGCACCAAGTATATGTTCAAATAGAAGGGACAGATGAGTCATGTGTAGGGAAGCCGTAACTGAATCAACTCTTGTCACTCTCAGGAGCACAAACTCCAAAGTAGGGCCCACTGGCAAGGCACCAAACTCTGGAGATATCTGCCCTGACCATAGGACCTGGGTGTTTCCAGAGCCCTCAGGAGCCCCACTACTTGAGGTAGTATCCACTTTGGCAGTCTCTGAGATCCTGCTGAGATGTGTACAAGCGTTACCTCTGAGATAACCTCCCGACTCACTTTGAAGTCTCTTAGCCATATAAACTCATTTGACTTTACCTTTTCCCCCTTTTATTCGAGGTCTTTTTCCAGTTGCACTGCCAGTTGGTGCTTGGTAGTAACCCCATGGTACCATGGAGGCTTATTCCCGAGAGTCATACCCCACGCTGGGGGAAAGGTAATGCATTTATATGCTGTGTTTGACTTAGAGAGAGGCCACAGAGTTTCTGTTTGGGGTGATGGAAAAGTTAATGATGGTGATGATGGTAGCAAAACATTGCAAACATAATTAACAGCACTGGATTATATATTTGAATATGGTTAAAAGAGGAAATTTTAGGTTGTAAATGTTACTAGGATAAAAATTTTTCAAAAATATATCCATAGGACTGTACAACACAGTGCACCCTAAAGTAGGCCATGGACTATAATAGTACAATTATAAAAATGTTCTTTCATCAATTATAACAAATGTACCACACTAATGTAAGGTGTTAATAACAGGGTGGTATATGAGACCTTTATATTTTATGCATGATTTTTTCTGTAAACCTACTTCTCTAATTAAAAAAAAAAAAAAGAAAATAATAATAATCAGGAATAGGAACAAAGGGAAAAAAAGTTATGAAGTCACTTGCAATATATTATGAAACTAAGTGAAAAATTTCCATAAATAAAACATAAGACCCTCTTCCAAACTTATTTCAGCTTATAATTAACAACTTTGCACTCTTGGTGCCTCTATTTCCTTATTTATTTAAATGGGGGTGGCTAGTAGTACCTTCCTTAACAGGTATCTTCATAGACTACACTTTGGGGATCAAATGAGGTAACCCATATAGAGCACTTGGCACAGACTGAGAGCTAGAAAACGTTAGCTACCATTTTATTATAATTTTATTGTTTTTAATGCTGAGAATTTTCTCTTTTTCCTCAAACACCCTTGCTACCCAATTCATGTATGCAGTGCAGATAAGTACCCCTCTCTTCATTATAGCTCATTAGTCTTCAAGGTTTGCTTTTGTGGGGGAATATTTAGGTGCAAGAAGATGCCAATGTATCTAAGGAAAGTAAGAAGATAAAAAAAGAGATAACTAAGGAATGTAGAAACCACCACAGAAGGAGTAAGGGAAACAAAAGAAGAACATTTTCTTTTTAAACAGGTAACTAAAAGGCTACCTAAATACGGGTTTTCCTTGGGACAAATAATGATAAATTTAGCATGAATTTAACAGCTGTGGAAATACAAAGTAATATAAAGTTCTAGGCTACTAACAGGGACAACAAAAGGTTCTTTCTGTTATAAGCCCAAGTGGCCTGGTTTACTTCTTTCAAAGTTCTTCAGAGAAATGGGAGGCATTTCTAAGTATCTCAAGGCTTGGCACAAAACAATCTGCGGCCTGATTTTCCATGGTACACATGCCCACAGAACTTCCACCATTCCTTGCCCTAGACAAATTAACCACTGGCTGATGCTGACCAAGGCAATAGTAATATCTATGACATCAGAAAGAGAAGAACTTGTAGACAACCCAGCCTCATCACTTTAGATGCTGGGCACCCCTCCTCTCAAAATGCACCTCACTTCCCTCCTAAGTCACTGAAGAGCTGGAAATTAGTAATGAATCAGACCTTGACAAGCTTCAGTAAGCCTCCAAGAATCAAAAGTATGGGAATATAATAGTAATTCCTTTAAAAAACAACAGCAAAAAAACTAATATTAGTGTGTTTTAGATACTAGAGTAGGAAGAAATTGTCTTTCATCTATAACCTGATTTTTCTTTCCCAATGTAGACACTACCAAATGATCCATACACTTTCCCTCTTCAAAAATTCCAAATCTCACATCATTCCAGAGTTTCTTGGGCTCTCCTCCTGCTGAGGTGCCAAAGCCGGAAGAGAAAGGCAGGGAAGGGCCTCGCCTGGGAAAGCATTTGAGGCAAATTTGGAAAAGGTTGCCTAGAGACCAGAAGATCTTAAACTTTAGTTGCCTAAGCAACTGTGTGGCTCTTGCTATTGTATCTATAAAGTTAGTCCCAGTTATCAAGGACTAGCACTGAATTTTTTGATTCCAAATGGTGCTATTACTGTAATCAATGATGCCTACCTCACAACAAAACATCCTACCATTTTAAATATTTAATATAAGCATATATTAATATTTAGTGATTGAATTAGAAAGTCAGAGTTTATACAGAGATCAGAGACTGAAAAGGGTGTTGTATAAAACTTATTGGAGGGAAACAGATGTGGCTCAAGCAACTGGGCTCCCATCTACCATATAGAAGGTCCAGGGTTTGATTGCCAGGGCCTCCTGGTGAAAGACAAGCTGAACCGTGTGGCAAGCTGGCCCACACAGAGTGCTGGCCCACGCAAGAGTGCTGGGCCGCACAGAGAGCTGTCGCAGCAAGATGATGCAACAAAAAGAGACACAGAGAAGAAACAATAGTAGACGCAGCAGACCAGGGAGCTGAGGTGGCATGAGAGAGTAAGCGCCTCTCTCTCACTCCAGAAAGTCCCAGGATCAGTTCCTGGTGCCGCCTAAAGAGAAGACAAGCAGACACAGAAGAACACAGAGAGCAGAGAGCAAATGCAAAAATGAGGGGGTGGGGTGGAATAAATAAATACATCTTAAAAAAAAAACTTATTTGAGTTCAACTATAAAATAGTTTTCCCAATTACTCAGAATGATAAGTTCAGACTACCGTAGTTATCACTATTAAATATGTACTTGAGCATTTGCTTCCTTTAAAATGCTTACCTGTTCAGTGAGGGTATGACCTGCTGGTAGGTATCTGAGCTCTTGCTACTGTGGCTCCTGAGCAAAGGAATGAGTGGTTAAGAAGTGAAAAATACTGGAAAAAATATGACTGGAGCCTGGATGGCAGGCAAGTGGTTGAAATGGCAGGAAAAGTGAACCTGTCAGCAGGTTGAACGGGGAAACCTCTCTAACTGGCAGCGTTTTTATAATTTATAATTCATTTACAGGAATGCCCTATCTAGAGAAAACTGACAATATGTGTCAGGAGCCTTTAAAAATGGTCACACCTTCTGATCTTAGAAGTGGAGTAACTACTGAAAAGGAATATAGCCTAGGGTTAAAAGCAACAGTTCAAGTTCTCAACCAAGTACTTACTAGATAAGTCATCTCAGGTGAATTAATTAAACTCTCTATGCCTCAGATTCCTTATTGTCCAGCTCATAGGGTTAGTATTTGGACTAAATGAATTAAAATGTAAAGTTCAGACAAATTAAAAAAAAAAAAAAGAAAGAAAATGTAAAGTTCAGCAGAGCAGGTATAACTCATTGGTTGAGTGCCTGCCTCACATGTACGAGGTCCTAGGTTCAATCTCCAGTACCTCCAAAAAAAAGTAAAGTAACTTCAGAGAACCGTGCCTGACATATAGCAAGCACTCCATAAATGTTAGCCAGTAGTAATAGTGGGGTAGTAATATCTACAAAAGAAACAGGCAAAATATGGACAAAAACCTTTATGTACATGGAGAACAGAAGAGGGGAAAATGGAAACCATTATTAAGATAAGGCTGGAATTATTAAATGCGAAAAGTGATCCATCAGCAGGGAAATGCAAATCAAAACCACAATGAGATACCATTTCTCACCCACTAAAATGGCTACTATTTAAAAAAAAACACAAAAAACGGCAATCCCACTTCTAGGTATATACCAAAAAGAATTGAAAACTGGGACTCGACCAGATATTTGCACACCGATGTTTACAACAGCATTATTCATAATTATTAAAAAATGGAAGCAAACCAAATGTCCATCAACTGATGAATGGATAAGCAAAATGTGGTCTAGACATACAATGAATATTATTTAGCTGCAAAAAGGAATACATTTCTTAGGACTGTATAACAGCCTTATCTTAATCCTGCATTGGAAGATGGGCTGTGGCTAACAGAGTAAATATGAGAGCATTCTCTCTTGAACTATAGCAAATATATAATACTATTACAGGGTGTTAATAATCAGGTGGGTTGGAGGAAAAATACACCAAATGTAAGATACGGGCTACAGTTAGTAGTAATAAATATTTTTTCTTTTTTTTGTTTTGTTTTTCTTTATTCTTAGTAGTAAGATTTTGATGATGTTCTTTGATAGTTTTTAACAAATGTTTCACAACAACACAGGTGTTGGTGGTAGGGTGATGTATAGGAGCCCTGTCTGGTGATATGCATGATTGTTTTGTAAGTTCACAACTTTCACTATACACTTATTGTTTATGTATGTTCATGTATGAATGATATACTTTAATAAATTTTTTAAATAAAAAAAAGGAGCAAAGTTCTGATACATGTGACAACATGGATGAACCTTGAAGATATCATGTTGAGTGAAAGATGCCAGAAACAAAAGGACAAATATTGTATGGTCTCACTGATATGAAAGAATTAGTATAAACAAATTCATAGAGTCAGAAACTAGACTAGATTAACGGGGGCCAGGGTGGGGGTAGGAAACAGAGAGTTACTGCTTAATTACTACAGAATTTCTGTTTGGGGTGATAGAAAGCTTTTGGCAATAGATGGCGGTAATGGTAGCAGAGCAGTGTGAATGTAATTGAATTATATATTTGAGTGTGCTTAAAAGGGGAAATTTTAGGTTGTCTATATTTTACTAGAATAAAAATTTTTAAAAAACAGGACTGTACAACACATTGAACCATAGTATAAACTGTGAACTATAGTTAATATTACAATTATAATAATATTCTTTTATCAATTGTAACAAATGCAAAGTGTTAATAATAGGGGGGGTGATAAGTAAGAACTCTCTATTTCCGGCATGATTTTTCTGTAAACGTACAACTTCTCTAAAAAAAAAAAAAAAGTATTTAGAAAAAAGAAAGAGAAAAAAATAAGGCTAAAATTATTAAATATCAGAAATGATCCATCCATCAACATCATTAGCCATTAGAGAAATGCAAATCAAAACAATGAGATACTACCTCACACCCACTAGAAAGGCTATTATTTAAAAAACAGAAAATAGTGCTGAGGTGGATAGGAACCCTCAAATTGTTGATGGGAATGTAAAACGGAAACCAGTTGGGCAAGTCCTCAAAAAGTTAAACACAGAACTACCATATGACTCGGCAATTCCCTTCTAAACATACACCCCAAAACTTGAAAGCAGGGACTGACAGATTTTGTACACAAATGTTCATAGTAGGGAAGCGGCTGTGGCTCAATCAGTAGGGCTCCCGTTTACCATATGGGAGGCCCCGGGTTCGGTTCCCGGGACCTCCTGGTGAAGGCAAGCCCGCCCGCACGGCGTGGTTAGCCGACCCAGCGAGCACAAGCAGCAAGGGGGGGAGAAATGAATAAATAAATAAAATCTTTAAAAAAATTAAAAAAAAAAAAACAAAAAAAAAAAACAAATGTTCATAGTAACAATATCCACAATAACCAAAGGGTGGAAGCAAGTCAAATGTCCATCAGCAGATGAATGGATTAACAAAATGTGGTATATAGATACAATGGAATATTACTCAGCCTTAAAAAGGAAGGAAATTCTGATATGTACCACTCATTGAGTGGAATGTCAGACACAAAGGGACAGATATGTGATTCCACCTATATGAAATAGGGAGGATATACAAACTCATAGAGACAGAAAGTAGAGTACAGAACCAGGGGGGTGGAGAGTTAATGCATGGCAAGTATAGGGTTTCTGTTTGGGGTGATAGAAAATGAAAAATTCTGGTAATGGGTGGTGGTGAGAGAGCACATTAATTAATCCCACTGGATGGTATGCTTGGAGTACTTGAGAAAGGAAAATTAGTATTGTTTATAAGTTTCCACAATTAAAAAATTATACATACAGATACCTTCCCTATGAAGATGGCGGAGTAAGAAGCTTCTAGGCTCCATCACCCCACAGAACAACAGGAAGAATGGGCAGAAACATCTTTTGCAAAGCTCCAGAAAACCAGTTAAATGACTGCAGTAATAGGTAGTTTACTCAGATAAGCAATTTCTCTCTTTTCATTGGGATTTAGTGGCAAGAGACTGTGTGTTATTGCTGCTTTTTTTTTTTTTTAACTTTGTTTTGTACATATAATAATTCAAAATATAAACAATTAAAAACTAAAAAGAAAACACAGTTGAATAAAAACATACATTTCTCAATTAAATGTACTGGATACCTATAAAATTTTTTTGAATCATAAAATATGTTACACAGTATCTTTGGTTCATAGTAACGCAATCAAACAGTATTTGTCCTTTTGTGTCTGGCTTACTCCGCTCAACATAATGTCCTCCAGGTTCATCCATGTTGTCATATGCTTTACGACTTCATTTCTTCTTATAGCTGCATAATATTCCATCGTGTGAACAGACCACCGTTTGTTTATCCATTCATCTATTGATGGACACCTGGGTTGTTTCCAAATTTGACAATCATGATTAATTTCGCATGGGTGTGCAGATGTCTGTTCGTGCCACTGCTCTCAGTTCTTCTGGGTATATACCCAAAGGTGGTATTGCAGGGTCATGTGGCAAGTCTATATTCAACTTCTTTAGAAACTGCCAAACGGTCCTCCACAGTGGCTGTACCTTTCTGCATTCCCACCAACAGTGAAGAAGTGTTCCTATCTCTCCACATCCTCTCCAACATTTGTAGATCTCTGTCTTTTTAATAGTAGCCATTCTGATAGGTGTAAAATATCTCATTGTAGTTTTGATTTGAATTTCCCTAATCATTAGTGATGTTGAGCATTTTTTCATGTGTTTTTTTTTGTTTTGTTTTGTTTTGTTTTGTTGCCATTTGTATTTCTTCTTTGGACAAATGTCTATTCAAGTCTTTTGTCCGTTTTTTAATTGGGTCGTTTTTATTGTAGTGTTGTAACATTTCTTTAATATCCTGGATATTAAACCCTTATCAGATATGTGATTTCCAAATATTTTTTCCCATTGAGTGGGCTGCCTTCTCACCCTTTTGACAAAGTCCTGTGAGGTGCCAAAGTGTTTAATTTTGAGGAGATCCCATTGATCTATTTTTTCTTTTGTTGCAAGCACTTTGGGTGTAAGGTCCAAGAAACCACCACCAACTACAAGGTCTTGAAGATGTTTCCCTACGTTTTCTTCCAGTAGTTTTATGGTCTTGGCTTTTATATTTAGGTCTTTGATCCATTTGAGTTGATTCTTGTATAGGGAATGAGATAGGGGTCTTTCATTCTTTAGGTTATAGATATCCAGTTCTCCCAGCACCATTTGTTGAAGAGACTGTTTTGTCCCGTTAATATTAACTTGGTAGGTTTGTCAAAAACCAGTTAAGGGGGGGGATGTGGCTCAGATGGTTGGGTGTCGGTCTCCCATATGGAGGGACCTGGGTTCAATCCCCAGGACCTCCTGGTAAAATTAAAAAATAAAATAAAATAAAAAAACCAGTTGACTGTATAGGTGAGGATTTATTTCTGGGTTCTCAATTGTATCCCACTGATCAGTGTGTCTATCTTTATGGCAGTACAATGCTGTTTTGACCACTATAGCTTTGTAATATGTTTCAAGGTCAGGCAGTGAAATTCCTCCACATCGTTCATTTTTAGAAATCTTTTGGCTATTCGGGTGCACTTTCCCTTCCAAATGAATGTGGTAATTGCCTTTTCTAATTCTGTAAAGTAAGCTGTTGGGATTTTGATTGGTAATGCACTGAATCTATAAATCGGTTTGGGTAAGATTGACATTTTCATGATATTTGTTCTTCCAATCCATGAACACAGAATGTCTTTCCATTTGTTTAGGCCTTTTGAAATTTCTTTTAATATTGTTTTGTAGTTTTCTGCATATAGGTCCTGTACTTCTATTGTTAAATTGATTCCTAGGTATTTGAGTCTTTTTGTTGCTATTGAAAATGGAATTTTTCCCCTAATTTCCTCCTCAGATTGTTCAGTACTAGTATACAAAAACATTACAAATTTTTGTGTGTTGATCTTGTATCCTGCCACTTGCTGAACTCATTTATTAGCTCAAGTAGCTTTATCATGGATAATTCAAGATTTTCTAAGTAGAGGATCATGTCATCCACAAACAGTGAGAGGTTACTTCCTCTTTTCCTATTTGGACATCTTTAATTTTTTTTCTTGTCTAATTGCCCTAGCTAGAACTTCTAGAACAATACTGAATACCAATGGTGACAATGGGCATCCTTGCCTGGTTCCCAGTCTTAGAGGGAAAGCTTTCAACCTTTCCCTATTGAGTATGATGCTGGCTGTGGGTTTTTCACATATGCCTTTTATCATATTGAGGAATTTTCCTTCTATTCCTATCTTTTGAAGTGTTTTTTAATAAAAAAAAAAAAAGGATGGTGGATTTTGTCGAATGCCTATTCTGTGTCAATTGAGATTATCATGTGTGTTTTTACCTTCAATTTGTTAATGTGGTGTATTACATTGATTGATTTTCTTATGTTGAACCACTCTTGTATGCCAGGAATAAATCCCACTTGGTCATGTTGTAAAAGTCTTTTGATATGCTGTTGAATTCGATTTGCAAGTACTTTGTTGAGAATTTTTACATTTATGTTCATGAGAGAGATTGGTCTGTAATTTTCTTATCTTATAGTATCTTTATCTGGCTTTGGAATTAAGGTGATGCTGGCTTCATAAAATATGTTAGGTAATTTTCCCTCCTCTCCGATTTGAAAGAGTTTGAAAGAGTTTAAACGGGACTGGTGTTAATTCTTTTTGAAATGTTTTGTAGAATTCACCTGTGAAGCCATCTGGTCATGGACTTTTCTTTGCTGGGAGATTTTTGATGATGGATTCAATCTCCTTAAATGTGATTAGTTTGTTACGTTCTTGTATTTTTTTTAGTGTCAGTGTAGGTTGGTTGTGCATTTCTAGGAATTTGTCCATTTCATCTAGGTTGTCTAGTTTGTTGGAATACAGTTTCTCATAATATCCTCTTATGATTCTTTTTATTTTTGTGGGGTCAGTTGTAACTTCCCCCCTTTCATTTCTGATTGTATTTATTTGCATCTTCTCTCTTTTTTTCTTTGTTAGTCTAGCTAGGGGCTTGTAAATTTTATTGATCTTCTAAAATTACTGTATTGTTTTTTTTTTTGTTCTCAATTTCATTTATTTCTGCTCTAATCTTTACTATTTCTTTCCTTCTGCTTGCTTTGGGATTGGTTTGCTCTTCTTTTTCTGGTTTCTCTAGTAGTTCAGTTAAGTATTTGAGTTTAACTCTAATTTTTTAATATAGGCATTTAGAGCTATAAATTTCCCTCTCAAGACTGCCTTCACTGTATCCCATAAGTTTTGATATGTTGTGTTCACGTTTTCATTTGTCTCAATATATTTACTGATTTCGCGTGCAATTTCTTCTTTGACCCAATGATTATTTAGGGGTGTGTTCAGCCTCCACACATTTGTGAATTTACTTTTTTCCTGTCTATTATTGACTTCCAGTTTCATTCCATTATGATCTGAGAAAGTGCTTTGTATAATTTCAATCTTTTTATATTTATTGAGAGCTGCATTGTGCCCTAACATGTGGTCTATCCTGGAGAAAGATCCATGGGCACTTGAGAAGAATGTATAACCTGCTGAGTTTGGATGCAGTGTTCTGTATATGTCTGTTAGGTCTAACTCATTTATCATATTGTTCAAGTTCTCTGTTTCCTTGTTGATCTTCTGTCTAGTTTGTTCTATCTAATGATGTGAGTGGAGTGTTGAAGTCTCCAATAATTATTGTAGAGATGTGTATTTCTCCCTTCAGTTTTGCCAGAGTTTGTCTCATGTATTTTGGGACACCCTGGTTAGATGCGTAGGTATTTATGACTGTTATATCTTCCTGGTGGATTGTCCCTTTTATTAATATATAATGGTCTTCTGTATCTCTTATAACTTTTTGCATTTAAAGTCTGTTTTGTCTGATATTAGTATAGCTCCCCCTGCTCTTTTCTTGTTACTATTCGCATGGAGTATCTTTTTTCCAACATTTCCCTTTCAGCCAGTTTGAATCCTGGGTCTAAGGTGAGTTTCTTCTAAGCAGCATATGGATGGCTCATGGTTTTTTATCCATTCTGTCAGCCTGGATCTTTTGATTAGGGAGTTTAAGTCATTCACATTCAATGATAATACTCTAAATGCACTATTTACTTTCCTGCTTTTTATTCTTTGGTTTTCTTATGTCATATTTTATTTTTGTCTTTTTACTCTCTTGGTTATCCTTTCTGCTATTCTTTCTTCTATACTCCCCTCCAAGCCCATCTCTCCTGTCTTTTTCTTTCAGGTTCAAAGGCTTCCTTTAATATTTCCTGCAAAGGTGGGTTCTTTTTTGCAAACTCTCTTAGTTTCTGTTTGTTTGTGAATATGTTATACTCATATTTGAAGGACAATTTTGCTGTATAAAGAATTCTCAGCTGGCAGTTTTTCTCTTTCAGTATCCTAATTGTATCATACCACTGTCTTCTCGCCTCCATGGTTTCTGAAGAGAAATCTACACTATGTATTACTGGACGTCCCTTGTAAGTGATGGTTTGCTTCTCCCTTGCTGCTCTGAGAAGTTTCTCTTTATCTTTGACATTTGGCATCCATGTGTCTTGGAGTAGGTCTATTCAGATTTATTCTGATGTCCAGTGTGCTTCTTGGACATAAGTTCATTTCCTTCATGAGAGGTGGGAAATTAACAGCTATTATTTCCTCAAATACTCTTTCTGCCCGTTTTCCCTTCTTTTCTCCTTCTGCAACTCCCATGATATATATGTTGCTACGTTTTTTGTTGTCATTCAATTCTCTGAGCCCCTGCTCAATTTTTTCCATTCTTTTCTCTCTCTCCAAGTTTAGCTGTTCTGTCTTCAGTATCACTTATTTTTTCTTCTATCATTTCGAGTCTGTTGTTGTATGCCTCAAATGTTTTTGACCTCACCTATTGTGTCTTTCATTCCCATGAGCTCTGTTACTTTTCTGTTGAGGATTTCAAATTCTTCTTTGCACTCATTCAATGTCTTCTTTTTTTTTTTTTTTTTTTTTTTTGAGAAGTCTGCATCTTTATTGGCTGGACCAGGCTACTTGAGAGGGATGAAGCGGGAGGAGTGGGTGGCCCCGATGCCAGGCTGGCCGTGCTTGACGGGCTTGTAGGTGATGGAGAACTCGCCCAGGTAGTGGTCGATCATCTCGGGCTTGATCTCCACCTGGTTGAACGTCTTGCCATTGTAGACGCCCACCATGCTGCCCACCATCTCCGGCAGGATGATCATGTCGCGCAGATGCATCTTCACCACCTCAGGTTTCTCCATGGGCGGCGCCTCCTTCTTGGCCTTGCGCAGCCGCTTCAGCAGCGAGTGCTGCTTCCTCCGCAGGCTGTGGTTCAGCTGCCTCCGCTGCCACGCGCTGTACAGCTGCATCAGCTGCTCATAGGACATGTCCAGCAGTTGGTCAAGGTCCACGCCGCGGTAGGTGAACTTGCGAAAGGTGCGCTTCTTCTTTTGCTCCACTTCTGCCATCTTGCCGGCTCTTCGGAAAAGTCAATGTCTTCTTGATGTCATTTATCTCTTTAACCATATAGTCTTTCAACTCATTAATTTTTTTTTTTTTTAAAGATTTTATTTATTCATTCATTTATCCCCCCCTTGCTGCTTGTGCTCGCTGGGTCAGCTAACCGCGCCGTGTGGGCGGGCTTGCCTTCACCAGGAGGCCACGGGAACCGAACCCGGGGCCTCCCATATGGTAAACGAGAGCCCTACTGATTGAGCCACAGCCGCTTCCCTCAACTCATTAATTTGATTTTGGAAATTTGTGCTCATCTCGCTGATTAGTTCTCTCAAGTTCTGCATCTCTTCTAGGGCTTTGATATATTCCTTTTCTTGGGCCATGTCTTCTATATTCTGAGTATGGCTCATAATTTTTTGCTGATATCTGGGCATCTGATTAGGATGTAGTTTACTCAGATGCTCAATTTCTTTCTCTTTTGTAGGGATTTAGTGGCAGGAGGCTGTATGTTACTCCTGCTCTTTGATTCTTGGCTCGACCTGGATTGTTAGGATTGTCCTGTTGGTTGCCCAAAACTGGGCACTGGACTCAGTAATTAGTTGAAAAGCCACTTCCTAGGGCCTTGGAGAGGGAGACTATAGAAGCCAGAAAAAGCCTCTCTTACCTATTTTTAATTTTCTTGCATGCATTTCCTTGGTCTGCCAGCAGACTCTTTGGCAGCTCTCAGTTCAATGCCTGGTAAGAGTGTATTTGTTGCAATACAAACCGGTTCAATGTGATTAGAGCTTCCTGTCTGGACACTATGAGCCTTGTAATTCAAACTTTCTCTGAGACAGTTCTCCAGCCTTCTCTGGCAGCCCCCTCCCTTTTCCCGGCTGGGAAATATTTCCAATCCCCTCTGAGTCCTCAACAATCAGTGTAGAGGAGGAGATTGGGAGGGTTGTATATCTTTAGCCCCTTGCAGGCTCCAAAGCAAACAAATGCGCAGCCCCACCCGGCCTGGTAGGGCTCCTGAGACACAGCAGATCAAATTTGTGAGTCAAAAGCTAAGTCAGCCTTAGGCTGTGTCCCTTTCACTTCCCTTTCCTGGGGTAGTAGATCTCTAGAGCCCCCTTTGTCTGTAGTTGCAGGCCTAGAGGCCCGGGAATTCTAAAGGGTCTTTAGTGTGGGGGATGGTGCCAGCAGCAGCTGCCATTGATTTCAACTCACAGTTCTGTTGTCACGATTCCCTCCTTTGTCCCTCTCTCCTCTGGGTGGTATCCAGCCTTCGCCTGGTGTCCTACACCCTAGAAGATCTTTTTCTAGGCTATTTCAGCCTGTCCTCTAGCTATTTTCCTGAAGAGAGTCTTTCTAGTCTGTGTCCTGTGTCTTTCTAGTCTGCCATCTTCCCAGAAGTCCTACTGCTGCTCTTTGATTCTTGGTTCAACCTGGATCATTAGGATTGTCCCTGTTAGTTATCAAAACTGGGTTCTGGGCCCAGTAATGGGTTGCAGACCTGCTTCCTAGGGCCTTGGGGCATGAGGTTATAAAGACCCAAAAAAGTCTCTCTTACTTATTTACTTTTAATTTCCTCATGTGCACTTTCTTGGTCTCCAGCAAATGGCACGCTTTAGCAGCTCTCTCAGTTCAATGCCTAGTCAGAGTGTGTTTGCTGCAACACAGACCGGATCAATGTGAATTAGGTTCCTACGATTTTGCCATTGTGATTCGTTTCCTTTGTCCCTCTCTCTTCTGGGCGGTGTCCAGCCTTCCCTTGATGTCCTAAACCCTAGAAGACTTTTTCAAGGTTGTTTCAGCCAGTCCTTTACTGTTTTTCTGGGAGAGAAGAGAGTCCCATGTCTTTCTAGTCCACCATCTTCCCAGAAGTCCAGTCATACCCTTTTTCTTCTTTTAAAGATTTATATCATTTATTCCCAACCCACCTCATCGTTTGCACTCGATGTCTGCTTTCTGTGTCCATTTGTTGTGTGCTCTCTGTGTCTGCTTGACTTCCCTTTAGGAGGCACTGGGAACCAAACCTGGAACCTCCCATGTAGGAGAGAGGCGCTCAATCACTTGAGCCACCTCAACTCCCTTTTTTGTTGTGTCTCTCATTGTCTTTCCTCTTTGTGTCTCTTGGTTGCATCATCCTGTTGCATCAGCTTGCTGCGCCTGCCCGTCATGCCAGCCTGCTGTCTTTCTCATCTTCTCGAGGAGGCACCAGGAGCTGAACTCTGGACCTCCCATGTAGTAGGCAGGAGCCAAATCGCTTGAACCACATCTGCTTCCCCAGTCATACCTTTTGACACAATAATTCTACTTCAAGGGAACCTAGGAAAATAATTCCAAATATGGAAAGCTTTTATGATATTTAATTGTGATGTTATTTATAACAGGGAAAATTTATAAACAATTTCTTGACGAACAATTGCTATTTTGGTACATTTAGACAATGAAATATTTTGCAGCTATCAGAACGATTTGTAAAGACCCTTTAATAATATAGTAAAGTGTTTTTGATGTTTTCAGGGAAAACAATTACAAATTTATATACATAATGTGATAAGCTATATATCTCTTTTATTAATGCACAGAACATATACTATAGAATGGTATAGGATATAGTATAGGATAGGATATACATTAAAATGTCAACAGTGATTATCCCTAGGTGGCAGGATTATGGATGGTCTTTGTTTCATCATTATATTCTCCTGCAGTATCCACATTTTCTATACTTAGCATGTAACAAGGATATGAATTTAGACAAATGCAATATAAACTGATCATTGAGAAAACTGCCCTAAAATTAGAATTTTTATTCCTATAATGATATCAACAACTTTAAATTTTCATTTGGAAAAACTTCTTTTCCTTGCTTTACTGGGCCCAGGGAATGTTTTAATTAATCCATTTGTGAAAAGACATCAGAATTTCATTAAGTCTAGACTACCTACCCAATTCTAAAATGACAATTTTCAATAATCAGTAAAATCCCAGGTCAGACTTTTCAAATTTCCCTCACTACCTTTGATCCAGTGATTTCTCACCTGTTGCTGCACCACAATCACGTACCACTGTAGAATGAGATGATAATACCTAATACAGTGATCTCCACCTACCCAGATAGATGGACTAAGAAATGCTATTTGATAAAGAAGGGGCAACAGATTGCATCTTGAGGACCTCTGATGGAATATGTAGCACCTCGAAATGGTTGAAGGGCTAGCAACCCACGAAGGTGGCAACTCTCTGTCTTACAAAGAAGCAGGTACCATCTACTGGGATGAGTTACAGGGGAAACTGAATCTGTGGAACAGAAAGGTGCTTTATAACAGGATGTCACTGCATGACAGAAAAAACACATTGATCCTCCTTCTGGGATACACAAGAAAAACATTTACCCGATTTTAAGAGACAAAAAATACAATGCTTAAAGAGGAATTTCCCAAAAGGTTGGCCTCACAGTCCCCCATGGTATACAAGATGGATTTCAATGGCACAGGACGTGATTATACATGATACACTGGCATGACATGCTGAATAACACCAAGTTCCACAGTAGAAATTATCCCCTTTTCAATTGTTTTTCAAAATTTCAGATTCTGTCAAGGAGAATCTCTCACTTAGGTAATATATCTTTATCATCTCTCAAACACTTGCTAATTTACCTTTTAAAATAAAGGAAAAAAGTGGCCCCAGTCTCAGAATCTTCCATGAAAAACAATCTCTAGGAAATAATATGTTATTTTATTTGTTCAGAGAATAAGCTCTAGAATCAAATGGCCTGGTTTGTGCCTGCTGTCACTTGGTAACTGTGTGTAAACAAATACTTTACCTTTCTTTTTTTTTTTTTTTTTTTTAAAGAATATTCTTTTTTTGTTTTTATTTATTTGTTTTTTTATTTTACCAGGAGGTTCTGGGGATCAAACCCAGGTCCCTCCATATGGGAGACGGAGGCCCAACCATGTGAGCCACATTTGCCCCCAATACTTCACCTTTCTGTACTTCTGTTTCCTCATCTACAAAATGAGGATAATAATAGTACTTAATTCATGGACTTGGTGTGAGGATTAAATGAACTAATCCATTTATAGTGCTCACAACTTTGGTATATAATGAACAAACAGGAATTATTATTATTTTGTATCTGTTTTGGTTTTTGGTTTGATAATTTGCTACCTGTGATGCCAGTTTCCCATCCATTTATAGTGATTAAAAAAAAAGTTTCCTTCTTAAATTAAGTTTAAAAAAAAAAAAGTTAGTCAATGTAAAGAAAAGTACAAAGGCTATCCAGATGACTGAGCCTCACCACAAGGTCTACTCACCAGAGCTGGGCAACACCATCCAGGAATGACTGCTTTTTCCTATTCCCCCAAACCCTAACTTTCTTCTAACATGAGGACCTGTCACTTTTTTTTTTTTTTATTTTATTCCACCCCCTTGCCGCTTGTGCTTGCTGTCTGCTCTCTGTGTCCATTCGCTGCACATTTCCTCTGTGTCTGCTTGTCTCCCTTTGTTGCGTCATCTTGCTGCGCCAGCTCTCCACAGGCGCGGGCCGTCAGCTCTCCGTGGGCGCAGGCCAGCCTGCCCTCACCAGGAGGCCCTGGGAACTGAACCCAGGGCCTCCTATATGGGAGATGGGAGCCCAACCACTTGAGCCACATCCGCTTCCCGACCTGTCACTTTTTTTTTTTTTTTTTTTTTTTTTAAAGATTTTTTTAAATTTATTCATTCATTTATCCCCCCCTTGCTGCTTGCGCTCACTGGGTCAGCCAACCACGCCATCCGGGCGGGCTTGCCTTCACCAGGAGGCCCCAGGAACCGAACCTGGGGCCTCCCATATGGCAAACGGGAGCCCTACTGATTGAGCCACAGCCGCTTCCCGACCTGTCACTTCTTAACCATCACCCAAGACTCCTCTGTATTCACACCCTAGCAAGATGAGGGCACGTACCTTCTTTCCTTATAACCTCTTTCCAGCCCAGATTTCCAGTCACCAGCACAACAAAAGCTGGAGAACTGGGAGTTCCCACCACCCACTAGTACCCCAATGAAAAACACTTGGGGCAGAAGCCCAACTGACCTTCAGGGCTTTAAAGATGACCCCCGGGTGCCGGGGAGAACGGGTGGTATTGTTCTCTAGTTGCTGCTCCAAAGCACGCCGGAGCCCAGAGAAGTCTGTGGGAGGGTTGTAAGTCCTCGTCCCCTTATAGTGAATAGAACTAAAGGCTTCAGGGAAGCGGCCCAGCTTCCGGAACCGGTCCTGGATGAGCTTCTCCGGCACCTCTGAAGGGTGATCTGTACAAGCAGAAAGAGGCATATGAGCAGTGACCTTTCTTTAAAAACAAAAGTGTTAACTATCTTTCATTATAAAAGTGGTACGTACTGACTTTATTTTTATTAGAGAAGTTGTAGATTTACAGAAAAATCATGTAGAAAATAGAGTTCCCATATTACCCCACCCCCCTTATTAACACTTTGCCTCAGTGTGGTACATCTGTTACAACTGATGACAGAATGTTATTATAATTGTACTCTTTAGTCCATGGTTTTTATTAGGGTGCCCTATTTGTGTTGAATAGTCATATGGTTTTTTTAACTTAATTTTTTTTTTTTTTTTAAGATTTTATTTATTTATTCATTTATCCCCCCCTTGCTGCTTGCGCTCGCTGGGTCAGCTAACCACGCCGTGTGGGCGGGCTTGCCTTCACCAGGAGGCCCCGGGAACCGAACCCAGGGCCTCCCATATGGTAAACGGGAGCCCTACTGATTGAGCCACAGCCGCTTCCCTTAACTTAGTTTTTATTCTAGTAACATATATACAACTTAAAACTTCCCCTTTCAACTATATTCAAATATATAATTCAGTGCTGTCAATTACATTCACAATGTTGTGCTACCATCATCACTACCCATTACCAAAACTTTTCCTTACCCCAAATGGAATCTCTGTACAATTTAAACATTAATGGCCCATTCCCTACCCCTATCCTGGCCCTTGGTAATCTAGAATAGTTTCTGACTCTATGAGTTTCCTGATTCTAATTATATCAGTGAGATCATACAATATTTGTCCTTTTATGTCTAGACAATTTCTATCAACATGATGTCTTCAAGGCTCATCCATGTGGTTACATGTATCATTCCTTTTTAGAGCTGAATAATATTCTATTGTATGTATGAATCACATTTGTTTACCTACCATCAATTGATGAACATTTCAGTTGATTCTATCTTTTGGCTATTGTGAATAATGCCATGATGTAAATTGTGCACAAATATCTGTTCAAGTTCCTGCTTTCAATTCTTTGGGTTATATATATAAAAAGTGGGACTGCTGGATCATATGGTAATTCCAAACCTAACTTTCTGAAGAACTGGCCAAACTGTCTTCCACAGCAGCTGCACCATTATTATTATTATTATTTTTTAAAGATGCTTAGATTACATAAATGTTACACAAAAATTACAGGGATTTCCATGTTCCCCACCTCCCATACCTCCCACACCTCCCATAACCTCCCACATAAACATCCTTCATTAGTGTGGCACATCACCTGCAATGGATATACACATCCTGGGGCTTTGCCACTAAGCATAGTTCACATTGTAGACCACACTCTCTCCCACACAGTTCTGCATGTTATATGCTGATGTAAAATGGCCTATATCTGTCGTTGTAATGTCACTCAGGATAATTCCCAAGTCCTGAAAAAGCACCTGTATTACAACTGCTTTTCCCTTCCCTGCCCCAAAAGCGTCCAGTGGCCACTGGCTCTGCATCAATGTTGTAATTTCTTCCATTGCTTGAATCACAATATGTCTACAACAGAATACCAGTAAGTCCACTCTGGTCCATAGCTCTTCCCCCAATCCTGAGGAGTTTGGGATGGTGATGTCCACTCCACCTCCAAGTGAGAGGGGGCTTATGTCCCATGGATACGGTGAATAGGATTATCCTGCCTGCAGCTGCAGGCTCTCTCCATTCCCTGGGATGGCCGTTGTCCACCATTGTCTCCTCACCAGGTGACTTGGGTGAGTCCACTGAGCTGTAGAGTAGGAGTTGCAGCTTCACCAAGATTCCAGACACAGCTGGCATATGGGCAGGCAGAGGCTCCAGTCTCTGGAAGTACACCTACAAACTCCAGCATCACATATAGGTTTGAATAGAAGGGACTGATGGACCATGGCTGCACCATTTTATATTCCCACAACAATAAACAAGTTCCCTTTTTCTCCATATCCTCTCCAACACGTGTACTTTCCTGTTTTTTTAAACAGTAGCCATTCTAGTGGGTATAAAATGATATCTCATTGTGGTTCTGATTTACATTTCCCTAATGGCTAATGATGTTGATCATGTCAGGTTCTTTTTGGACATTTGTATATCTTCTTTGGAGAAATGTCTATTCAAGTCTTTTGCCTACTTTTTAATTAGGTCATCTTTTTCTTGTTGGTTTGTAAGATTTCTTTATATATTCTGGATATTAAACCCTTAGCAGATATGTGGGTTCTGAATATTTTCTACCAATGTGTAGGTTGTCATTTTAATTTCATGGTAAAGTCCTTTGATGAACAGAAGTTTTTAATTTTGATGAGGTCCGATTTATCTATTTTTTCTTTTGTTACTTGTACTTTGGGTATAAATTTCAAGAAACCATTGCCTAACACAAGGTCCTGAAGATGCTTCCCTATGTTTTCTTCTAAGAGTTTTATAATCTTAGTTCCTATATTTAGGTCTTTGACCCATTTTGAGTTGATTTTGTATATAGTATGAGGTAGATCCACCTTCATTCTTTTGCATATGTACATCCAGTTTTCTCAGCATCATTTGTTGAAGAGACTATTCTTTCCCCATTGAGTGGACTTGACACCAATGTCAAAAATCAGTTGGCCATAGATTGGAGAGTTTATTTTTGAACTCTCAGTTTGATTCCATTAGTCTATATGTCTGTCTTCGTGCCAGTAACATGCTGTTTTTACTGTGGCTTTGTAATAAACTTTAAGATCAGCAAGTGTGAGTCCTCCAACTTAATTCTTTTTGAATATGGATTTGGCTATTTGGGGCCCCTTACCTTTCCATATAATTTTTTCTTATTTCCTTTTTTAAAGAAACTTTAGATTACATAAATGTTACATAAAAAATATAGGGGATTCCCATATGACCCACTCCCTCCCCCTCCCAACCACCTTCCATATAAATTTGATGATTGGCTTTTCCATTTCTGCAAAGGTTGTAGGAATTTCTATTGGGATTGCATGAATCTGTAAATCCCCTTTGGGTAGAACTGACATCTTAACAATAGTTAAGTCAATCCATGAATATGGAATGCCCTTCCATTTATTTAGGTCTTTGATTTCTTTTAGCAACATTTCGTACTTTTCTGTGTACAAGTCCTTTTTTTTTTTTTTTTTTTTTTAAAAGATTTTATTTATTTATTCATTCATCCTCCCCCCGCTGCCCGTGCTCGCTGGGTCAGCCAACCACGCCGCGCGGGTGGGCCTGCCCTCACCAGGAGGCCCCAGGAACCGAACCCGGGGCCTCCCACATGGCAAACGGGAGCCCCACCGATTGAGCCACAGCCGCTTCCCCCTAGATTTTTTTTTAACAGTACATTTTTATTATAGAAAGTGAACTTAGAAAAAAAATCATGCATATTGTAAGACTCCACATACACCAGCCTTCCATCAACACACCACACTGTGTTGGAAGCTTTGTTACAGATTATGAGATAATATCATCAGACTATGACCACAAAGCATGGCCCATAGCATATATTTGGCACACATTTTCCATCATCTCCCATTATCAACATGTAACACTTGGTGTGGCTGTTGCATGTGTTTCATGGCTTCTCATGTGTTTACTACTTTCCCCCATAATCATCAGAGTTTGACTCCTGGTTTATTCATAATACATCTATATTTGAACCACAACCTCTAAAGAGAATTAGAGCTTCATGACCCTGTTGCTAGGAAGAAATCCTTTTTTATTTCATTCCTTTTTTCTAGATATTTGATTATTTTAGTTGCTATTATAAATGGATTTTTTTGCTTCATTTTCTCTTCAGATTTTCCATTACTAGTGTATAGAAACACTACTGATTTTTGCACATTGATCATGAACCCCACCACTTTGCTGAATTTGTTTATTAGTTCTAGAAGTCTTGTCATGAATTTTTCAGATTTTCTGAATATAGGATCATATCACCTGCAAATAGGGAAAGTTTTACTTCTTCCTTTCCAATTTGGAGGACTTTATTTCTTTTTATTGCCTAATTGCTCTTGCCAGAATTTCCAGTACAATGTTGAAAAACAGTGGTGACAATGGTTATTCCTGTCTTTACTCCTGATCTTAGAGGAAAAGCTTTCAGTCATTCACCATTGAGTATGATGTTAATGGTGGCTTTTTCACGTATGCACTTTATAATGTTGAGGAAGTTTCCTTCTAGTCCTAGTTTTCTATGTTTTCATCAAGAAGAGGTGATGGATTTGGTCAAAAGCCTTTTCTATGTCAATTGAGATGATCAGATGTTTTGTTATTTCCTTCATTCTGTTAATGCAGTGTATTACAGAAATTAATTTTCTTATGTTGAACCACCCTTGCATACCTGGGATAAATCCCACTTGATCATAGTATATAATTCTTTTAATGTGCTGTTGGATTCAATTTGCTTTTTTTTTTTTTTTTTGAATTTTTTAAAATTTGTTTTTGTTTTTACATTTATTTTTTTTAATATATTTACTTTTTATCCATTTTATACGCCCCCCCCCCATTTTTGTAGTTTTTGTGACCATTCATTGGGCAATTCTCTGTGTCTGTTTCCTTCCCTCTCCTCTCATCCTTCTCCTCCTGTCTTCATCTGGATTCAATCCTGGGAACCTCCGATGTGGAAGAGAGGCGTTCTGCCACCTGCGCCACCTCTGTTCCTGGTTTTTTGGCGTGTCTCATCTTGGCTGTCCCCTGCGTCTCTCTCCTGTTATGTCATCATCTTGCTGCTTGGTTCAGCGGGGCCCGATGGCCTAACCACTCGCAGGGCCAGACAGCTCACCCGCTCGCGGGGCTTGGGGGCTCACCCATTCACAGGGCCAGATGGCTCACCTGCTCGCAGGGCCCAGGGGTGCACCTGCGCGCCTTCTATACTTTTATTTTACCGGGAGGTCCCGGGGATCGAACCCAGGTCCCTCCTCATGGGAAACGGACACCCAACCATTTGAGCCACATTCACCCCCTGCTATATCTCTTAAGGTTGACCAAAGATACCTAGAGTTACAGTCATTTTCCATAGAGGAAGGTCATATAATAAATCAGGCTTGGTTTATCACCAGCATTCTAAAACCAGACCTAGGGAGAAAAACTAGGTTTGAGGACACATGCATGGTTTCTAATATAGCAAATGGTTAGCCTACCCTGATTATCACAAAATCAGGACAGTGAGAATATTTGCATTTAATTTGCTATTATTTTATTGAGGATTTCTGTATCTATATTCATAAGGGATATTGGTCTGTAATATTCTTTCCTTATGGTATCTTTATCTGGCTTTGTTATAAGGGTAATGGCCTCATAGAATGAGTTAGAGAGTATTCCCTCGTTTTCAATTTTTTGGAAGATTTTGAGCAGGACTGGTTTTAATTCCTCTTGGAATGTTTGGTAAAACTTACCTGTAAAGTCATCTGTCCCTCGGCTTTTCTTTGTTGGAAGGTGTACTGGTCAGCCAAAGAGGTGCTGATGCAAAATACCAAAAATCAGTTGGTATTTATAAACGGTATTTATCTGTGGTAGACGCTTACAGTTACCAGGCCATAAAGCGTAAGTTAATTCCCTCACCAAAGTCTGTTGCCACATGTTGGAACAAGATGGCTGACAACGTCTGCAAGGGTTCAGGCTTCCTGAATTTCTCTCTTTCCGGAGCTCATTTCTCTCCAGGCTTGGCTTCTCTGCTCCCTCCACAAGGTCAGCTGTAGACTGTTAGGCAAATGGCTCATCTCTTTCCAGGGCCTCTGCTGTGTCTAATGGAGATTTCTCTCCTTCCTCATGTATCTGCTTCTCTGTATGTTTACTTCCTGAGCTCTAGCATCAAAACTCCAACTAACTCCTCTGCTCTGCCATGTAGTTTTATCTGTGAGTTCCCACCCACCAAGGGGGCGGAGATTCAATATCCTACTGACATGGCCCAATCAAAGCCTTAATCATTTAATCAAGTAAAAGTGGAACCTCGGAACCCAATATTATCTAATATGCCCAGAGGAACAGACCAGTTTACAAACATAATCCAATATCTATTTTTGGAATTCATAAACAATATCAAACTGCCACAGGAGGTTTTCCATTACTCATTCAGTCTCTTTACTAGCTATTAGTCTATTGAGATCTTCTATTACATCTTGAGTAACTGCAGGTAGTTTGTGTGTTTCCAGGAATTTGTCCATTTTATCTAAGTTATCTAATTTGTCTGCATAGTTGTTCATAGTATCCTTTTATAATTCTTTTTATTTCTATGGTGTCAGCAGTAGTGTGCCCTTTCATTTCTGGTTTTAGTAATTTGTGTCCTCTCTCTTTTTTTCTTTGTCAGTCTATCTATAGGTTTGTAGATTATGTTGAACTTTTCAAAGAACCTACTTTTGGTTTCACTAATTCAATTGTTTTTTATTATTATTATTTCATTAATCTCCACTCAAATCTTTGTTATTTTCTTCCTTCTGCTCACTGTGAGTTTCATTTCCTCTTCTTTTTCTACATCTTCCAATTGTGAAGTTAGGTCTCTGATTTGAGATCTTTCTTCTATTTTAATGGAAGGCAGTTAGAACTATAAATTTCCCTCTCAAAACTGCCTTTGCTGCATCCCATAAGGTTTGGTATTATTGTGTTTTACTTTCTAATCGCCTCAAGATATTTGCTAATTTCCCACATAATACACATGTGTGTTTATGTGTGTGTGTATGTGGTAGTGTGTTCAGTAGAGGAGAAGAATACTAGATAATGAAGGGTGGGGGATCCAGAGAAAGGGATCAGAAACATAGGCAGGAGTTAGGGTGAGTATACCCCATTTAGGAATTTGGATTTTATTATGAATGTAGTGGAAAAATAGTTTATAAACAGGAGTGTGACATGATCTAAATTATAAATTAAGCATTTAAAAAGATCACGCTTGATGCCATGAGAAGAATGAAGGGGAGCTAGAATGGAATTTAGGAAGCTTATTGCAGAACTACCTGCAGTTCTCTAAACAAATCTTAACCTTCAAACCACTAAGTGTTTGCTCTTCCTAGAACATCCTTCTTCCCCTCTATCTAGTCATGTCTTTCAGCATTCAAACTTCACCTCCTCTTTCCTATATCCTGTTTGGAGAAGTAAAGTGTCCTCCCTGTGTGTTCCCACAGCTCCAGTATCTACATCTACCACAGAAAGAACACCTTGTGGTCTCCCCAACTAGACTGTGAGCTATTAGAGGGTGGAAATTTTTTTTTTTCCAGCTCTGTGCCCCAGTGCTCAGCATATGGCATTTGTACCCAATAAACTTTGTTGAATGAATGAACAAATGGATGGTATAATTGTTTTAAGGACAATACTACTGGTCCCTCTGCATCCAAATACTGCTGTTGCCCCTCCTCCCTTATCTTCCTACTCAGGGGGTGATCTCATGTCTTATTTCTCTAAGAAAATGGAAACAATAAGAAAAGAAATGACTCTCTCTGCCTCTCTCTCACACACACATATACACACACCCCTCATCTACCTTCTTACCTACTCTGTGCCCATATGTTCTAATTCTTCTACTGTTATTATGAATGAACCATCCATGCTCCTAAGGTTACTCCTTCCTCTTGTGCATCACTCCAGTTGTTCCTGCTCTTTCTTGCACCAACAACTGCCCTCTCTCTAATGAATCACTCCCACTGGTACACAAATATCTGTAATATCTCACATCTTAAATTTTAAATAAAGAAAAGAAAATTCCTTCAAATCCCACATCTCCTTCCAGCTACCATTTTGTTTTTCTGTCTCCATTTATAAGAGAACTCTTTGAAAGAGGCGAACAGACTCACTGTCTCCAATTCTTCTACTTTTCTCTCCTCATCCCATTCTGATCAGGCTTTCATACCCACTATCCCAGCTCTTGTCCAGATCACCAATGACCTTGTATTGCCAAAGCTAACTTTCACTCTCAATGCTCATACTACTTGACCTATAAGCAGATTTTGACCTCATTGAGTACTCCACCCATTTGAAACACTTCCTGCGTCTCACATGGGCAGGAATTTTTTTTGGCAATCCACTTCGACAAACTTGCTATTGCAGTTCAATGGCCACATCAGCTTGTACCCAGAAAGGTCAATCTGTAACACAGCACCCCAGATACTTACCAGAGCCCAGCAGCTGTGTGTGCACAGTCTCATGGAAAATAATGACAGCAGGGCCCAGGGTGGATAATGGGACATCCAGCCCACAGCGGGCAGTGGTAGCCTTCAGCTCCTTGGTGAAATGCTTCAGATAAGCTTCTGAAGCATCCCCAAGGAATTTGAAGAGGTCATTATGCAGTCGGTCTGCATGAGTTCGATAGATGACCAGGTCTGAGATGGCCAGGACCTTAAGCAGCAGCCGTGTTCTCTGGCTTAGATTCACCGTAGCCCCTAACAGGCCTTCTGTGTCTATCACTGTTACTTTGTGGACTGGATCATAGGCAGCCCACACTCCCACAGTACAGGACTCCTGGGCAGGGGAAGTTTTGAAGACTTCACGGCCATAAAAGAAAGTATGGTTGAGGGTATGAGACTTTCCATCACCAGTATTTCCAAAAATAGAAACCACCTTCAGATGCTGATCAGGTTTGCAGTCCAATTTCCTAATGAAGTCTTCTTCATTTGTTACCTTCCAAAAACAAACAAACAAAAAATGAAATAGAAGAACAACAAAACAGCTAGAAACACCTACTTTCCAGGGACATGGTTCTTGATTGGCTTGTCGAGGTAGCAAGGAAATAAAGCCCCCAGTTAACAGCCTCCCACCCTACTCCCTACCCCTTATAAACAGTTCACAGAAGCCTATGACACTTCAGTCAGTATAAGAACTGAGAGGTCATGAAAAAGCTAAAACTATAAAAGAAGAAAACCTAGGAGTAAATCTTCATGACCTTGAATTAGGCAATGGTTTCTTATATATGACACCAAATCATAAGCAACAACAACAAAAAATAAGCTGGACTTCATAAAAATTAAAAACTTTTTTTTTTTTTTTTTTTATCAGGAGGTCCCGGGGATCGAACCCAGGTCCCTCCATATGGGAGACGGACGCGCAACCAGTTGAGCCACATCCGCCCCCAAAATTAAAAACTTTTATGCATCAAAGGATACCATCAAGAAAGGGAAAAAACAATCCATGGAATGGGAATAAATATTTGAAAATCATATATCTGATAGGTACTAGTATCCAAAATATATAAAGAATTCTTACAACTGAATAGTTAAAAAATAAATAAAAACCAATTAAAAACTGGACAAAAGATTTGAATTGACATTTCTCCAAAGAAAACATATCAACAGCCAATAAGCACATAAAAATAAAAATGGTGTGGCCACTTTTGGAAAACAGTTCAGCAGTTCCTCAAGAAGTTAAAAATAGTGTTACCATATGACCCAGTAATTCCACTGCTAGGTATATATAAAGAAGAATTGAAAAACATATGTCCACACAAAAACTGCATGTGAATGTTCACAGCAACATTATTAATAATAGCCAAAAAGTGGAAACAACCCAAATGTCTATCAACTGATGAATTGATAAACAAAATGTGATTTATTCACTTAATGGAATATTATTTAGCTATAAAAAGAATGAAGTACTGATACATGCTACAACATGGACGAACATTGAAAATGCTATGCTAAATGAAATAAACCAATATTCTCAGGAAATTTTTGAAATCTTCAGGAAAGTAAACATTATAAACAGAAAAAAAAAAAAAAAAAAGAAACAAACCAGATAGATACATAAAAAGCCACATATTCTATGATTCCATTTATATGAAATGTCAGAAGAGGCAAATGCATAGAGATAGGAAATAGTGGTTACCAGGGGCTGGGGGAAAGGAGAATGGGGAATAACTATTAATGGATACAGAGTTATTTTGGGGGTGATGAAGATGTTCTGGGATTAGATAATTGTGGTGGTCATAGTTGCACAATTTTCTGAACATACTAGAAGTACTGTATACTTTAAAAGATGAATTTCTTTTTTTTAACTTTAAATTTTTTTTTATTGTGGTAACATATATGTACCATAAATTTGCCATTTTAACCATTTTTAAGTGTAGAACACAGTGATGTTACAATGTTGTGCTACCATCACCACCATCCATTACCAAAACTTTTTCATCATTCCAAAGAGAAACTCTGTATCTATTTAGCAATAACTTCCCATTCCAGCCTCACCTGAACTCCTGGTAACCTCTAATCTACTTTCTGTTTCAATGAATTTGCTTATTCTAGATATTTCATATAAGTGGAATCATGCAATATTCGCCCTTTTGTTTCTGGCTTATTTCACTTAGCCGAAGGTTTGCTACTTCCATCCATGTTGTAGCAGGTATCAAAACTTTATTCCTTTTTCTGGCTGAATAATATTCCATTGTATGTATATACCACATTTTATTAATTCATTCATCTGGAGATGGACACAGGTTGTTTCCACCTTTTGGCTGTTTTGAATAATGATGCTATGAATATTGGTGACCAAGTATCTGTTTGAGTCTCTGCTTTCAGTTCTCTTGAGTATATATGCCTAGGAGTGGAATTGCCAGGTCAAGTGATAGTTTGTTCTTTTTTTTTTTTTTTTTAGGAGGTACCAGGTATCAAACCCAGGACCTGGTACATGGGAAACAGTTGTTCAACCACTGAGCTACATCCACTCACAATGAGTTTGTTTGTTTGTTTTTAGGAGGTACTGGGGATCGAACCTGGGACCTCATACATGGGAAGGAGGCACTAAACTACTTGAGCTACATCTGCTCCCCTCAAAAGATAGTTCTATATTTAACTTTTTGAGGACCCACTACACTGTATTCCACAGTGGCTGTACCACTTTTTGCATTCCCAACAGCAATGCATGAGGTTTCCAATTTCTTCACATCCTAGCCAACTCTTGATAATAGCCATTCTAGAGAGTGTGAGGTAGTACCTCATTATGGTTTTTTTTAATTATTATTATTACTTTATTTATTTTTTAGGGCAGTTGCAGGTTCACAAAAAAATCACGCAAAAAGTACAGAGTTCCTGAATACCTCCCACCCATAGTTTTCCCTATCACTAATATTTTGTATCAGTGTGGTACATTTGTTACAATTGATGAAGCAATATTATAATAATTATGTTATTAACTAAAGTCCTTAGTTTACAACATTAGGGTTTGCTGTGTTGTACAGTTCTATGGATTTGTTTTTTTTCTCAATTGTGGTAACATACATACAACATATAATATCCCCTTAAATCACTTTCAAATATACAATTCAGTGGTGTTACTAACATTCGCAATGCTGTGCTACCAGCAACACCATCCACTATCAAAAGTTAAAAGACTTGTGAATTATATCTCACTAAAGCTGCTATTAAAAAAATAAAAATTTATTGATGAAACTTTATGCACCCATAGTTCCTCTGTTTACAGTTTAAAGCATTTCTTTAAACTGTAAAGAGAAGCTATGGATAAGGGCAGGGTGGCAGACTAGAAGAGCCATCCACCTTCTCAAACAGACCTGGTGAGGCAGACAAGGCCTGGGGATTTCCTCCCCAAGGAAATGTACTGTCATTAATCTATTAACCTGTAAAACAAAACTGTGCTACAGAATAATTCAGAGCAGGCACCTGAAAAGGGACATGTGGAAGCCTTTAGGTAGAATTAAATGTCTCAGGATTCATATTTCACAAGTGTCCATTACTAACCAAATTATGTAGATAATGTATATGATGGTTAGGCTACTGTGTCAACTCAGCCAGGTAACTGTGCCCAGTTGTTTGGTCAAGCAAGCACTGGGCTAATTGTAATACAAGGACATTTATGGACTGTAGTCACAAGTTTATTGCATAGGTGGCTGATTACATCTACAATCAACCAAGGAGATTGCCATCAGCAACGAGTGACATTTTATCCAATCAGTTGAATGCCTTAAAAAGGGAACTGATTTCAGCATTCAGAAAGAATTTTCCAGCTTGACTTCCAGACAGTTCCCAGGACAGTCTCATGGGGACTCATCAAGGACCTTCACCAGAGCCCTTGGTTTGCAGCCTGCCTGCAGAATTTGGATTTGTGCATCCCCACAGTCACATGAGAGAATTTTATAAAATCTTATACTATTTACAGATATCGTCTGTTGATTCTGTTTCCCTAGAGAATCCTGACTAACACAGCTTGGTACCAGGAGTGGTTCTGGAGGAACAGAATCTTAAACATGGGATTTCTGAAGTGGTTCTGGGAGTTTTGCAATTGGTTCTCTACTCTAATTGGATTCAAGGGAACTAATGACTCCCTTTCCAATAATCAAGAGGCCACGGATAGTCCATAACGTGAATTGACAATGGAGATATGCAAAATATTATCACTGGATTCCCTTACTTCCTTGCTTATAAAAGGCAAGGATCTGGATGAGAATGTTTTCAACACCTTAACATAGTTTTGTGGAATCAAAAAGTACAATAATGTTGGCCGGCTCCTCCTAGATACTCTGGATACTGTTACAAAAGAAATGGATGAGCTAAAGGCTTCAAATTTGCAGCTTAAATGCCGCATGAAAGATGTGAAAGTTTCTATGTGTGCTCTGAAAAAAAAATCTTGTTTCATGCAGCCAAAGACTTGAGATCTCTGAAAACCAGACTCAGAGTCTCATTGTACGAATAGCAGAGTTACAACGGAAACTAAAATCTCCTCCCCCTCACAGGGTTCTGCTGTTAAAATGAAGACATTGATTGGAAAGGAGTAGAACCCTGAGGATTAGAATGGAGACATATGGGATGATATTATCAGTGGGGACACTGGAACCCTAAATTCTGCTGAAACTTTGCCAGATAACCGAGATGGTCTGCCCAGTGAAGACCACACAATTCAATCTTGCATCACACAGCCTCCAGCCTGAGGGAGTCAAGACTTCCTTCCAGCCCTGAGGTATCAGGCCAAACTCCAGCATGCACTGCTTGACAAATCTGCCTTCTAACCCTAGCCTGAAGAAAATAATCCTGTCTCACCAGATGAAAATGCAAAGGAATGCCCTGAGGTCAGTAGCTTGCAAGACATTCATAATCCTTCTCCTTACCCACCCCCACCACCCCTCTTCTCTTCAAGACCTATTATTAGACTAAAATCACAACAAGCCCCCAAAGGCAAAATACAAAGTGTGACCCATGAGGAAGTACACTACACTCTAAAAGAACTACACGAATTTTCCAACTTATATAGACAGAAATCAGGGGAATATGTGTGGGAATGGATACTAAAGGTCTGGGATAATGGTGGAAAGAATATAAGTTGGATCAGGCTGGATTTATTGATAGGGGCCCACTAAGCAGAAATCCTGGATTCAACACTGTAGCTCGAGGGTTTAGAAAGGGCTCTAACAGTTTCTTTGGGTGGCTGACTGAAACATGGACCAAAAGATGGCCTAGAATGTCTGAGGTGGAGATGCCCAATTTATCCTGGTATACAGTAGAAAAGGGAATTCAAAGACTTAGAGGGATTGGAATGCTAGAATGGATTCACCATTTAAGACCTGTCCACCCACCCCAGGAATGTCCAGGGGACACACCTTTCACCAAGACTGTAAGGAATAAATTTGTAAGACTAACTCCATCTTCCCTGAAGAGCTCTGTGGTTGCTCTTCTCTGTAGTCCAGATATTACTCTAGGAACTGCTTTAATGGAACTAGAATCCTTAAACATTATGGGGATGATCTGGTCTAGGGCCGGAAAAAGTCAAGTATGGGCAGTTAATTGCCAAAGACAAGGTGGGTGTGGCTACCGCAATGAAAGGCAGACTCAAAGTAGCAACAAAAGAGTTGAGTCAGGGGTGGATGTGGCTCAAATGGTTGGGCATCCATCTCCCATATGGAGGGTCCTGGGTTTGATTCCCGGGACCTCCCAGTAAAAGAAAAAAGAAAAAATATAGAAGGCGTGTGGGGTGCGCCCCCAGGCCCTGTGAGCAGGCATGCCAGGCCCCACCGAGCTATGCAGTAAGATGATGACGTAACAGGAGAGTGACACAGGGGAGAGCCAAGAAGAGACAGGCCGAAAAATCAGGAAACGTGGTGGCGCAGGTGGCAGGACACCTCTCTCCCACACTGGAGGTTCCTAGGATCAAATCCCATTGAAGACAGGAGAGAGATGAGAAGAGAGGGCAGGAAACAGACAGAGAATTGCCCAGCAAATGGATACAAAACAGCAAAAACCGGGGGTGGTTAAAATGGATTAAAAAAAAAAAAAAAAAAAGAGTCTGAGTCACATAGATTTATGGCGTTGGCTAATAGATCATGGGGTACCTAGAAGTGAAATAGATGGGCAGTCTAATAAATTCCTACTTGATCTGTATAAGCAGAAGAGTTCTAGGTCAAGTGAACAAAACCCTAACTTGAATTACAGACACAGAGAATCATGGCCCCTTAATCAGTTTGCTGACTTGAGACAGTTTACAGACCCAGAGGCCCTTGAATGAGGAGAAGGCCAGGTTCCCTTGGGGAAGGATCCTGTTTCACTGCCAAAAATGTATACTGTTAATCTTCCTCCCAATTTTCCCCAAGGATTTTACCAGAGTAACTCTGCATTGGGGAAAAGGAAATGATCAGACATTTCAGGGATTATTAGACACTGGTTCAGAAGTGACATTAATTCCAGGAGACCCAAAACATCACTGTGGTCTACCAGTCAGAGTAGGGGTTTATGAAGGTCAGGTGATTGATGGAGTTTTAGCTCAGGTCCATCTCACAGTGGGTCCAGTGTGTCTCCAGATTCATTCTGTGATTATTTCCCTAGTTCCGGAATGCATAATTGGTATAGACATACTCAGTAACTGGCAGAATCCCCACACTAGACCTCTGACTTGTGGAGTGAGGGCTATTATAGTAGGAAAGACCAAGTGGAAGCCATTAGAACTGTCCCTACCTAACAAAACAGTAAATCAAAAGCAATACCGGATTCCTGGAGGGAATGCAGAGATCAGTGCCACCATCAAGGATTTGAAGGATGCAGGGGTGGTGATTCCCACCACATCCCCATTTAACCCTCCTATTTGGCTTGTGCAGAAAACAGATGGATCTTGGAGAATGACAGCAGATTACCGTAAACTTAACCAGGTGGTGACTCCAATCGCATCTGCTGTCCCAGATATGGTATCATTGCTCGAGCAAATCAACACGTCCCCTAGTATGTAGCTATTGATCTGGCAAATGTTTTTTCTCGATTGCCATTAGTAAGGACCACCAGAAACTGTTTGCTTTCAGCTGGCAAGGCCAGCAATATACCTTCACTGTCCTGCCTCAGGGGTATATCAACTCTCCAGCCCTATATCATAATCTAGTCCACAGGAATCTTGATCGTCTCTCCCTCCCACAAGACATCACACTGGCCCATTATATTGATGATATGATGTCAATAGGACCTAGTGAGGAAGAAGTAGCAATGACTCTACACTTATTATTATTATTATTATTATTTTTTTTTTTTTTTTTTTTTTACCAGGAGGTACCAGGGATCGAACCCCGGTCTCTCCATATGGTAGACGGACGCCGATCCTTTTGAGCCACATCCGTTTCCCAACTCTACACTTATTGGTAAGGCATTTACATAAGAGAGAATAGGAGATAAATCCAACAAAAATACAGGGGCCTTACACCTCAATGACATTTCTAAGTGTCCCTTGGTGTGGGACATGTTGAGATATCCCTTCAAAAGTGAAGGATAAGCTGCTGCACCTGGGCCTTCCTATGACTAAAAAAGGAGGCACAATGCTTAGTTGGTCTCTTTGGATTTTGGAGACAACACATTCCTCATTTGGGTGTGCTACTCCAGCCCATCTACCAAGTGACCAGAAAAGCTGCTAGTTTTGGTTGGGAGCCAGAACAAGAGGAGGACCTGCGACAGGTCCAGGCTGCTATGCAAGCTGCACTATCACTTGGGCAGTATGATGCAGCAGATCCAATGGTGCTGGAAGTGTCAATGACAAACAGAGATGCTCTCTGGATCCCTTGGCAGGCCCCTATAGGAGAATCACAATGCAGACCCTTAGGATTTTGAAGCAAGGCCCTGCCATGCTCTGCAGATAACTACTCTCCTTTTGAGAAACAGCTTTTGGCCTGCTGCTGGGCCTTAGTAGAGACTGAACGCTTAACCATGGGCCATAAATTTACCATGAGACCTTTGCCTATCATGAGCTGGGTATTGTCTGACCCACCAAACCATAAAGTTGGGCGTGCACAGCAGCACTCCATTATAAAGTGGAAGTGGAATATACGAGATAGGGCTCGAGCGGGTCCTGAAGGCACAATTAAGTTACATGAGGAAGTAGCCCAAATGCCCATGGTCACCACCCCTGCCATGTTACCTTCTCTTTCCCAGCCCACAGAGCTTTGTCCTCTTGGGGGAATAGAGAGAGCTCCATAGACATGGCAGAGGCCCTGGGAAGAGAAATGAGCCATTGGCCTGATAGTTTACAGCTGACATTGTGAAAAGAACAGAGCAGCTGTGCCTGGAAATTTTCAGATGGGATTTTACCTAAACCACAAACAGATCAGTTGGCAGTCTATTTTAAAAATCCAAATGATAAGGAGGGTCCATTCCCATAGCAAACCTCTATTGCCAGAAAGTTCTATTAAAACTGTTTCTTCAACCCAGCAAGTTCAGACAATTACTTTTCTTTCTGTCTGAAGAGGAGTGTATATCTTTGTGTTTATCCATGTATGTGTTGATAAAAACACAATCATTTCTCATGCAAAAATTTTCTTAAGACTACTGAAGTCAAGGGGTTGGCCTCACAAACACACTGAGCATGTTGGTAAAGGCAAAGTTCACCTTCTGCCACTCCAGTGTCCCCAAAGTGTTCCATTACTTGAAAGGTCAGGAATTCTCCTCCCATGCCTTTCTAACTGCCAGTGGTCTTCTGCACATAGCCTCCCAGACACTGCCTGCAGCTCCCCTCCAACCCCAGCAGGAAAGAGAATGTTTCTATGTAGAGATGATCCACGAAACAAATTCTTTAAAAAGAGTCATTTTTTAGCTCCAGATCACACCCAACTTACGCCTCCCCCATTCCCCCAGTTTAGCTCTCCATTTATATCCGAATAAAAAGCTTTCCAAGGCAATGCTGAATTCTGAGGACAGACTGGAAATACCAAGCCAACCTCAAGACCCAGAATATCCTGAAGGAACCCTTCCAAGGAGCTTCCAGATGGGAGAGGCAGTCCCCCTTTTAAGTGGCATGGCAAACCCATATTTCGCCAGCTGTGAAAACAGATGTAAGCTCTAATAAAGGCTCTGGGGCTTAGCAGTAAAAGTACCAGGCTCAACAGAAAAGAGTTAGGTTCGAGTCCACTTCTACCTTGATCACATCATAGGCAATTTACTCAACTACAATGCACCCCACCCCTCCCCCTGCCCCATCTTTGTTAATATTTTCCCATTCTTCCTGGCTTTGAGCTTCCTGACTAAGCTCCATGCTGGCAGAGGTCTGGTCTGCATTCACCACTGTATTCCTAGCATGGTGCTGATGCATAATAGGAGATAAATACATATTTGTTAAATGAATGAATACAGCACAGAATGTCTACATGCAGAGGGAATAGCATGGTATTCTGTTAAGGATTCAGCCAACCTGCCTCTGCCACTCACTAGTTGTAAATAACCTTGGAAAAATTATTGAACTTCTCTGGACCTCAGTTTTCTCACCTAAAAATGAGGATTACAACACAATCTACTTCACAGGGTTGCTGTGAGAATTAAAGGAAATAATGCAAGTCAAGCACTTAGCACAGAGGCACACAGTAGATGCTAGAGAATTGTTGAGTGACATTATTGTTGTAGTTGACCTGGTTTGCCCCATTTGCCTATAGGCCACAGTCATCACTACCACAGAATTTCAATCCATTATCCCAAGTAAAAATCTTTCTTAGAGAAGATTTCCAATAAATGGCTCATTAAAGAATTAGGAATAATGGGACAAGCGGATACATATTCGATACTATTCTCTTTTCAATTAAAAAAAAAAAAGCTGTTACAAGATTGCATAATACATGTATTATGCATAAGAAAACATTGTCTTCTTCAAAGGAAAGACATAATATGATTCCAAGAATTATTACTATACCAGAGAGTCACTGAAATGCCCTTCACACACTTTATGCAGAAGATCTTTTAAGGTGACACAACTCTGGGAGCGGATGTGCCCGCCTCCCACTTGTGAGGTCTGGGATTCGGTTGCCTCCTAAAGACAAACAAACAAGGAGCAGACATCGAAAAAAAACAACAAGCAAATAATAAGCAAAAAACAACAAGCAGATGAGAAAAAAAGAGCAAGACAATGAGCAAAAAAACAAAACAATCAGGGAGTGGATGTGGCTCAAGAAGTTGGCCACCCATCTCCCACATGGGAGGTCCCAGGTTCGGTTCCCAGTGCCTCCTAAAGGGAAAAAACAAAGCAGATAATGGGCGCAAACAACAAGCAAAAAACAACGAGCAAACAGAAGAGGGACTCGGGATGTGGGGATAAATAAAATAAAACAATTTTTTTAAAAAAAGATGACACAGCTTTATAAGGAGATCTTTGGTGTCTGAGGTGGAGACTGAAAGGGGCCTGATTTCTAATGTGGAGTTGGGTACTTTCTGGTACCCTGGTAAAGTAAGAAAAGAGCCCATAACTATTTAAAGTCAGTAACAATAGTAATACCTCCAGCAATATTGCCCTCTGAATTCCCATGCTATTCTCTCTATACCTCTGATATCACCCACCTTATTTTTAAATAGTTGTCTTTTATTACCACTAGACTTTCCTCTCCCTAAGGGCAAGTTCTGTGTCTTAGTGTCACTTTGTATCCCTTCAGCTGTCAGCACATCATAGGCACTCATTAAATGGTTGTTGAAGTAATGATTAAATTGATTCATTTTCATTAGCTCACCTCATTCATGCAACAAGTATTATTTGAGTACCTATAATGTGCCAGATACTGTTCTAGATGCTTGATAAACAGAATAAAAAAATCACTGCCCTAAAATAAAAAATAAAAAACGAAAGAAACAATCACTGCCCTATAACACAGTGAACCCAGAGGTGGATTAGAATTGTGGTTGATGGTACAGATGCAAGAGTGTCCTGTGAGCTAGAGCAGATGTACTTCACTATTGCAGGATGGTGGGGGTGTGGAGAAGCATGGGAAAAATACAATTGGTGTAACTTATGGACTGTGATTAAAAGCAATACTGTAATATTCTTAATCAATGCCAAAGATGTACTGTGTTGGTAATGAGGGGGGTATGGAAAAAGTGTGCCAAATGTACTCTATGGACCATGGTTGGTGGTAATAGTCTGATGATATCTTATAATCTGTAACAATTATTCCTCTACGGTGTGGTGTATTGGTGAAGGGTTTTGTACGGGAATTCTACACATGCGCATGATTGTTTTGTAAGTTCACAATCTCTGTAATAAAAATATATTTTTTAAAAATAGGGTGGGTTGGAGGAAAAATACAACAAATGTAAGATATGGACTATAGTTAAGAGTAATATTTTGACAATGCTCTTACATAGTTTATAAGAAATGTTTCATAACAATGGAAGATGTTGGTGGTAGGGTGATGTATAGGACCACTGTATGATGTTATGTATGTTTATTTTGTAAGCTCACAACTTTTACTATACACTTATTGTTTATGTATGTTCATGTATGAATGATATACTTCAATAAAATAAAATAAAATAAATCACTGCCCTAATGGAGCTTACATTCTTATGAGAAAAGACACAATAAGCTAACAATAAAAAGATATGGTATATAATGCCCAACAACAGATGAATGGATAATCAAATTGTGGTATATCCATACAATGGAATACTGCTCAGCAATAAAAAGAAATGAACTACTGATACATGCAACAACATGGATGAACTTCAAAAACATTAAGGTGAGTGAAAGAAGCCAGATACAAAACAGTACTATATGATTACATTTATATGAAATACTAAGAATGTCAAATCTAATCTATAGAGATGGGAAATACACAGTGGTTGCTGGAGACTGACTTTCTAGGACAGAAGGGAATCCTTTTGGGTGATGGCAATGTTAATTGTGGTGGTAGTTACACAGGTGTATACATTCGTCAAAACTCATAGGGGGAGCAGATGTAGTTCAGTGGTTTAGCGCTTGCTTCCCATGAATGAGATCAGGTTCAATCCCCAGTACCTCCTAAAAAAATCTCATAGAACCATATACTTATGATGTATGCATTAAATTATGCGTAAATTATACCAAATTAAAGTTGATTTTTAAAAATACATGGTTTAGCATATGTTGGTAAGAGGTATAAAGAAAAATCAGAAAAAGAGGCGAGGAATTACAAGGTGGCAGTACAGGTTGCTCTTTTAAAGCTGAAACCTTTTTCAGGCTACCCCTTTAAAAAATGTAGCAAACTCAATTTTCTCTGCTAATGGAGGAAAGAGAAATGTCATGAACAATCTAAAACAGTACATAAACCTAAAAACTGTTTATATTTAATTCTAGAAAGAAACTTTTTGCCCCTGCAATATCAGATTTAGCTTTCTGATGAAAGGATGAAAGAGAGAGAATGAGAAAGACAGAGAGGAAGGAGGGAGGGAGGAAGAAAGGAAGGAAGAGAGCAGAAAAAAAGAAGTCTTTCTGACAGATAATCCAGATCTAAATAACAGAATTAATTAAGACATGGGGTGAGGGGGGAATAGTATACCCTGCAACCTCCTAACAAACTAAACCACTGGTCACCAGGGCTAGAAAGGGCACACAGAAAGCACTGTGTAATCCGTGAACAGCCTCTACTAAAGACAAAAAGGCAGCTGGGTTTTTCTGGGAATGATCAGGCCTCTGCCATCCCTCTCTAGATTCACTTAACCTCTGAGTTTTCATTTCAAAACATTTTTTTCCACAGAGACATTACCCAAACTATTAAGGCATATTATTGACACTCAATAAATGTCTGACTGTTGTTAAATGATACATGTAAACTATAATGAGCTCTTTGAAAGTAAAGGCTATGAGAGGTCATGGATAAGAATTTAGCCATGTAGATAGCATATTCACCAGACAGAAGGGATTGGGTTGGAAAGTAGAGGAATTTCTAGAACACTCTATGACTGCTGAATTGCATGCGATAATGGTGTCTTTTAACCTGATCCTGGGGTGTCTGTGAATAAATGTCAGAATCTGGTTCTGTCAGTTCTTTTCTAGCATTTTAGAATCTGGAATCAAATTCCCCAGAAAATGACAGCAATATTTCAGCCTTAAGTAGAAGGACATCAAGAAGGGAAAAAAAATTTCCAGATGCTCCAATGACGTTAAGCCAGAGGTCAGATGCTTATATATGGATGGTACACATACTTTTCTAAGAACTCCAGCTACCACCAATCTGACCACACAAACCAGTCAAATAAAGCCTCTTAATTGCTGGCCAAAAGCCATTAGAAAGAGGAGCAAAAGGAGCAAAACATCCTCCACAACCTCCAAGGAAGCACCCACCCTTTCCTGCCTTCGAAAGTCCCTCTATGTTTCATCCCAAAAGTCTTTTCAATTCTTGCCTGGAACTTTCTTTATTCTTATTTTCCTTTCTTCTTGATGGTATCCCCCCATTAGCTTTCCTCTGATTTTTGATCACCAATCAAATGTGCTAAAAAAAATATTTAGCAGTTCTAACTTCAGATTGAAAATGACCTTATGAGAGCTGCTCCCAAACCAGGCGACACTCCCAGAAAAGTTCAGCCTTCGGAAGTGCTTCTATGCTACACAATCTCCAGAATAAACTCAAGGATGGTACCACTGGTAGATGCATCTACAGGTAAAACATACAAAGTCAACTTAAGAAATCTGCTTGTTACATTAACCTAGATCAAAAAGTCAAATGCTTGCCCAATTTTGGAAAAATCAACCACTTCAAAGAAATGATAGAACAGGGGAAAAAAATCATTCAATCTGGAGGTAACTTGAAATAAAGATAGGTTCCCTGAAAAGCTTACAATGGTTTTGATGGCTTATAGGGGTCAAATTTTAAACAGCCCTGTACTAAACAAAATAGCCTCCCAGGTAAAATATCAAAAGCCTGTTATAACTGAATGAGCCCAAATCTTAGAAAGCTTAGAAGATATGAACAGAAACTGAAGGCATATAGTAGGGGCTCTTTCATCTTTCTACTTGTCTGAGTCATCCTCAACCCTGTGTTTCCCAGTAATCCCATGCAATGCCTGCCCCTCTACCACCATCACTGAACAAAAGAGGCTTTCAGTCAGGATTCTAGAAGTAAAAGGCAGTAAGGGGGGAAGCGGCTGTGGCTCAATCAGTAGGGCTCCCGTTTACCATATGGGAGGCCCCGGGTTCGGTTCCCGGGGCCTCCTGGTGAAGGCAAGCCCGCCCACACAGCGTGGTTAGCTGACCCAGCGAGCACAAGCAGCAAGGGGGGGATAAATGAATAAATAAATAAAATCTTTAAAAAAAAAAAAAAAAAAAAAAAAAAAAAGGCAGTAAGGGAGGGAAACTCTGCTGCTAGATCCAATTATTGCTTATCATTTTGACAGTACATAAACAGATCCATATTTTTGTCTGTTATATTTCTTATAAAGCACCTAAGAAACCAACAGTAAATGTATACACTCTCTGACTAGAACTTGCCAAGGGACTAACACGACACTGCATCAAAATCAGTCCTGACACTGTAACAGTTCGGCCATTTGAAAAGAAAAATGGAGAAGTTGAACAATTTAGATTACGATCCCTCTGGCTCATGACCTATTGACTAGAATTAAATCCTAATGGGTTTCCATCAGCCTATCTGAAACAGAGGGCCTGGAAAGGGTCAAGCCTCAAGAAGCTACCCCATTCCAGGAAGCAGAGAACAGAGCTAAGAGGTCAAGAGCAGATGAGAAGACAGAAGTAGCACAGATATGTGGCAGACTAGCATAGCCAGCTTGTGGTAAAGAATTCCCATACAGTAGGAAAACATCCTCTGCTATTTTCCCTTCCTGAATCCCACTAGAAGAATGTATCTTTTAGCCAATTTGGGGGGAAAAAAAAAAAGCAAAGTCCCAGTATTTTGAGCCACACTATTCTGGGACTGTAAACAAGTGAAGCAGCCAAGCAATGTGATGGTTCTTCTTAAAGGAGCGGTCTCAGTGAGATGAGGTCCACCACCAACTTCACTGAAGGTAAAGACAAAAGACTCTCACCTTGGGCCCCATTCATAAGAAGGCCCAAGGCTAATTTCTGGGTCAGATAGAGCCTGCCCCAGGTAGACACTTTCTTAGTCTTTTCTTGGCCACTCTTGTGTAACCCAAAACTGGGCTTCCTTATCACCCTGCATGTTTGGCATGAGAAGACTTAAGTTCAGGAGTCTTTTGGCATGAAAAATTCCTTGGCTCTCCTAGGTTTCCAGTCAGGGGTCAGTCAGCATGAGGTGAAACAGGTGAGATTTCCTGTCAGCTTGCTGCTCTACTCTCTAGGAAGGAGGACAGTCATAGGAAGTTTGTAAAAAAGTGACAAAGAAGAGAATGATGGGCTTATGAAGAAAAGGGGAAAAAAATGTATGGAGCTTTAAAAAATCATACAAGAATGAAGGAGAAAAAAAAACGTCTTTTATGTTTTTACCATACCCCACCACCACCACCACGAGTGGTAAACATTTTGATAAAACAAGATGTCTGAACCCCTTAGAAGTTCAACAGATAGGAAACTACTCTCCTCTTCCTCCACTAAGAACTCTACTTGTTAGAAACTGTACTCTTTAACCTTTGAGTTATTTGCTAAGGGTGTTGCCTCTGGCTTCAGGAGACTATAGATGAGTTGTCAGTGTGGATCATTTATTTATCACTGGCTCTAAATAATGAATCAGTGTTTGGTTTTCCTAGTATGGGTCCACTGAGGTCTTGAAATATCATTGAAGACAACCCAGAAAAGCCTCAACCATTTCACTAGAGAGCTTACAAAATATGCCAAAAGAGAATATTTCACTAGCTAGATTATTTCTGAGGAATGAACAGAACCAAAAGAGGGAAGAAGAAAAATTGGCATATTGGTTACGTTTTTGTCCCTGATATATTTAACATTTCACAAGATTCCAGATCTCCTCCTATTAGACCAAACCTTCATCCATTAGACAAGTTTCTCAGTCTTGGCACTACTGACATTTTGGGCCAGATAATTCTTTCTTGTGGGGGGACTGCTCTGGGCATTGTAGGATATTTAGAAGCACTCTAGCCTCTACGTACTTGCCAGTTGTGACAATCAAAAATGCCACATATGACCAAATGTCCCCTGGGAAGTGTGTGTGTAATGCTCCCAGCTGAGAACACCATGTTAGATAATACCAAATGAGACTAATTTAACTCTCTTTATTGTATGAATTGAGTTCTTATTTAAAGACTTAGTTTTTATCAACTTAAGTCAATAAAATCTGGGGTACTAAGCAGGTATTAGTTGTACAAACCAAATGCTTAGATCACCAGTGAGGGAAGCAGACTTGGCTCAAGCAATTGAGCTCCCGTCTACCACATGGGAGGCCCGTGGTTTGGTTCCCAGTGCCTCCTAAAGAAGACAAGCAAGATAGCAAGCTGGTGCAACAGGCAGGCGTGGCAAGCTGATACAACAAGAGACGCAAGAAGAAAAAAAGAAAGCATAATGAGAAGCACAACAAAGCAGGGAGCGCAGATGGCTCAAAACGATTCGGTGCCTCCCTCCCCTATCAGAGGTCCCAGATTCAGTTCCTGGAGCCTCCTAAAGAAACAAGGAAGACGAACAGACACAGCAAGTGCAAACAATGAGGATATGAGGAGAATAAATAAATGAAATAAATCTTAAAAAAAAAAAAAAAAAGAAGTCACCAGTGAGTCCTCTCATTCCCTCACCCCTCCACCCAACAGATCAGCATTCCTCCAGCTTTATCCCAAATCCATCAATGCCTCTCCATCTCATTAACACCACCAAATCTAAGCCCCTAACATCTCCCGCTTCATCTTCTCTTAAGTGGTCTCCCTGCTTTCCTTTTTGCCCCTCTACAATAGCTACAATCTAGTGTTCACACCCAATCAAAACCCAGCTCTTAAAAACTTCTATCCGATCATGTGACTTACCAACATAAAGCAAAATATGGTGTTTCCTACTACACTTAAAATCCAAATTTCTTTCCATGGTCTAAGAGGTCCCACATGATCTGGCCCCTGCTTACATTTGGATGTCTTTCCATACCACTCTCCCAGCTCATTCCAGCCATAATGGCATTCTTTCTATACCTCAAATATGTCATCCCATCTTTGTTTTTTTTTTTTTCCCCATTTCTTCTGTCTGGTGGCCTATTTCTTCAGCTAATATTATCCATCAGGTCTCTGGTTGAAAGTCAATTTCTTGGACTTGATAACTTACTTAAGGTGGTTATATAAGTGAATATCCTTGTCCTCAGGAAATGTACATGGAAGTATTAAGTGTTCAAGGAGCATGAGGTATACAATCTACTCTCAAATGTTTAGAAAATAGATAAAAAGGGAGGGAGGGAGGGAGGAGGGAGGGAGGAAGGAAGGAAGGAAAAGGAAAGGAAGTTAGTTTAAACGACTTGGTCAGAGCAAGCAGGAGTATAATGATTAAGAGCAAGGACTCTGAAGACAGATACCAGTGTTCAAATCCCTGCTCTGCCACTCATTGTATGACCTTGGCAAGCCACTCACCTCTGTGTGCTCCAGAGAGCTCATCTATAAAACAGAACCTACTTCACAGGGTGTGGCAGGCTGAATATTGGTTCCCCAAAGATGTCCACATCCTAATCCCCAGAACCAGTGAATATATCACCTTACATGGCAAAAAGGACTTTGCAGATGTGGTTGAGTTAAGGACTCTGCTATGGGGAAGATTATCCTGGATTTTCCAGGTGGGCCCAATGTAATCACAAGAAACCTTATTAGAGAGAGACAGGAGGGCCACACAGAAGGTGATAAGACAACAGAAGCAGAGGAACAGAGAATGAGATTGGAAGATCCTAAGCTCTGAAGATGGAGGATGGGGCCACAGGCCAAGGAATGCAGGCAACCTCAAAAGCTAGAAAAGGCAGGAAAACAGATTCTTCCTTAGAGCCTCCTGCTCTGATTAATAAACTGACCCATTTTAGGACTTCTGACCTCCAGAACTGTAAGAAAATAAATGTGTGTTTTAAGCCACTAAATTTGTGATAATGTTACAGCAATAATAGGAAATTAATACATAGGGTTAGAATGAGTATTCAATGAGCTCATAGATGTAAAGAGCTAAGAACTGTTGCTGGCACTGAGCACCTACTATGTAAGAGCTCCATAACCTTTAGCTATTATGAGCCAAGACCAGAAGACAAGAGAGATTCATAGAAATATTTCAGAGTTTAAGAAAATGAGATATGGAAATATGATAATATCTGTCTAAATTTAAAATGCTCAACTCATTTGACAAAGATTCCATTTCTAGATAAAGCAGAGGGTGTTCAATATATCCTTGTTTCTAATGACTCAAATACCTATTAACTGGCTAAAATTATGGAAAAATCATTCAATGAAATTTCAGACAGCCTTCAAATAATGAGGTAAATCTCAATGTGCTGATATGGGAAGTTTTCCAAGGTGTATCCTTTAGTGAAAAAAAAAAAGTAAAGCTCAGAATCACAATTATATTAGGTCCCATTTTGGTTTAAAAATGGAAAGAATATGTACATGTATTTATATATATATATGAAAAAAATCCTGGAAGGGCATGCAGGTAACTGTTAATGATGATTGCCTGAGAAAGGAGATTGAAGGTATGGGATGGAATCAAATCATAAGCAACAACTTTTAGGGGATTCTAGTCCATAAGATTTTTATATTATTTCAGTTTATGCTCAGATTTATGCTAGGTACAATTGTGATCGCTATTTTTTTTTAATTGAAGTTGAGAGGTTATATCAACAATCAATCAACAGGTATTTATGTGCCAACATAAACATACCACTATATATGATACAGGGCATAAGATATGGTCCTTGCTCTTCAGGAGTTTACAGTCTAGCCAAGTTTATAATCTATATTTGTAACAGATAATTATCTCTCTAATTGTTCTGGACATACATATTTTCTCAAAGTATTTTTCCATTTACAACTCTATGAGAACAAGTCATCATCTAAAAAGAGTGAATGGTTCAATCCAATAGACCAAACCACTATTGCTTGTGATTAATAAACTGTTATTTCCTGGGGAAGTGGTCAGTGTTGATGAAGGGTGGAAAAGCAGGAGGAATCTTTACAAACAACCCAATTATATACATAGTACACACTATCTATAGGTAGTCGGGTTTATCTTCTTCATTACACTGCCTTATACTTTCTAATCCTCTATAAGGCACATGTATCAATGATACAAAAAGAAATAAAAATGCCCCCCCCCAAACACAACTTATTTGGAATGCCAAAACACGATCTATGAGGGTTATTTGTTCATCCCAAATCTTCCTTTCATTCTACAAAAGTAACAGCAACCCAACTACGACTCTCCAAAGGCTGACGTTAAAGAGAATTGTTAGCAAAACCATTAAGAATCATCCAAGTAAAAAAAAAAAAAAAAATCATCCAAGTGTTCCACTTACAAAATATTTAGTCTACACTGTCACCCAATTAGAATATAATCCATAATGAAGACATTATTTCTGACAAGAGAGGCAGAATGAGATCTAGGTCACTCTTCCATAACTCTATTAGTTTCTCTAAAGCCAATAAAGAAAAGTCTATGTTAGCAAAGTATTTAGCTGACAAAGGAAATAGATAGGAATCATGATGTAACTCATTTCCATAAGCTTATTCAAGGAAGAAAAAACGTAGAGATGAAAATATTTAGTAGGGGGAGCAGATATGGCTCAAGCGGTTGAGCTCCCGCCTCCCACACAGGAGATCCTGGATTCGGTTCCTAGTACCTCCTGAAAACAAACAAACAAGAAGCAAAGCAAATGAAAAAACCAACTCAGGGAAGCTGATGTGGCTCGGTGGTTGAGCACTGGCTTCCCACATACAAGGTCCCGAGTTTAATCTCTGACCCCCAGTACCTCAAAAAAAAAAAAAAAAAAAAAAAAAAAATCTAGTGTGTAATTGGGGAGTTTTTCAAATGGTAACTTACATAGGCACTCATCCAACCTGGAGATGTAAGAAGTCATCATTAGAAGTACTAAGTCAATGTACCACAAATACTCCAATGATTCTGGCAAAAACAACAAACCAGTACTGAAGCAACACCATGTGCCAGGCCCTGTGATAAATCCTTTCCGTTCCTAATCTCTTTGAATCCTCTCTACAATTCTATGAAGTAGAAGTAAAACTGAGGCAGGGAACTTCAATAACTAGGTCATATGCCCATGAGTGGTAAAGCCAGGATGTGAAAACTTAAGCAGTATTCACTCCAAAGCCCATGCTCTGAAACATTATACTACCCCTTCCCCAATCGCTCCTAACTATCACACCCTACCACCTCCCCAGCTCACTGGGAATCAAACCAAATATCCCCTAGTCATTCTGTAATCCCAGATGTCCTCACTGGCTTTTACTGATTAGACACCTATCCGTGAAAATAAGAAGAGGCCATTTAGAGAGAATACTGTTCTTATCAAATCCACTTTTCAGAGACCTGCCTCTCTAAATTGAGATAGCAGCCTAGTGCCTTATTGCCTAGCACTCCCATGGAACCCACTGTCAGTATTTCTTTCTCCACACATGCAAAGTCCCTTATCATTGACATTTATTCTCACTCAGAAAACCGTTCTAAATCAGTTCTTCCTAATAATAATCCTAATAATAATAATACCACCATCACCAACAGCTAACATATACTGAGCAATTATTATGTGGCAAGCTCTGTGGTATACAACCATGGTTGCATTTCTTCCTCACAACCCAAAGAAATAAGCACCATTCCCATTTTATAGATGAGAAAACTACAGCTGAGAGAGTTAAAGTAATTCAGCCCAAGGTCACACAGACTAAATCTGATGCCTTACAACTTAAGCCTTCAGGGGGTCTTGCCTTCTAATTATTAAAATGTGAGCTCCTCCTGAACTTTCTTGAGAGCTACTTTCCAACAGTTCTGCTCCACTACAACATAGTCACTAACCCAAGTGCTTACCTGAATTTCTTCATTTTCATCTACTAGGAGAAAACTCACAACCTTCTCAGTCATCTTCTTCCTCTTAGTCTCCTCATCCATCTCTTCTTCCTCCAATGACTCCTGGACCTTAGTGACATGATACACAGTAGCAGGGTGTCTTCTCTTGTTACCCCCAGAATGAGTCCTCTTCTGGCACTCCAGGCACAAGTTGATTTTGCAGGTCTGGCACCTCACGGCTGCCCTCTGCCTAACACCAGGTGAATGCCCACTGGGGCCCTTGCAGGGGTCACAGTAAGGGATGTGGCCAGGCTTAAGCCTTATCCGCTCATGGTTTCTCAGGCGCTCCTGCCGATGGAGCTCCTCCTCGCAGCGGAGACACTGGAGACTGCAGCACTCATCACACTCAAAAACAGCTTCGTCTGTCCCACTGCAGGCATAACTCTCCTGGCACATGAGCCCAGGATTCAGGCCTTTCTCCACTGGGGAAGTCTGGGCACTCATGCTCAGTATGGGAAAGAAACACAGCCACCATACAACAGTCACTGAGCTGTTCCCCAGAAGTGGACACAAAGGCTTTGAGTCTGAAGACTGCCCAGAACTTCCACAGTGTTCTGAACACCTTAAAAAATAACAAATAAAAATTTAAAAAAACTTCAGGGTCCTATTATAATGCTTTACACACTCACAAATGTTTGTACTTTTAATCTTCAGCCTCCAAGACTCTTGTAATCAGCAGCAATGTTGATTTAGTTTGATGGTTTCATCCTCCATAAAGTGCAAGCAAATACGTGGTCAAAATTAACTTGAAAGGGTCTTTTATGGCTATCTGAGAGAGATCTGATGGGTTCACCGAAGTGGGCTCATTGGTGGTAGAGCCTCAGCCACAAGGTCTTGTGATGAAAGAGAATGGTCAGGAGCTTTTCAATAAAATCTAATCTCGAGTCAATATTTCAGGAGATCAGGGGATACCTAGAATAGAGGAGGGAAAGAGATTTCATTCATTTCAAAACAGAAGTGCTCTTTAAAAAAAAAAAAAAAAAAAAGATTGTGATTAAATACTAGGCCAAAACTCCTTAGAGAAATTTCATTCTTGCTTGTAAAACTCACACTGGCTTGTAATGACACTAGAAATTTCTTCTTCTCAAAATCATGGCTAAGGCTCCTCCTTTTGAAAACAAACACCACCTCTAGGCCCAAGGCACTTAAGAGACTTTGTTGCAATACGTCCCAGACAGAAATTCTCTGCTCATTCAGTTATTTTTAAATTCAGAATCAAAATTACTAAGCAGTCTTTGGAGGGACAATCCTCTGCATCCCCACTCCCACCCCACCATTGAGAGAGGTGGAGAAAAGAGGACTGTAAACAGCTACAGAAAAAATAAATAAACTTCAGCTCCATCAAAGACCTGGGCAGATCTGGTTACCCTTGTAACTGGATTGTTTCAATTCTAGACAGATGCCTATTAAGGACTCTAAACCTGGAAACAATAGTCACCATTTTCTGTGAAAAGAATAAAAACAATTATTGTACTTCCTTTTGTCCCTCCTCTAACTGCAAAAATAAATAAATAAATAAATAAATAAACAAATAAATAAATAAATAAATGGCAGCAACAGGAGACAAAACTCCTCCACTATGGCCCACTGCAAAGTCAGACCTGCAGTGAGTCAAAACAGATTATTTTTCTCTTTATCACTCAAAAACTAACTTAAAAAAAAAAAAAGGAGAAGGCAAAGGAGAAGGAGAAGGCAAAGGAGAAGGAGGAGGAGAAAGAGAAAGAGAAGGAGAAAGAGAAGAAATGACAACTAAGTCAGGAAAGGGGCCTTCTTTACTTCCCCTACAATTACATTCCTAACTCCCCTGACCTTTGCTCCCCGTCCATTCCAACGAATGGGTGGAAAGCCCTTTTTTTCTGATAGTCAGTTCTCCCCTACAGTAATCAATCAATCTATCTTATTTTTAGATAACAAGGAAGGCGAAGGGACAGATGGGGGCACGTTATTTACGCCCTAGTCTCGGGCGTGCCCAGTCAGCTCCCAAAACAGAAATAAATATCAAAACTTGTTACAATTGAGAAAAATATACAATTAACCTTCAAAAGAACACCTCACCCCCACCCCCCACCCCCGCCAGGCCAACCAGACAATCTGCCCCCGGCGCCCACCACGACGCCTCTCTCCAGACCGGGGTTCCTCACCCTTCCTTCCTCCGGGACAACACCACCTCTTCCAGAGGGGCAGGGAGCGGAGTCTAAGAACAAAGAAGGCCCCCAAAATCCCCCCACGCTGGCAGAGCCCGGGGACGAATCCATTGTTTATACCACCCCACCCCCACCCCAGCCGCACCCGCCGCTCCCCTTCCTCCCGGGGGCAGCCGGTGCCCCAGGACGATCGCTCGCCCCGCGCAGGGCCATGCCCTGCCCGCCCCGCCCGCTGCGGCCCGGGGACCCCACCACGGAGCGGCTCGGCCGCGGCGAGGCGGTGTCGGGGGACCGCGGGGCGCCGGTGAGGGCGGGGGGCTGTTCCTCAGGACATGGGTGGATCCATCCACATCTCCATCTCCGCCCCCCTCCTCCTGCGTAGCCTCCCGGGCTTCCACCTCTCCTGTTGTCAGTTGGGATCAGCTGATCAGAGTGAACTTCTCCCAGCTCCGACTAACAGGAAGGCGTGAGCGGCGCAGCCAGGGAGGGAGGAGTAGGAGGGGGTGGAGCCCGACGCCGCCTGGGGCGGAGAGTGGTGCGCACAACCTTGTGGGAGATGTAGTTCGCCGCAAATGCGTCCTCTCCCGCTTCCCGAGCGTGAAGAGCCTGAAGAACTACAACTCCCAGCAACAAAGAGGCTTGCGACGAGGTGGTGGAGGCAGACCTTCAGGCATATCGGGACTTGCAGTTTTGGTGTTGACTGGGGTTTCCGCAGATTTCAGCGTGTTGTTTTGGGTAGTGGCGGGGGAAGTAGCGACGCTAAATTAGAGAACTGATATAGTAATGTGTAGTATAGCTGGGAAATGGCAGGGCGAGTAATTTGGTTTCCAGCAGCCCTTACTGCACACCATTCTTTGATGTATGTGTGAAAAGGAGCAGCCTTCACTTCCCCAGTTTCATAAAGCACAACCTAGGAAAAGACCAGAAAGAATTGATAAGAGAATATAAGTACTCTTGTGGGAATTTTGTTTTCCCTTCAAAGGTATTCTCCACGCCAACCATTTTTCCCCCTACATATTATTTTTCTGACTTTTCTGTAAATAGTTACAGAACTTCTGATTTTTAAATCATCTTTAGGTTAGACGGCGTATATTTTCAAGGTAAAGTTAGGCTACAGTGCAGGCTAATGATTAACTCTGTCGTCTGGCTTTTTTAAAAACGGCTTTATATTTGTTTAGTGCTTTCACTTTTTCGGCCTTTTTTTTTTTTTTTTTTTTTTTTTTCCTTTCGTTTCTTGGAAAAAACTGAGAAACCTAATGTAATGAAAAGAAAACCAGTCTATGATGCCGAAAACTGGAGGCTTGTTCAGCAAAACCTCTTGACTATATAGGTGACTCGGGTAAGTCACTTAACCTCTCCATAAAATAAAGTAGTGCTGTGTGATCTCTGAGGTCCCTGCTAATTCTAACGTTCTATGGTACTATCTCGATAACTGTTAACCCATATGAGAAAACTAAGATTAAATGACTTGCCAAGGCCACGAGCAAATTATTGACAAAACTGAGACAAGAACCCGTAATTCTTTTTTTTTTTTTTTTTTTTTTTTTACCGGGAGGTCCCGGTAATCGAACCGGGTCCCTCCATATGGGAGACGGACGCCCAACCAGTTGAGCCACCTCCGACCCCCATGAACCCATAATTCTTGACTTGAAGCTGGATACTGTTTTCCCTTGTGATTCAAGGGACATAATTAGACCAATAGTAAAACCAAATCTACATAATAATAACTGAATCATATATGAGGGTTTTCTTGCTGAAATTTTTGTTTGCAAGAGTAGGTAGAGAGCCATCAGTTGGACTAGCTACATAACATGGCTGGGAATTTTTTTCCTAAGCCAGATCACAAACCAGGATATTAAGAATTAAGCTATCTATGGCACCTTTATTTGGAAATAGAAGAGAAAAAGAGGAAAGGGGGGATTTTGGAAAGGAAGTTAACAGATCTTGAGCTAGGCTCTGAAACTGGTTGGCCATGCTGGAAATTTTCCTAGGTTTTGTTCCTAGGACTATCACTAAAATTTCTTTGTAGCTTTGATAGTTTGCTTCATATCATTCCCCCACCGATAAATTGAGGATAGTAACATATCCTGTGAAACAATATTTAATAAATTATTTTTAAAGCCAGCGATGCACATTTTAAAGTGTGTGTGTGTATATATATATATATATATATTTAATTATAATTGTAACCCCTAGAAGAACCCCTAAAAATAGGGAAAATGGTTGCCTCTGAGGAGTGTAACTATGATGAGGAGGGAGAGAAAGACTTTCCATTTTAGAACATTTGTACTTTAAATTTTTTTACTGAGTGCAATATGTCAATAATGAAAAAAACTTTTATTTCTGTTAACAGATACTTGCAATTATCAGATGTTTCTATTGTCGGTAGTTTTTGTTCATCCTCATTCTTTGTGTGCTTAGTTTTTTTTTTGTTTTTTTTTACTGTGAGCTGCTTTTTCCTTGGAATATTACTTATAGGAATTCTTTGAGGCCTAGGATAAAGTTTCATTCCTCCAGAGAGGATTTGCTTTTTTCTGCCAGAAGGGACCACTCTAAACCAAAATTTAAGTTTTTTGGTTTTGCTTTTGTCATTCTTTTGACCATCAGGATTGTATATTTGGGCTACATATCCCTAGGAGGGCTAGTTTATGGGCCCATTCTCATATCCCCACATCCTTCCCCTTCTTCTTCAAGGCAACTTTCTTTCCAGTCTGTTAGGTGGGAGTGTGCTTACTTCCAATTCACCCTTAAACTGACACTGTAGCTCTTTGAGGTGCCAGCTTTAGACTTCTCACTTCCAGCAGGCCCTTGGCTTTGCATTCTGTCCTATTTGCCCAATGGGGACTTAAAAAAACAAGCTTAAGTTTACCAAGTAAGACACATGACATTAAGGTAAAAGCAGCTCTCTAGATCCTGCCTTCACCTAGATTTTGGTCTCATAATTCCTTATCTTCTTGTCAACTCTTCAGCATTTTACCAAAAATTTTCATTGTTTTGCAGGGATGGTTGGTTTGCCATATTATCAGCCATAGGAACAGTCAGGCTAGGGGTCCGTTGAGGGTGGGGGTGGGGGGGCAATATGATCAGGGCACATGGCAGGCTTCTGGGGTGCTGGTAGTGTTCTACTCTTTTTTTTTTTTTTTTTAAAGATTTTATTTATTTATTCATTTATCCCCCCCTTGCTGCTCAAGCTCGCTGGGTCAGCTAACCACGCCATGCGGGCGGGCCTGCCTTCACCAGGAGGCCCCGGGAACCGAACCCGGGGCCTCCCATATGGTAAACAGGAGCCCCACTGATTGAGCCACAGCCGCTTCCCAGTGTTCTACTCTTGACGTGGATGGTGGTTGCACCAGTCTTCCCTTTCTAATTAAGCTTTAAACAATCCACAGGTCTATTTTTTTTCATCTTTATAAATTGATGGAATAATACAATGCGTAGTATTTCATGTCTAGTTTCTTTCACTTAGCATAATATGGGTTTTTGTTGTTGTTGTTTTAAGCAGTTTTTGTTTTTGTTTTTTTTTCATGACCAAAACATTTAATTAACAAAAAAAATAGTACAATAGCAGAGAAAATAATAATAATAATAACAATAAAGAAATTAGAAGTGGGATTCAGGGTAGAAAAATTGCAAAAGCCTTGGTTCCTAGGAGACCAACACTCCAGCTGAGCTGGCCTTAGCCCCAGCCCCTTTAAGCAGTTTTATTGAGATATATTCACATACCATACACTCTATCCAAAGTGTACAATCAGTGACTTTTTTTTTTGCCGGTTGATATACATGTTGTTATTTTCCTATATTGTGACATTATTTTAAGGTCTCCGGTAGGATAGACCATTACTCTTTTTTTTGTTATTTTGCTTTAAAACAATATAAAATGTATTACCTCACAATTTCTATATTCTATATGTTGTCCAGGCACAACATGGTTCAGCTGGCTCTAAGATTCCCAAGAGGCCAAAATCAAGGTGTTGGAGGGGCTATGGTCTTTTTGAGAGGCTCTGAGGGCGAATCTTTTTCCAACCTCATTGGCAGAATTCCATGCAACTGTAGGACTGAGGTCTCCGTTTCCTTGCTGGCTGTCAGTTGGCGGTTGTCCTTAGATTCTAGAGGCCACCCTCATTCCTGGACTTATGGCCCCCTTCTTCCATCTTCAAAGCCAACAACATCAGGCTGAGACCTTCTCACACTTTGAGTCTCTGACACGCCCCCCCCCCCTTTTTAAACAAATCAATTTTATTGATAGATATTATTAAAGCATACAATTCATCCAATGTGTACAATCAATGGTATTTGGTATAATCTCATAGTTGTGAATTCATCACTTCAATCATTATTAGAGCATTTTCATTATTTCAATAATAATCATAAAGAAAGACAAATAAGAAAATTCTTCACCTCTCAATCTCTCTATGCTTCCCCTGCCATACATAGCTGCTATTTCTGGCTATTCTTGCATATTTATTTATTTTTCAAGCAGTTTTACTGACATATATTCATATACCCTCCAATCTATCCAAAGTGAATAATCAATGGTGTTTAGTCTAATCACAATGCTGTGCATTCATCACCACAAAAAATTTTAGAACAATTTCATTACTCCGAAAAGAAAAACCACACCCCTTAGCAGACACCTCTCAATCCCTCTATCCTTCCCCAGCTGTGACAGTTTGAGATTTTTGTGAATCCCCAAAAGAGAAAGATTATGTTTGTAAACTAATCTATTCTTCTGGGTGTGATGCCCTTTGATTATATTGGATTCAGGTGAGGGGCCCTTAATTAAATTTCCTGTTCAGATCAGGGCTCTGATTCAACCACTTCAGTAAGGCATGACTAAGGTTGAGTCCCCGCCCCCTTGGTGCGCTGATATAAACGGACACTCACTCAAGAAGACACACAGAGGAGAGAACTTTGTCATTTTTGATCCTGCTGTGTGACAGAAAGAAGTCTCAAGCTCTAGGGAGAGATGGGCCATTTGCCTGATAGCTTACAGCAGACCTTGGGAGACAACCGAGAGTGATATAGGTAGGAAGCCTGGAGAGACAATCCCTATGCCAGCCTGCAGCTAAGAGAGAGGAAGCCCAAAGGGGAAGGCTGAACCCTCACAGAGATCAGTGACCATCTTGCTTCAACACGTGGCAACTGACTGGTGAGAAAGCAACCTTGAGTTGCACTCTTTAGGGCAGGTTCTTTTTTTTTTTTAATATATTTTTTATTTATTTTTTAAGGATACTTAGATTACGTAAAAGGCTACGTTAAAAAATAAGGGATTCCCATATGCCCCACTCCCCACATTTCTCACTTTTCCCCACGTTAATAATTTCTTTCATTAGTATGGTACATTCATTGCAATTGATGAACACATTTTGGAGCATTGCCACTAAACATGGATTATACTTTACAGTGTAGTTTACACTCTCTCCCACTCAATTCTGTAGGTTATGGCAGGATATGTGATGGCCTGTATCTGTTGTTGCAATATCATTCAGGGCAATTCCAACTCCTGAAAATGCCCCTATATTACACCTCTTTTTCCCTCTCCCTGACTTCAGCACCTCCAGTGGCCACTGTCTCCACTATAGACTTATTGTGATTCTAGCAATGAAAAAAACATGATATAGTTTCTTCCATTGCTAGAATCACAATAAGTCTATAGTAGAATACCAGTAAGTTCACTCTAGTCCATATTTTCTTCCCCAATCCTGAGGATTCTGGGATGGTGATGCCCACTCCACCTCTTTTTTTTTTTTCCACTCCACCTCTAATTGAGAGTGGGCTTCAATCCCATATAGCTGATGGATAGGATTCTCTTGCTTACAGTTGTAGACTCTCTTGGTTCCTTGGTGTGGTAGTTGTCCATACTCATATCCTTGTTAGTTGTCCTGGGTGAATCCAATGAACTGGAGAGTAGGTTTTGCAACTCTGTTGAGGCTCAGGGCCCAGCTGGCACATGGACAGCCCAGAGATTCAAGTCTCTTGGACGTACACCTACCACCTCCAGGACCAACTATAGGTTCAAATAAAAGGGACAGAAGAGGCATGTGTAGAGAAGTCACATCTGAGTCCAACTCTGTCACACTCAGGAGCACAAACTCCAAAGTAGGGTCTATGGCAATGCACCAAACTCTGGAGCTATCTGTCATGACCATAGGACCTGGGTGTCTCCGGAGCCCTCAGGAGCCCCACTGTTTGGGGTAGTATCTGCTTTGACAGTCTATGAGATCCTGCTGAGACATGCATAAGCATTACCTCTCTGATGATCTCTCGATTCACTTTGAAGTCTCTTAGCCATATAAACTCATTTGTCTTTACCTTTCCCCCCTTTTATTCAAGCTCTTTTTCCAGTTGCAAAGCCAGAGGTTTTTAACCAGGGGTCCACAGACCCCAAAGATTTCAGGGTGTCCATGAGCTTGAATTGAAGATTCAAAAAAGCATTGTTCTTCTGGGGACATGTTGGTGCGGGTGTGATATATTTACTAAATAGTACACAGCATAGTGTGGACTTAGTAAGGGGTCCGTGATTTTCACCTGACTGGCAAAGGGGTTCTTGGAACAAAAAAGGTTAAGAACCCCTGCTGGGAAGCGGCTGTGGCTCAATTGGTTGGGCTCCCATTTACCATATGGGAGGCCCCGAGTTCGATTCCCAGGGCCTCCTGGTGAAGGCAAGCTGGCCTGCACGGCGAGCTGGTGCAACAAGATGATGCAACAGAAGGAGACAAGCAGACACAGGAAAAAACAAACAAACAAACAAAAAAACGCAAAGCAAATGGACACAGCGAGCACAAGCAGCAAGGGGGGGATAAATAAATAAATTAAAAAAAAAAAAAAAAAAAAGAACCCCTGCTTTAGAGCCTTGTAACTGTAAGTTTTACCCCTAATAAATACCCTTTATAAAAGTTGACAGATTTCTGGTACGTCAGCATCAGCACCTCTTTGGCAGACTAATACACCAGTCCTACATAACCACTAATCTAATTTCATCTTTATACATTGCTTTATGTTTACATTTTATATAAATGGAATCATACAGTATGTAGTACTTTGTGTCTGATTTCTTTCACTTAGCATAATGTGTTTTTTTTTTTTTGTCTGATATTCACATCTTATTGTATTAACATACATTTCTTCAGTTTCAAAGAAAAATGGTCTTATATATGCAATTTTACTATACAGTACCATGTTATATTTTTTAGCTTTTCTTTTAGTAATGTGCATGACAACATGCTAGCGGAATGCTCTGGGTTCTGGGTTTCTAGGTTCTTGGCTCATGTCTCATAAAAGAATTTAAGGACACGCCATAGTGTAGGCAAGGGAGTAAAGATTTTATTAAGAAACAAAAAAAGAGCACACAGTCCTAGACATGGATGCAGGCATGCTGCAGAGTGAGTCACACACATGGGGCCCCAGGTTAGGCCTTTTTAAAGTCTTTCCTCCTCCCCCTTCATAATGTTGGGGAGGGGGCCGAGCTGTTTGCTATTCTGATTGGTTGCCCCACCTGTTGGCTCTCAGGAGGCCAATAGTGAGGCCTTTTGTTTGAAGGTGTCCAAGGCTTCCCCTTGACCTAGAAGGAGTTCCAAATGGGATCTTGTGGCCAGGGTCTCCCAGGATCTTTCCGGCAGCCTTCCCCTCAGGAGGTTTCCGGGTGGGATCTCACAGTTATGTGGTCTCTGGGCCATGTTGTCTGCCCAGGCATGTTTTCTGCCAGGACTTCAGCTGTGAGCCAAATCTTCCCTTTCTCTATACTAAGCTGTCTCACTTAAATTTTCCCTTACACCACTCTCATAGCCATTGTATTAGTCAGCTAAAGGGGTGCTGATGCAAAGTACCAGAAATTTGTTGGCTTTTATAAAGGGTATTTATTTGGGGTAGAAGCTTATAGTCACAAGGTCCTAAAGAGTCCAACTCAGGGAAGCGGCTGTGGCTCAATCAGTAGGGCTCCCGTTTACCATATGGGAGGCCCCGGGTTCGGTTCCCGGGGCCTCCTGGTGAAGGCAAGCCCGCCGGCACGGCGTGGTTAGCTGACCCAGCGAGCACAAGCAGCAAGGGGGGGATAAATGAATAAATAAATAAAATCTTTATAAAAAAAATAAAAAATAAAAAAAAAAATAAAGAGTCCAACTCAAGGTTACATCCTTCTGAAACTTTGTTGCCATTTGTTAAAGCAAGATGGAGGGCAATGTCTGTAAGGGTTCAGTCTTCCTTCTTCCTCTTAAGGCTCCGTGGTTCCAGCTTCTTCTGATCTCAGTTCTATGCTGGCATAAGGCTTGTCTCTCTCCCGGGGGCTCATTTCTTTCTGGGCTCAGCTGCTCTTCTCTCTTCACAAGGTCAGCTGTAGGCTATCAGGCTCATCTCTCTTCCCAGGGCCTCTGTCGTGTATATTGAGCTGTCCCTATTCCTTTGTGTTCTTGTGTGTCTACTTCCATGTGAGAGTCTGTTTTATCAGCCCACCAAGGGGTCAGGGACTCAACCCTGCATGCCCTAATGATGTGGTCGAATGAAAGCCCTTGTCTTGATTTAATCAAGTAAACATAAAGCTTTTGAATTTAAATCAGTCAAAGGGTATCATGCCCAGAGGAACAGACCAATTTATAAACCTGATCAATATCTCTTTTTTGGAATTCATAAATAATATCAATCTGTTACACCCATATAATAGTACTACTAGGTATAAACATTATGTTGTGCTTTCACCTTTTCTGTTCGTTTCCAAAGATTAACACACAACCTTTTTACCAGTTCTGCACATGTTAACACTCAGCTTTCCATTCCATAATCTCCTTCTATTTTCTTGTGACCCGTATTCTAGTTATTAACTCTGTAAGTTTACACAATATATTTGTTTCAGCATAGCAGAGTCACACAGAATCTGTCCTTTTGTGTCCTCCAGGTTCATCCATGTTGTCATATGCTTCATGACTTCATTTCTTTTACAGCTGCATAATATTCCATCATATGTATATACTACAGTTCATTTATCCATTGACCAGTTGATGGACACCTGTGTTATTTCCATCTTTTGGCAATTGTTAATAGCATAGCTATGGGAAGCAGATGTGGCTCAAGCAGTTGAGCTCCTGCCTACCACATGGGAGGTCCTGGGTTCAGTTCCCGGTGCCTCCTGGAAAAAACAAGCAAGACAGTGAGCTGGCACGATGGGCAGGCACGGTGAGCTGATGCAACAAGATGATGCAAAAAAGAGACACAAAGAGGAAAGACAATGAGAGAGACAACATACCAGGAAGCTGAGGTGGCTCAAGCAAATTTTTCTTTTGTTGTGTGTGCTTTGGGTGTAAAGTCCAAGAAACAACCACCTACTACAAGGTCTTGAAGATGTTACACTTCATTTTCTTCTAGTAGTTTTATGGTCCTGGCTTTTATAGTTAGCTCTTTGATCCATTTTGAGTTGATTCTTGGGTAGAGAGTGAGATAGGTGTCCTCTTCCATTCGCTTGGTTATGGCTATCCAGTTCTCCCAGCACCATTTGTTGAAGAGACTGTTTTGTCCCATTAAGATGGACCTGGTAGGTTTGTGAAAAACAAGTTGTTCCTGACTTTAAAGCATATTACTTAGCTACAGTGGTAAAAACAGCATGGTACTGACATAAGGACAGACAGATTGACCAATGGAACTGAATCGAGAACTCAGAAATTGACCCTCACATCTAGTCAAATGATTTTTGACAAGGCTGTTAAGCCCACCCAGCTGGGCTAGAACAGTCTATTCAACAGATGATGCTGGGAGAACTAGATAGCCATATCCAAAAGAAAGAAAGAAGACCCCTATCTCACACGTTATACAAAAATTAACTCAAAATGGATCAAGGACTTAAATATAAAAACAACAACCATAAAACTCCTAGAAGAAAATATAAGAAAACATCTTCAAGATCTTGTGGTAGGTGATAGTTTCTTAAACCTTATAGCCAAAGCATGAGCAACAAAAGGAAAAATAGATAAATGGAACCTCCTCAAAATTCAACACTTTTGCACCTCAAAGGATTTTGTCAAAAGGGTGAAAAGGCAGCCAACTCAAAGGAAGAAAATATTTGACACTCACATATCTGATAAGGGTTTAATATTCATGATATATAAGGAGATCATACAACTCAACAATAAAAACACAAAGTATCTGATTAAAAAATGGGCGAAAGACTTGAAAAGACAACTGTCCAAAAAAGAAATACAAATGGTGAAGAAACACATGAAAAAATGTTCAACATCACTAGCAATTAAGAAAATGCAAATCAAAACTACAATGAGATACCATTTCATACCTATTAGACTGGCTGCTATTAAAAAGTCAGAAAACTGTAAATGTTGGAGAGGATGTAGAGAGATAGGAATGCTTATTCACTGTTGGTGGGAATGTTGAATGGTACAGCCACTGTGGAGGACTGTTTGGCAGTTCCTAAGTAAGATGAATATAGACTGGCCATGGGACCCGGCAATATCATTGCTAAGTATATACTCAGAAGAACTGAGAGCAGTGACACGAATAGATATCTGCACACAGATGTTGATAGCAGAGTTATTCATGATAGCCAAAAGTTGGTAAAAATCCAGATGTCCATCAACTGATGAATGGGTAAACAATTTGTGGAGTATAAATACGATGGAATATTATGCAGTGGCAAAAAGAAATGAAGTCATGAAACATATGACAACACGGATGAACCTGAAGGACATTATGTTGAATGAAGTAAGCTAGACACAGAAGGACAAATACTGTATGATTGCCCTATTATGAAGTAAATATATTATGTGAAATATAAATATATTATATGAAATATGAATATGGGTAGAATTGCATATATATGACCATTTTTCTTTGAAGCTGAACAAATGTAAGTCAATAGTACAAAATGTTAATATCAGACCAAAAAAACCACAAAACATTATGTTAAGTGAAGGGGACCAGACACAGAGTACTACATATTGTATGATTCCATTTATATAAAATGTAAATATAAATCAATTTTTAAAGATGAAAGGAGATCGTGGTGGGGGCGGATGTGGTTGGGCGTCCTTCTGCCATATGGAGGGACCTGGGTTCGATCCCTGGGACCTCCCGGTAAAATAAAATATCTATATTAAAAAAAAAAAAAAGACAGGAGATCGTGGTTATGTCGGTCTGAGGAAGGAATGCTGAGGGGTGTGGAGTCTTTCTTTTTGGGGTAATGAAATTGTTCTGAAATTGTTGAGATGATGAGTGTACAACATTGTGATTATACTAAAAGCCATTGATTATACACTTTGGATAGAATAGCCAGAAACAGCAGCTATGTACAGTGGGAGAAGCATAGAGAGATTGAGAGGGGAGGAATTTTCTTGTTTGTTTGTCTGTTTTATGTTTATTATTATAGTTGAAATACTGAAAATGCTCTAATGATTGAAGTGATGAATGCACAACTATGTGATTATAGCTAATACCATTGATTGTACACTCTGGATGAATTGTATGTTTATTAATATGTATTAATAAAATTGATTTGTTATTTTTAAAAAAACCACTTGGCTGTAGAGGTGAGGATTTATTTCTGAACTCTCAATTCCATTCCACTGATCATTGTGTCTATCTTTAAGCCAATAACATGCTGTGTTTTTTTTTTTTTAAGATTTATTTATTTATTATATTTATACCCTCACCCCCCACGTTGTTTTGTGCTCACTAGCTGCTCTCTGTGGGCTCTTCTGTGTCTGCTTGTCTTCTCTTTAGGCAGCACCGGGAACAGATCCTGGGATCTTCCAGAGTGGGAGAGAGGCGCTCAATCTCTTATGCCACCTCAGCTCCCTGGTCTGCTGTGTCTCTTATTGTCTCTCCTCTGTGTCTCTTTATTGCATCATCTTGCTGCACCAGCTCTCCACTCAGACTAGTACCCTGTGCAGGCCAGCACTCCACATGGGCCAGCTCTCCGCTCAGGCCAGCTTGCCATGCGGGCCAGCTTGCCTTTCACCAGGAGGCCCCAGGAATCTAACCTTGGACCTCCTATATGGTAGACAGGAGCCCAATCGCTTGGGCCACATCCATTTCCCAACCATGCTATTTTTACCACTGTAGCTTTGTGGTATGTTTCAAGGTCAAGCAGTGAAAAGTCCTCCCACATCACTCTTCTTTTGTATAATGCTTTTGACTAATCAGGTGCACTTTCCCTTACAAATAAATTTGTTTGTTTGTTTGTTTGTTTTTTTAGGAGGTAATAGGGATTAAACCTGGGACTCATACATGTGGAACAGCACTTAACCACTGAGTTACACCTGTTCTACATCCAAATAAATTCTGATAATTGCCTTTTCTATTTCTGTAAAATAAGTTGTTGGAATTTTTATTGGTATTGCATTGAATCTATAAATCAGTTTGGGTAGAATTGATATCTTCACTATATTTAGTCTTCCAATCCATGAACACATAATGTCTTTCCATTTGTTTAGATCTTCTTTGATTTCTTTTAGCATTGCTTTGTAGTTTTCTGCATATAGGTCCTGTACTTCTTTGGTTAAATTGATTCCTAGGTATTTGAGTCTTTTTGTTGCTATTGTAAATGGAATCTTTTTCCTGATTTCCTCCTCAGATTGTTCAAAACTAGTATTCAGAAACATTACTGATTTTTGCATGTTCATCTTGTATACTGTCACTTCACTGAACTTATTTATTAGCTCAAGTAGCTTAGTCACAGACATTTCAGAATTTCCTAAATATACGATCATGTCATCCACGAATAGTGTGAGTTTTCCTATTTGGAAGCCTTTTTTTTTTTTTTTTTTTTTCTTGTGTCATTGCTGTAGCTAGAACTTCTAACACAATATTGAATAACAGTGGTGACAGTGGGCATCCTTATCTTATTCCCTATCTTAGAGGAAACACTTTCAACCTTTTCTCAGTGATTATGATATCCGCTGTGGGTTTTTCATATATACCCTTTATCATTTTGAGGAATTTTTCTTTTATTCCTATTTTTGAGTGTTTTTTGTCAAGAAAGGATGCTGGATTTTGTCAAATGCTTTTTCTTCACTGATTGAGATGATCATGTGTTCTTTTTTCCCTTCAGTTTGTTAAAGTGATGTATTACATTAATTGATTTTCTAATCTTGAACCACCCTTGAATACCAGGAATAAATCCCACTTGGTCATGATATATAAGTCTTTTGATATGCTGTTGGATTTTTTTTTTTTTTAAAGGAGGTTCAGGGGATTGAACCCAGGACCTTGTACCTGGGAATCAGGTGCTGATTCGGGCATCTGCTCCCCACTGAGAGTTCATTTTTTCGTTTGTTTGTTTGTTTTTATTTTTAGGAGGTACTGGAGATCGAACCCAGAATCTTGTATATGGGAAGCAGGCACACAAACACTTGAGCTCCATCCATTCCCCTTGCTATTGTATTCAATTTGCAAGTATTTTGTTGAGAATTTTTTTTTTTTTTTAATTTAAAAATTCCTTTTGTTTATTTTCTTTTTTTTTTTTTTTAAATTAATTAATTAATTTATTTATTTTTTTATTATGGGTAAAAATCAAAATTCTCACAATACATACAAACATTTGCAAAATGATATGTAAATATATATGCATATATATAAATAACATTTTTGTAAGAGAATTTTTACATCTATGTTCATTAGAGAGATTGGTCTATAATTTTCTTTTCTTGCAATGTCTTTATCAGGCTTTGGTATTAGGGTGATGTTAGCTTCATAAAATGTGTTGGGTAATTTTCCATCCTCTTCCATTTTTTGTAAATTGATGGTAAACAGGATTAAACAGGATTGGTGTTAATTCTTCTCAAAATGCTTGGTAGAATTCACCTGTGAAGCCATCTGGTCCTAGAATTTTCTTTGCTGGGAGATTTTTGATGACAGATTCAAACTCTTTAAATGTGATTGGTTTGTTAAGTTCTTGTATTTCCTGTAGCGGTGGCATAGGTTGTTTGTGTGTTTCTAGGAATTTGTCCATTTCATTTAGATTGTCTGGTTTGTTGGCATACAGTTTCTCATAATATCCTCTTATAATCCTTTTTTATTTCTGTAGGGCTGTTGTAACTTCTACCTATCATTTCTGATTTTCTTTATTTGCATCTTCTTTCTTTTTTTCCTTTGTTACTCTAGCTATGCATTTATCCAATTTATTGATCTTCTCAAAGAACCATCTTTTGGTTTTGTTGATTTTCTCTCTTTTTTTTTTTTTTTTTCAATTTCATTTATTTCTGCTCTAATCTTTACTATTTTTTTCTTTCTGCTTCCTTTGGAAATGGTTTGCTATTCTTTTTCTAGTTTTACCAGATGTTCAGTTAGATCTTTGATTTTACGTTTTTTTTTAATGTAGGCATTTAGGGCTATAAATTTCCCTCTCAGCACTGCCTTTGCTGTACCCCATAAGTTGCTTTTTTTTTTGTTTTTTTTTTTTGTTTTTTTTTTTGTATATTTATTAACTGAAAGTAGAAACAATAATTTAAAAATAAAAAGAAGGGAAACATGGGAAGCAGCTGTGGCTCGATCAGTGGGGCTCCCGTTTACCATATGGGAGGCCCCGGGTTCGGTTCCCGGGGCCTCCTGGTGAGGGCGGGCCCGCCCACACAGTGTGGTTGGCTGACCCAGTGAGCACGGGCAGCAGGGGGGGGATGAATGAATAAATAAATAAAAATAAAAAATAAAAAATAAAAATATAAAAAAAAAAAAGAAGGGAAACAGATGTGGCTCAAGAGGTTCGGCATCCGTCTACCATATGGAGAGACTGGGGTTCGATCCTCGGTACCTCCCGGTAAAAAAAATAAATAAATAAATAAAAAGAAAAAGAAAAAGAAAATGAAAAAAAAAAAAAAAGAAAATACAGTTGAATAAAAGCATATATTTCTCAGTTAAATGTCTTAGATACATATAAATTTTTTTTTGAATCATACAATATGTTACACAATATATTTGGTTCATAGTAACAGAATCCTACAGTATTTGTCTTTTTCTGTCTGGCTTGCTTCGCTCAGCATAATGTCCTCCAGGTTCATATATGTTGTCATATGCTTTATGATTTCATTTCTTCTTACTGCTGCATAATATTCCATCATGTGACTACACCACAGTTTCTTTATCCATTCATTGCTTGATGGACACCTGGGTTGTTTCCAACTTTTAGCTATCATAAATAATGCCGTTATGAACATAGGTGTGCAGATGTCTGTTCATGTCACTGTTCTTAGTTCTTCTGGGTATATACCCAGTAGTGGTATTGCAGGGTCATGTGGCAAGTATATATTCAACTTCTTAAGGAACTGCCAAACAGTCCTCCACAGTGGCTGTACCATTCTGCATTCCCACCAACAGTGAAGAAGTGTTCCTATCTCTCCACATCCTCTCCAACATTTGTAGGTCTCTGTCTTTTTAATAGTGGCCATTCTCATAGGTGTGAAATGATATCTCGTTGCACTTTTGATTTGAATTTCCCTAATCATTAGTGATGTTGAACATTTTTTCATGTGTTTTATTGCCATTTGTATTTCTTCTTTGGACAAATGTCTATTCAAGTCTTTTGCCCATTTTTTAATTGGGTCGGTTGTCTTTTTATTGTTGAGTTGTAACATCTCTTTATATATCCTGGATATTAAAACTTTATCGGACATATGATTTCCAAATATTTTCCCCATTGAGTTGGCTGCCTTCTCACCCTTTTTCCAAAGTCCTATGAGGTGCAAAAGTGTTTAATTTTGAGGAGGTCCCATGTATCTATTTTTTCTTTTGTTCTGTGTGCTTTGGGTGTAAGGTCCAAGAAACCACCACCTACTGCAAGGTCTTGGAGATGTTATGCTACATTTTCTTCTAGTAGTTTTATGATCTTGGCTTTTATATTTAGGTCTTTGATCCATTTTGAGTTGATTCTCTTATAGGAAGTGAGATAGAGTCCTCTTTCATTTTTTAGGTTATAGATATCCAGTTCTCCCGGCACCATTTGTGGAAGAGACTGTTTTGTTCCATTAACATGGACTTGTAGGTTTGTCAAGGACTGGTTGACAGTTTAGGTGAGGGTTTATTTCTGACTGTGCACCCGCGGGCAGGGCCTAGCAGCCCATGCACCTTCTATATATATATATATTTTTTTTTTTTTTTTCTTTTTTTACTGGAAGGTCCCAGGGATTGAACCCAGGTCCCTCCATATGGGAGACGGATGCCCAACCATTTGAGCCACATCCATCCCCCTGCTATATATATTAAGGTTGACCAAAGATACCTAGATTTACAGTCATTTCCCATACAGGATGGTCATATAATAAATCAGGCTTATCACCAACATTCTAAAAACTAGACCTAGGGAAAAAAACTAGCTGGGGACACATGCATGGTTTCTAATATAGCAAATATTTAGCCTACCCTGATTATCACAAAACCAGGACAGCGAGAATATTCGCATTCACTCTTCTTTTTTAGAATGCTTTTGGCTCTTTGGGTGTACTTTCTCTTCCAAATGAATTTGGTAATTGCCTTTTCTAATTCTGTAAAGTAGACTGTTGGAATTTTGATTGATATTGCATTGAATCTATAAATCAGTTTGACATCCTCACTATATTTAGTCTTCCAATCCATGAAAATGGAATATCTTCCATTTGTTTAGGTTTTCATTGATTTTTTTTTAGCATTGTTTTGTAATTTTCTGCATATAGGTCCTGTACTCATACAACTGCACACCAAAAAGAAAAAATAAAGTCAATTGGAAAAAAAAAAAAGATGCTGATTTGTCGAATGCCTTTTCTTCATTGATTAAGATGATCATGTGGTTCTTTTCCTTGAATTTGTTAATGTGGTGTATTACGTTGATTGATTTTTTTATGTTGAACCAGCCTTGCATACCAGGTATAAATTCTCATTTGTTTGTGATGTATAAATCTTTTGAGGGGGACGGATGTGTCTCAAATGGTTGGGCATCCGTCTCCCATGTGGAGGGACCCGGGTTCGATACCCGGGACCTCCCGGTAAAAAATAAATAAATAAATGAATGAATGAATAAATAAATAAATAAATAAATCTTTTGATATGCTGTTGGATTCGATTTGAAAGTATTTTCTTGAGAATTTTGCATCTATGTTCATTAGAGTGATTGGACTATAATTTTCTTTTTTGTCGTATCTTTATCTGGCTTTGATATTAGGGTGATGTTGGCTTCCTAAAACGTGTTGGGTAATTTTCCCTACTCTTCAATTTTTTGGAAGAGTTTAAACAGGATTGGTGTTAATTGTTTTTGAAATGCTTTATAGAATTCACCTTTGAAGCCATCTGGTCTGGACTTTTCTTTGTTGGGAGATTTTTGATGATGAATTCAATCATCTTAAATGTGATTAGTTTCTTGAGTTCTTGTATTTCTTGTAGCATCCATGTAGGTTGGTTATGCATTTCTAGGAATTTGTCCATTTCATCTAGGTTGTCTAGCTTGTTGGCATACAGTTTCTCATAATATCCTCTTATCATTCTTTTTATTTCTGAGGGGTCAGTTGCAACTTCCCCCCTTTCATTTCTGATTGTATTTATTTGCATTTTCTCTCTTTTTTTCTTTGTTAGTCTAGCTAGGGGTTTGTCAATTTTATTGATCTTTTCAAAGAACCACATTTTGGTTTTGTTGATTTTCTCTTTTTTTGTTGTTCTCAATTTCGTCTGCTCTAATCTTTACTATTTCTTTCCTTCTGCTTGCTTTGGGATTGGTTTGCTGTTCTTTTTCTAGTTTCTCTAGTTGTTCAAATCTTTGCGTTTAGCTCTTTATTTTTTAATATAGGCATTTAGGGCTATAAATTTCCCCCTCAAGACTGCCTTCACTGTATCCCATAAGTTTTGATATGTTGTGTTCTTGTTTTCATTTGTCTCAATGTATTTACTGATTTCACTTTCAAGTTCTTCTTTGATCCAATGATTATTTGGGGGTGTACTGTTTAACCTCCACACATTTGTGAATTTACTTTTGTCCTGTCTATTATTGATTTCCAGTTTCATTCCATTATGATCTGAGAAGGTGCTTTGTATAATTTCAATCTTTTTATGTTTATTGAGAGCTGCATTGTACCCTAACATGTAGTCTATCCTGGAGAAAGATCCATGGGCACTTGAGAAGAATCTATAACCTGTTGAGTTTGAATGCCGCATTCTCTGTGTATCTATTAGGTCTAACTTGTTCATCGTATTGTTCAAGTTCTCTGTTTCCTTGCTGATCTTCTGTCTAGTTTATTCTATCTAATAATGTGAGTGGAGTGTTGAAGTTTCCAGCGATTATTGTAGAGATGTGTATTTCTCCCTTAGTTTTGCTAGAGTTTGTCTCATGTATTTTGGGGCACCCTGGTTAAATGCATAGATGTTTATGACTGCTATATCTTTCTGGTGGATTGTTCCTTTTATTAATATATAATGGCCTTCTATATCTCTTATACCTTTTTTGCATTTAAAATCTGTTTTGTCTGATATTAGTATAGCTCCCCACTGCTCTTTTCTGGTTACTATTCATGTGGAGTATCTTTTTCCAACGTTTCACTTTCAGCCAGTTTGTATCCCTGGGTCTAAGGTGAGTTTCTTGTAAGCTGCATATGGATAGCTGATGTTTTTTTATCCATTCTATCAGCCTGTATCTTTTGATTGGGGAGTTTAATCCATTCACATTCAATGATATTACTGTAAATGCACTATTTACTTCCATTTTATTCTTTGGTTTTCATATGTCATCTTGTTTTTGTCTGTCTTTTTACTCTTTTGGTTACCTTTCTGCTATTCTTTCTTCCATACTCCCCTTCAAGCCTCTCTCTTTCTTCTTTTTCTTTCTTGTTCTAAGGCTTCCTTTGATATTTCCTGCAAAGGTGGAGTCTTTTTTGCAAACTCTCTTAGTTTCTGTTTGTTTGTGAATATTTTATACTCACCTTCATATTTAAAGGACAGTTTTGCGGGATAAAGAATTCTAGGCTGGCAGTTTTTCTCTTTCAGTTTTCTAATTGTATCATACCACTGTCTTCTCACCTCCATGGTTTCTGAAGAGAAATCTGTGCTAAGTCTTACTGGGTGTCTCTTGTATGTGATGGATTGCTTTTTCCCTGATGCTCTGAGAATTTTTCTTTATCATTCACATTTGGCATTCTGAGTAGTATGTGTCTTGGACTAGGTCTATTTGGGTTTATTCTGATAGGGGTATGGTGTGCTACTTGGACATGTAAGTTCATTTCTTGTGAGAGCTGGGAAATTTCCAGTTATTATTTCCTCAAATACTCTTTCTGCCCTTTTGCCCTTCTCTTCTCTTTCTGGAACTCCCATGACATGTATGTTGTTGCGTTTCCTGTTGTCATTCAACTTCCTGAGCCCCTGCTCAATTTTTTCCATTCTTTGCTCTCTGTGTTCTTTTCTCTCTTCAATTTCAGCTGTTCTGTTTTCAGTATCACTTATTCTTTCTTCTGTCATTTCAAGTCTGCTGTTGTGTGCCTCTAATGTGTTTTTTCCCTTCTCTTTTTTTTTTAAGATTTATTTTATTTATTTCTCCCCACCCCACCCCCATTGTTTTGCTCTTGCTGTGTCTGTTTGTCTTTCTTGTTTCTTTAGGAGGCACCAGGAACTGAACCCGGGACCTCCAATGTGGGAGAGAGGTGCCTAATCGCTTGAGCCACCTCTGTTCCCTGCTTTGTTGTATCTCTCATTATGCTTTTCTTCTTGTGTCTCTTTTTTTTTTTTTTTAAAGATTTATTTTATTTATTTATTATTTATTTATTTAATTTATCCCCCCCTTGCTGCATCCATTTGCTTTTGCGTTTTTCTGTGTCTGCTTGTCTCCCTTTGTTGAGTCATCTTGTTGATGCATCTTGCTGCGTCGGCTCACCACGCTGCATGGGCCTGCTTGCCTTCACCAGGAGGCTCCGGGAATCGAACCCAGGGCCTCCCATATGGTAAACGGGAGCCCAACCCATTGAGCCACAGTCGCTTCCCTTTCTTGTGTCTCTTGATGTGTCATCTTGTTGCATCAGCTTGCTGCACTGCCTGTCTTGCCAGCTTGCTGTTTTGCCTATCTTCTTTAGGAGTCACTAGGAATCTCTGCTCCCTACTTTGTTGTGTCTCTCAATATGTTTTTCTTCTTGTGTCTCTTGTTACATCATCTTCTGGTGTCAGCTTGCTTCACCTGCCCATCGTGCCAGCTTGCTGTCTTCTTTAGTAGGCACCGGAAACTGAACCATGGACCTCCCATGTGGTAGGTGGCAGCTCAATCACTTGAGCCACATTTGCTTCCCTCTAATGTGTTTTTGGTCTCACCTATTGTGTCTTTCATTCCTATGAGTTCTTTTCTGTTCAGGATTTCAAATTCTTCTTTGCACTCACTCAGTGTCTTCTTGATGTCATTTATCTCTTTAGCCATATTGTCTTTCAACTCATTTGATTTTAGAAATTTGTGCACATCTCACTAATTAGTTCTCTCAAATTCTGCATCTCTTCTGGGGCTTTGATATATTCCTTTTCTTGGGCTATGTCTTCTATTTTCTTAGTATGGCTTGTAATTTTTTGCTGAAATCTAGGCATCTGATTAGGATGTTGTTTACTCAGATGCTCAATTTCTTTTTCTTTTGTTGGGATTTAGTGGTGGGAGGTTGCATGTTCCCGCTGCTTTTTGATTCTTGGCTCAACCTGGATCATTAGGATTGTCCCTGCTAGTTGCTCAAAACTGGGCACTGGACCCAGTACTTGGTTGCATGCCTGCTTCCTAGGGCTTTGGGGAGGGAGGCTATAAGGGCCGGAAAAAGCCTGTCTTACTTATTTTTAATTTTCTCACATGTACTTCCTTGATCTACCAGAAGATGACACTCTTTGACATCCCTCTCAGTTCAATGCCTGGTAGGAGTGTGTTTCAACAGAGACCGGATCAATGTGATAGGGCTTCCTGCCTGGAGGCTAAGAGCCTTGTAATTCAAACTTTCTCAGAAACAGTTCTCCAGCTTTCCCTGGCAGCCCCCTCCCTTTTCCTGGGTAGGAAATATTTCCACTCCCTTCTGAGTCCTCAACAATCTGTAGTGGTTAGTAGAGAAGGAGATTGGGAGGGTCGTATGTGTTTAGCCCCTTGATACCTCCCAAAGCAACAATGACATGGCCCCAGCCGGCCTGGAAGAGCTCATGGGACATGGCAGACCAAATCTGTAGACCAGAAGCTTAGTCAGCCTTAGGCAGTGTCCATCTCTCTTCCCTTTCCTGGGTTGGTGGATCCCTGAAGTCCCCTTTGTCTGTAGCTGCAGGCCCAGAGGCCTGAGTATTCTAACGTGTCTTTAGTGTGGGGGAGGGTGCTAGCAGCAGCAGCCGCTGGTTTCAACTCACAGTTCTGTTGTCTTGTTTCCCCTCCTTTGTCCCTCTCTCCTCTGGACAGTGTCCAGGCTTTGCCTGGTATCCTAAACCCTAGAAGATCTTTTACTAGGCTATTTTAGCCTGTCCTCTAGCCTGTATTCCATAAGTTTTGGTAAGTTGTGTTCTCATTTTCATTCATCTTAATATATTTACTAATTCACTCACAATTTCTTCTTTGACCCACTGATTGTTCAGGAGTGTGTTGTTTAGCCTCCACACATTTGCAACTTTTCCCCTTTCTCAGCTGTTATTGATTTCTAGTTTCATTCCATTATGATCTGAGAAGTTGTTTTATATTATTTCAATTTTTTAAAATTATTGAGTCCTGGCTTGTGACCTAACATGTGGTCTGTCCTGGAGAAAGATCCATGAGCACTTGAGAAGAATGTATAACCTGCTTATTTGGGATGCAATGTTCTGTATATGTATGTCTGTTAGGTCTAGCTCATTTATCATATTGTTCAAATTCTCTTTTCCTTGTTGATCTTCTGTCTAGTTGTTCTATCTGTTGATGTGAGTGCTGTGTTGAAGTCTCCAACTATTATTGCAGAGATGTCTTTTTTTTTTTTTTAAGTTTATTTGAATTGATTTTTTTTTTATGCCTTACCCCCTGAGATGGCTCTCTCATCTGTCTGCTTATTGTCTGCTTCTTTAGGATACACCAGGACCTTAACCCGGGACCTCCCATGTGGGAGGCAAGTGTCCAATGGCTTTAGCCACATCTGCTCCCTGGTGGTTACAGCATCTGCTGGTTGTGGCATCTGCTCAATGTGGCATCTGCTTGTTGTGGTGTCTGCTTATTGCAGCAGTTGCAGCATCTGCTCGTTGTGGTGTCTGCTCATCTTCTTCATTGATTTTTTGTTAAGGATTTATTTATTTATTTAATCCCCCCTCCCTTCCTCTCTTGTTGTTTTGTGCTCACTGTCTGCTTTCTGTGTGTTCTTCTGTGTCTGCCTGTCTTCTCTTTAGGCAGCACCAGGAAACAATTTGGGGACATTCCAGAGTGGGAGAGAGGCACTCAATCTCTTGCACCACCTCAACTCCCTGGTCTGTTGTGTCTCTTATTGTCTGTCCTCTGTGTTTCTTTTTGTTGCATCATCTTGCTGCACCAGCTCTCCACGTGGGCCAGCATTCCATGCAGGCCAGCTTGCCTTTCACCAGGAGGCCCCAGGAATTGAACCCTGGACCTCCTATATGATAGACGGGAGCCCAGTTGCTTGTGACACATCCGTTTCCCTGCTCATCTTCTTTAGGAGGCACCAGGAACCAAATCCGGGACCTCCCATGTAGAAGACGGGTGCCCAACTGCTTGAGACACATCCATTCAATTTTGCCAGCCTCATGTATTTTAGGACACCCTGGTTAGGTGTATGGATATTTATGACTGTTCTTTCTTCCTGGCAGTTTGTCCCTTTTATTAATATATAATATCCTTCTGAATCTCTTATAATTTTTTTGCATTTAAAGTCTGTTTTGTCTAATATAGCTATCCCTGATCTTTTTTGGTTACTGTTTACATGGAATATCTTTTTCCAGCCTTTTCACTTTCAGCTGGTTTGTGTCCGTGGACCTAAGGTGGATCTTGTAGGCAGCATAGTTCATGGATTTTTATCCATTTTGTCAGCCTATATCTTTTTTTTTTTTTTTTTTTTTTTAGGAGTTATCAGAGATTGAACCCAGGACTCCATGCATGGGAAGCATGTGCTCAACCACTTGAGCTACATAGGCTCCCAGTCTATATCTTTTTTTTTTTTTTCCTATATCTTTTGATTGGGAAGTTTAATCCATTCACATTCAGTAATATTACTATTAATGCATTATTTACTTCCACCATTTTATTCTTTGGTTTTCATATATCCTATCTTACTTTTGTCTTTTTACTCTTTTGATTATCCTTTCTGCTATTCTTGACTTGTCCACTTTCCTTCAAGCCTCTCTCTCCTGTCGTTTTCTTTCAGGTTGTAAGGTTCCCTTTAATATTTCCTGCAAAGGTGGATTCTTTTTTATAAAGTCTCTTAGTTTCTGTTTATTTGTGAATATTTTAAATTCATCTTCATATTTGTAGGACAATTTTGCTGGATAAAGAATTCTCAGCTGGCAGTTTTTCTCTTTCACTGTTCTAATTGTATCATACCACTGTCTTCTCACCTCCATGGTTTCTGATGAGAAATCTGTAGTAAGTCTTACTGGGCACGCCTTATTGTGATGGTTTGCTTCTCCCTTGCTGCTTTCAGAATTTTCTCTGTATCTTAGATGTTTGACATTCTTGGAGTAGGTCTTTTCAGATTTATTCTGATTGGGGTATGCTGTGCTTCTTGGACATGTAAATTCACTTCTTCCATGAGAGTTGGGAAATTTTCAGCTATTATTTCCTCAAACACTCTTTCTGCCTCTTTTCTCTTCTCTTCTCCTTCTGGAACTCCCATGACACATATAATGTTATGCTTTGTGCTGTCATTCAACTCCCTAAGCCCTTGCCCAATTTTTTTCCATTCTTTTCTCTTTCTGTTCTTTTCTGTCTTAAATTTCAAATGTTCTGTCTTCTGTATCACTTATTCTTTCTGCTGTCTTTTTGAGTCTGCTGTTGTATGCCTTTAATGTGTTTTTTTATCTCACCTATCATGTCTTTCATTCCCATGAGCTCTGCTATTTTTCTATTCAGGTTTTCAAATTCTTCTTTATGCTTGTTCAGTGTCTTTTTTTTTTTTTTTTCCATGTAAAATACAACTTTTATTAGGTAAAGAACAGTTTTTATTTTTCATTTTCCCAAAACACTAAAATAGCATGCAGCATAGTAATTAAGCACACAATATAAAATGATATATGCAATCAATAATCTCAAAAATGTTTTTTTAAAGTCTTACTTTGGGATTCCTTAAAAACTTACATGTATGACTTTTTTTTAATCCTCCCCCTCCCCAGATGGCTCCCTCATCTGTTTGCTCATTGTTTTTGTTTATTGTTTGCACTTGTTGTCTGCTCCTTGTTTTCCTCATTGTCTGCTTGTTGCCCGTCCCCCATGGCTCCCTCCTCTGTTTGCTTGTTGCTTTTGCTTGTTGTCTACTCCTTGTTTTTGCTTGTTCTCTGTTTGTTTGTTTTTTTCTTTAGGAGGCACCAGGAAAAGAACCCAGGACCTCCCATGTGGGAGGCAGGTGTGCATCTGCTTGAGCCTCATCTGTTCCTTGCTTATTTGTTTTTTTACTAGTTGCCTGTTCCTTGTTTTTGCTTATTGTCTGATCATTGTTTATTGTCTTCTTTAGGAGGCACCAGGAACTAAAACTGAGACCTCCCATGTGGGAGGCAGGTACTCAACTGCTTGAGCCACATGTGCTCCCCACAAGTATGACTCTTTGACCTTTATCAAAGTTATCAAGAGGAGGAGTTATTGCAAAAAAAAAAAAAAAAAAATCTTACCGTAAAAGCTAGATATCTCAATGCCTAGAAACTGGGAAATATTTGAGTTGCCCTTCTGTGATTGAAGTACATCAAATATTTTCAAGCCAATTTTTTTTTTTGTAATACTGCTAGGGTTTCTAATTGGAGAAAGGATCATTCTAAAGTTTAATATTGGAACTTCACAATAGGGTGAAGGAAAGAGGTATGAGAAAATAAATCACAAATTTTCCTGTAGACCAAAACTATTTTATAAAATGCAGAAATAGTAATAGCTTCCCATGAACTCAGCAAGGCTTACAGCAGGGAAGAGGGTGGTTTTACAAATCTGCACCTCCATTTGATGAAGAGCTATCTGGACAGGAGTCCTCTTGACTGGGGAATGAAGTTATGGGAAGAATTTTATATTAAACAGGGTCCTAATCTGATATTTAAATAGTATATATCAGGATGCTTCACTCAGTGTCTTCTTCTTTTTTTTTTTTTTTTAAATTTATTTGTCCCCTCCTTGCTGCTTGTGCTCACTGTGTCTATTTGCTTTGTGTTTATTTTCTGTGTCTGCTTGTCTCCTTTATTGCGTCATGTTGCTGCGCCAGCTCACCACACTGCACGGGCCATCAACACACCACACCGCGTGGGCCTGCTTGCCTTCACCAGGAGGTGCTGGGAATTGAACCCAGGGCCTCCCATATGGTAAACGGTAGCCCAACCAATTGAGCCACATCCGCTTCCCAAGTCAGTGTCTTCTTGATGTCCTTTATCCCTTTAGCCATATTGTTTTACAACTGATTCGATTTTGGAAATTTGTGTGAATCTCATTGATTAGTTGTCTCAAATCCTGCATCTCATCTGAAGCTTTTATATATTTCTTTGCTTGGGACATTTCTTCCATTTTCTTAGTATGGCTTGTAATTTTTTACTGATGTCTAGGCATCTTATTATGGTAAGGAGTTTACTCTGATGCTCAATTTTTCTCTCTTTTGTAGGGATTTAGTGGCAGGAGGATGTGTGTTACTGCTGGTCTTTGATTCTTGGTTCAACCTGTTCTAGGTCTTTAGGATTGTCCTTGTTAGCTGCTCAAATCTGGGTCTTGGACCCAGTAATGGATTGCAGATCTGCTTACAAGGGCCTTGGGGAGGGAGGCTGTAAAGACTAGAAAAAGCATCTCTTACTTACTTTCAGTTTCCTCTCATGCACTTCCTTGGTCCTCCAGCAGATGGTGCTCTTCAGCAGACCTCTCAGTTCAAATCCTCATGGAGTGTTTCCTGCAGTACCAACTATAAGAATGTGACAGAGGATCCTGCCTCATGGCTGTTCAGAGCCTCCTAATTCAGACTTCCTCAGAGGATGTTCTTGAACCTTTGCTGGCAGCTCCCCTCTCATTTCCCAGGTAGGAAATAATTCCACTCCCCTCTGTGTCTTCAACAACTAGTCCCAGTCAGTATGGAGGGTGATTGAAAGAGTCAGATCTCTTTAGTCCCATGCTATTTCTCAGGGCAAAAAAATGGCATGGCCCCTCCTGGCCTGGAAGGGCTCGTGAGACACAGCAGACCAAATTTGTTGGCCAAAAGTTGAATCAGCCTTAGGCTACATCCCTCTCTCTCCTGTTTCCTGGGGAGGTGGATCCCTGTGGCCCCCTCTGTCTGTAACCACTGGCCCAAGGCCAGAGACTTCAAAATTGTCTGCTTGTAGGGTGGGGGAAGGGTGCCAGCAGGTGCAGGTGCAGCTTCTGTTCACAGTCTTTCCATAGAGATGGTTTTCCTGTGTCCCTCTCTCTTCTGGGTGGTGTCCAAACTTTCCCTGCTGTCCTAAACCCTAGAACATTTTTTCCAGGTCGTTTCTGCCTTTCCTCTAGCTATTTTCTGAGAAAGAAGAGAGTCCTGTGTCTTTTTAATATGCTGTCTTCCAGGAAGTCTCACATATATTTTGTAACCTTCCATTTGTATGGTGTATCTCACATACACACACACATCCAAAAAAGTTTAAGAATTTAATTAGGAAAAGGAATAAATGAAGTAACAGCTGCCATGAAAGTAGAGTTAACAAGATAAGCAAACCAAGCCTTTGAACTTAAGAAAGTCATTTCCTTAATTCATTCAGCACAGCATTTTATAGATCTTCACAATATTTAAGCATAACAGGAGATAAAAAAACAAATAGAAGACAGGGTTTCCAGGCTTGTTGCCTTCAACTTTCCACATCACTTCCCCCTAAAAGGGAATTATCAGTATGAACACACACATGCATGCACACACACACACACAATTGGTATGTAGCTCTTTAAAAACACACTTCCAAGCCCATGTGGTGATATCCAGATATTAAAGATGAGTGAAGTCTGTTTTCCAAGTGGTGCTAAAAGATGGCAGTCATTTCCATTGCCCAACGTTCAGCCATACACGCACAGAAATTTTATTTTATCTATTTATTTATTTTTGAGGTACCAGTACTGGGTATTGTACCCTGGACCTCATATGTAGGAGGCCAGCGCTCAACCACTGAGCCACATCAGCTCCCCTGAGTTGGCTCCCTCATTTATTTGCTCATTGGTTTTTTTGCTTATTGTCTGCTCATTATTTTTGCTTGGTGTCTGCTTGTTGGTTTTGTTCATTGTCTGTTTGGATTTTTTGTTTTTTTTTTCTTTAGGAGGCACTGATAATCAAACCCAGGACTTCTCATGTGGTAGGCAGGTGCTCAACTGATTGAGCCACATCCACTCCCTGTTTCCTTTGTTTTTGCTTGTTGTCTGCTTGTTGTTTTTGCTCATTGTCTGCCCAGTGTCTGGCCTTTGTTTTTGCTTGTTGTTTTTGCTTATTTTCTGCTTGTTGTCTGCTCATTGTTTGTATTCTTTAGGAGGCACTGGGAATTGATCTCAGGACCTCTCATGTGGGAGGTGGGTGCTCAAGTCCTTGATCCACATCTGCTCCCAGAAATTTTATTTTATCACTCATCTATAGTGAATCCAGCTCTTAGGAGTAGACATACATTAACCAAGCTTATAAGTCTAAGGATGCCAGTGCAATAGTTTCCAATGAAAAATTACTGTTAATCCAGACTGAAATGCTTACAGTTAACACAGTTAGCACATTTGTCCCCATGTTCATAGTCCTATAGGAGAATCCCTGTGAAAAAAATTGCTTGTCCAGTATAGAATCAGAACAGGAGGAAAGGAATCAGATAAGTTGAGTAGTTGTGATATAAAGCTAAAATGCATAGTCCTTTTGCTGGAGATGGTCTTTGTCCATGGGACTAGAAAAATTGAATTATTTTAAAGCTACCTTTCTCCTTTACATTACTTGGTTATCCACCAAGATGGGACTTTGAAATCTTCTCTGGATAATTTAATAAGAAAGTTAATTTATTGGAAGAATGTTAGGAACCTTAGAATTGTTGGGAAGCCTGGAGAACCTAGCTCATAAAATGGTCAGGAATGAGGGAAGTAGGTGGTAGGAATCACAACCAACTTATCACCCTAGAAAGTTAGGAAAGGATACTATCATTGACATTGTCTCCAGTGAACACCTTTTCCTCTGATCTCTCTGTACTACTGCCACTACCCTACCCACAACAATGGCAGTTGTGGTAGGTGGAATAATGGCCCTCATCCCCAAGACGCCCACATTCTCATCCCTGGAACCTATACATATGATACCTTATATGGTAAAAAGGAACTTTACAGATGTGATTAAGGTTAAGGAACTTGAGATGGGAAGATCATCCTGAATTATGGAATGTACCCACACTAATCACAAGTCCCTAGAAGCAAATAACCTTTCTGGGCTCTTGTCAGAGAGAGATGTGATGAAAGAAAAAGGGTCAGAGTTGCTGGCTGTGAAGATTGAAGAAAGGAGACATGAGCCCAGAATGCAGGCGACCTCTAGAAGCTTGAAAAGGCAAGGAAATACCAACACACCTTGATTTTAGCCCAGTAAGACCTGTATTCAACTTCTGACCTATAGAAGAATAAGATCGTAAGTTTGTGTTTTTTTTTTTTTTTTAATTTTTTTTTTTTTTTTTAAGATTTTATTTATTTATTCATTTATTTATCCCCCCCTTGCTGCTTGTGCTCGCTGGGTCAGCTAACCACGCCGTGCGGGCAGGCTTGCCTTCACCAGGAGGCCTCGGGAACCGAACCCGGGGCCTCCCATATGGTAAACGGGAGCCCTACTGATTGAGCCACAGCCGCTTCCCTAGTTTGTGTTGTTTTAAGCCACTGTCTGTGGTAATTTGTTATGGCAGTAGTAGAAAACTAATATAGCAATGCTACTGTGAATTACTTCTAAAGTGTTCCTTCATCTTTATATCTCTCTTTCAAGATTCAAAATCCTGGGCAAGAGAATCCAATTGTCTCACATGGATCACATGCCCATGGCCTGGAAGCAAGGGAAGTGGAAAGACAGAAGATCTTTCCTCTTGAGTTCTGGAGTGGGAAGCATGACACAGTGGGGGATTACCCCCAATAGGGAAGAAGATTGGATGTTAAACCACAAAGTGGCAGCAAATGACCATTAGAGGCAATACTATATTTTGCCAAGAGGACTTTGCTTTTTCTATAATTAGGTGGTTGACCTACTCTGCATCTGGTTTTCTTTAAATGTGATCATATATTTCATCAAATTTCATTTAAATCAGGTAGGGAAGGTATGCAGAATGCTCCCCCAGTGCCCCTTCCCCCTGCCAGGATTTCCTGGACCAAACCCAAGGCTGCATGGGCTGGAAAGCCACTGGGAAAAGCTTGCCCAAGGTCCATCCTAGCCAGTAGACACTACCACCATGTCGGACAGTGATCTAGGCAAGAGCAAAGGCCTCCACTTCCTGGCTGGTAAGAGGAAACAGAGAAGGAACCTGCCTAAAGAATCCGTGAAGATCCTCTGGGACTGGCTGTACTTGCACAGCTAGAATGCCTACCCCTCAGAGCAGAAAAAGCTGAGTCTTAGGTGGGACACACAGGACCACCATTGCCTTGCCTCTACTTGCCTCTCACTAACCTGGGAGACAGAGCAGGCCCACAGCCTGGCGCCAGAGACCTGCCTACTGTCCCTGTGCCCTCCATTTCACCTCTTCATGCACCAGCAAAGCCTCTCCCCCAAGCGCTCCTGCCTCTCTTCCACCTCTTTCCTTTTATACCCATTAGACCAGTCTATGGTATTGTCAATCTCTCCTTTCCTTACTCCAACTCTGGAGTTCCCACATCTTCCAATCCCAGGTCTTGTCCCTCCTCCATGAAGCTACAAATACGGTGAGTATTTGGCCCTTGGAACTCCTGTTACTTGACTTTAACCCACTGGTTAATCACAGTCTATCAACAAGAAAGGCTCTAGGGTCACAGACCCAGTCTTGGATCCCATTTTCTCCACAAGGGGAAGCCTGGAGCTTGGCATGTCACTGCCTCCTCCTTGAACCTCTTTCCTTATATGAAAAAGGAGATGATTGTAGCACTCTCATGGGGTGTGAAGAGAGACTGAGAACAATTTCAGCCTCATGGTGAAGTGTTGGCACACAGTAGGTATGTCTTCTCTCATATTCTAATCCCTCATCTGCCCTCCTAGGTCATAAGGCCAAGACTGACCCAAGATGTTTAGCAGTGCCTGACCTTCCACGGATGTATTGCCTGAGCACTCCCACTGTGCCTGGCTCAGTGCTGGGCAGGTTGGGGTCCCAGAGAGGAACCAGACACATTCTTATCTTGAGTGTCTATTTGTGATAGGGGTGGCGGAGCAGAACTTGTCACTGATGACTGCAAAAACTAATCACCGCTGGGATAGAAAATAACACAGGGCAGGGCTTCTGAGCCAGCCTGGAGCCTCAGAAAGCTTCCCAGAGGAGGTGGATTTGTACCTGCAGCATGTAGAATAGCACCAGCAGAAGGCCTGGAGCCTGAGAGCCAGGAATACCTAGATGACCTCTTTAGTGGTTTTCCTGCCTCCAGCCTTGTTCCTTCAATCCATTCTCTTGAACACAAAATTGCATATGTGATAATATTACATACTCTGGACCCCACTGTCCTCAGGATAGAGTCCATACTCTTTAGGTGCTACCAGCCTCATCAATCAGTTCCTCCTAGACCTTGGCCCTTGAACCTTTGGGCCTTCAGGCCTTCTCCCTTGGCTCTGAACAACCTGCCTCAGCCCAGTCCTTTCCCTTATCTGGCTCACTTGGTTTAAACATCCTTTTCTCTTGAAATCATTCCCTGACCCAACCTAGGTTTTGGGCCTCTTGCCGTGTATTTCCAGTGAGCTTCATACCTGTCCTGACAAACCGGTTACTTATTACACTGTACTGGAATTACTTTTTGCCATGGACATCATTTCTGAAATGTGAGTAGTATGCTAACCTCTTTTAAAGAAAAGATTTTTCATGGTCTCTTCTCCCCATAACACATTAACTTGGATCAATTTTTTTTATCACATCACTTAAGTATGTATAAACATAAAATTGGATTAAAAAATTTTTTTGTTTTTGCCTTTATACACAACTATAAAAACAGTTTTACAAAGTAAACAACCATGAAAATTCCATCTAACTGCAAAAAAGAAAAAAAAAAGCTACATTTAAGTCTTGCCAACCCCTGAGCTGTATCTCTCTTACATTAGTTAAAGCAGAAACTGCAACTGAGAGGTGATGAGTTTTTGTTTATTATTATTATTATTATTATTGGAATAATGAAAATTTTCTAATAATGATTGAATTGATGAATATATAACTATGTGATTATACCAAATATCAATGATTGTACACTTTGGATGGATTGTATGCTTTATTAATATGTATAAAAATGAATTGTTTTTTTAAAAAACTGCCTTAATTAATAAAATAAATGTATTGGCTCACATAATCTAACAGTCTAGGAGATTAAAGTTTAATCCATAACTCAATCTAGGACTCAATAATATGCTCAAGACCCGTGTCCTCCATTTCTCAGCTCTGGTAAATATAGCCAACTGGTTTTTTTTTTTTTACTTTATTTTGTACATTTAATAATTGAAAATATAAACAATTAAAAAATAAAAACAATTGAATAAAAACATACATTTCTCAATTAAATGTACTGCATACATATAATTTTTTTTTTAATCATACAATATGTTACGCAATATATTTGGTTCATAGTAACACAATCACACAGTATTTGTCCTCCAGGTTCATCCATGTTGTCATATGCTTTACAACTTCATTTCTTCTTACAACTGCATAATATTCCATTGTGTGACTACACCACAGTTTGTTTATCCATTCATCTATTGATGGACACCTGGGTTGTTTCCAAATTTGGCAATGGTGAATAATGTTGCTATGAACATCAGTGTGCAGATGTCTGTTTGTGTCACTGGTCTCACTTTATACCCAACTGACTTTTGACAATGGGTACAGAAGCAATTCGATAAGGGAAGGACTGTCTTTTCAACAAATGATGCTGGAGCAACTGGGCAAAAAAAAAGGCAGAAAAATTAACCTCAACCTGAATGTGGCAGTTTGATGTAATTATGAATTCCAAAAATATAATTGGATCATGCTTGTAAACTGATCTGTTAATCTGGGCATGATAAGCTAGGATTAGGGCATTGAGCCCCACCCCTTGGTGGGTGGGGAATTGAATATAAAAGGCAAGGCAAAGGACAGTTGAAGCAGTCTTTTGAGAAGCAGTTTTGATGTTGGAAAGAAGGCCCCAGGAGAAGAGAAGCAAGCCGTTTGCCTGATCTTCTACAGCTGACCTTGTGGAGGAAACAGGAGCTAAGCTCGGAGAGAAATGCAGCCCCGGGAAGAGAGGAACCCAGAAGCCTGAACCCTGGCAAACGCAGCTGTCTTGCTCCAACACGTGGCAATGAACATTGGTGAGAGAAGACACTTAACGCTTTATGGCCTGGTATCTGTGGACTTCTACCCAAAATAAATACCCTTTATAAAGACCAACCGAGTTTTGGTATTTCACATTAGAACCCCTTTGGCTGACTAATACACTGAACCTCATAGTCTTCACAAAAACTAATAAAAAAGAAGAAAAGAAACAAAACAAAAAAGTCTTCAGGACCTAAGCTAGGCGAAGAGTTCTTAAACATGACAGCAAAAACCACCATTCATAAAAGGGAAAATTTGATAAAATTGGACTTCATCAAATTCAAATTCAAATAAAAACTTTTGCTCTGTGAAAAGATCCTAGAAAGGTCTATATGAATTGAGAGAGGAAAAAAAGTATGGCCAAAGTTGTATTCCACATAGGAATTCAGACGTATTCAAATATTGCCCCTTTATTTTTACTACTAAGGCTAAAACAGTAATGTCATTTGGGCCTGCAGATTGATGAACTCTTTTGCAGTTCTGTAGTAGGCAGAGAAGATAAAATAGATACTTTCTAAAGATTCTGCTCAGTGAGTAACTATATTCTGTTTCTCTGGAAACTGCCACACCAACCCACAGAGGCAGGCCCCTAACCAATCACATTTGTGTTACATCAGTCTGATCCCCAGCTGTGCCAATCAGATTTTCCACCCTGAGAATATGAAATTGGCATTTAAAAACAGTGAGTAGAGGGAAGCAGATGTGGCTCAAGTGATTGAGCTCCCGCCTACCACATGGGAGGTCTCAGGTTGGGTGCCCGGTGCCTCCAAAAGAAGACGAGCAAGACAGTGAGCTGATGCAATGGGCAGGCACGGTAAACTGACACAAGATGATACATCTGGAGGTGGCTCAGATGATTAGGTACCTCCCTTCTACACTAGAGGTCCTGGGTTCAGTTCCTGGTGCCTCCTGAAAAGAAGACCAGCACATAACAAACAGACACAGCAAATGCAAACAACGAGGGGGTGGGGAGAAATAAATAAGTAAAATAAATCTAAAAAAAAAAAAACAAAAAACTGAGTAGAGTAGACATTTGCTACTGAAGATTTGTCCAATGTCTAATCTCCTTCCTCTGTTTAGAGACTTGTCCATATGTGTGAATTTTGATAAGGCATTTGTCCAATCAATGGGCCAACCAAGGACTATGAGTCCAGAGTATTGACAAAAAGAAAAAAGAACAGTTTAGAATTCATAATGGGACTTCAGTTTCCAACAGTATGCCTGACTTGATATTCTGAAAAGTTGTTTAATAAGTTACAACGGATATACATTTAAATGTACTACTGAGCTGATAAGAAAATAAGAGACATCCCCAAGGGTTAAAAAAATAAAAGTAAAAATAGAGCTACATCCAGAGTCATGAATGGGGAAGCCTTGGAGGCCAATCATGGAGTTTTCATGATTAGCAACAACTATGTAGGAGAATGGAAGGCTTAAGCCTTCTATCATAAAAAGAGCCCTTGAAAAAGGAGAGCCTCAACAGGTTCAGTCAAAGGGTAGGCTAGAAAAAAATTTTGCCTACCAGCTAAGGGAGAAAAGAAAGGATCCTATCTTTGTGTGTGTAGCTCCATATGGAATATGGTATGATAATGATAATAATAAGAGTCTTTTCTGAGAATTTGTAAACATAGTTTTACCCTCATGAGGTCTGAAGTTTGAATTGAGGTGATCCCAGGTTGGAAGTGTACTTTGGTAAATAGCTGATATAAAATGTAAATGCTCGCTGGAGGAAAGCGTCCTCAACCCAGGCTCATAAGTATTAGCACAGATAAACTGAAGCTAAGTATGAACTTGCAAAAACAAGTCGTCATGATTAGGTCAGCCACGGCAAGGTATATTTTTTACCTCTGAGATTCTCAGATACTGTAATTATCAAATATATTAATTATGTAGAGAAATTTTGAAATGGTTTTGGGGAAAAACACTGGCAGGAAATAAAAAAATGAAAAATGACCAGACAGAACTTAATTTTAAAAATTCAATGGACTTCTACTTTTGGCCATGATGGAGTAACAGAGAACAGGTTTACTCCCCCACCCCACCTTAAACAACTAGAAAACTGGACGAAATATATGAAACAATGGTTTTGAGACATCAGACAACAGGTAGCATAGGACATTGATCTCAGACAAGGGAGACAAATGAGAAATGAGGTGAGCCCTACAATTGCCCCAGGGTACTGCCCCAAGAGAGTTTGGAGTTGCAGTGTGGGGAGGGAGAAGCCAAATGAATCCCAGCAGTTTAACTGAGTTGAAGATAAGGAATTCAGAGTTTGGGGAGTTCACAGGGACTAGAATGTGGAGGAGCAGGAAGTAGAAGAGACATCTCTCAGAAAACTTGGGCTATCTATAGAGGGGTCCCACTAAAGTCTTTGGTTAAATATTGTTGTAGCATGAGTATGAGGAAACTATTTGGGACCAGGGAAGGAAAAGAGAGAGACAGAGACACAGACAGAGAGAGAGAGAGAAGAAGGGGAAAAGTAGAAAATAATTCCTGCAGCTCACACAGTACTTAGAATAGTTTATGTTCCCACCAGCAGAGCAGAAAGACTTCTTACTTTCTTAATAAATGGGATATCCAATATAGTCTTCAGAAGGGTATTGCTTTAGTAGTGAGGTCAAATTAGTCTTAGACTAAAGGCTGCCCTGGACCCAGGCAAACAAAGCTTAAAAAGCAAGCATGAAAAAAAGAAAGAAAAAGAAAAACAGTTTATGGACACAGTTAGTTACTTAGAATTTGTTTGATCCTTTTCATGCTTGCTTTTTTTGGGGACACAGTTAACATAAGAACCACAGTATCTGGCATCTAATAAAAAATTCCTGGGGGGGCGGATGTACCTCAAGCAGTTGAGCACCTGCCTCCCACATGGGAGGGCCCCAGTTCTGTTCCCCTTGCCTTCTAAATGAAAAAAAAAAACAGACAATGAGCAGATAACAAGGGAAAAAAAAAAAAAAAAAAAAACAACAAGGGAGCCATCTCAGAGGGAAAAAATTACCAGGCAGCAAAGAGGCAAAAAAATATGACCCACAACCAGGGAAAAATCAACCATAAATTAATTTGTCTAGAAAACAAACCATTTTTAATGGGTCATCATAAAAATCAAACAATGAGAGAAAAACAGGACTGCCAATCCCCAATTCACTAATAAATTCACAGTACCTAGGGTAATGTTTCTCATGGTGGGGCCTTCGAAGCACCCAAATGAGAATCCGAGAGTGCTTCTTTAAGATTTAGACTCCTAAATCCTACTCTGAATTATAATCTACTGAGTTATCATCTCTGTGGGTAGAATAAAGAAAATTTGCCTGTTTAACAAATACCACAGTGATTATTTTGCACACTAAAATTTGTAAATGGAACTGGAGTCTCTGAGTAGTTGAAATACACAGTGGTATTCAGCCCTGGTGATTCTTTAATATACATATTTTAAAATACTACTGTTTAGCCTTCCCTCCCAGAGATTCTTTTTTTTTTTTTTTTCAAGATTTATTTATCTCTCCCCACCACCCCACTCGTTGCTTTCTGCTCTCTGTCTGCTCTCTGTGTGTTCTTCTGTGTCTGTTTGTCTTCTCTTTAGGTGGCACCAGGAACCGATCCTGGGACCTTTCGGAGTGGGAGAGAGGTGCTCAATCTCTTGCACCACCTCAGCTCCCTGGTTTGCTGCACCTGTTATTGTCTCTCCTCTGTGTGTGTTTTTGTTTTGTCATCTTGCTGCGCCAGCTCTCCATGGAGGCCATCACTCCGTGCAGGTCAGCACTCCTGCACGGGCCAGCATTCCTGCACAGGCCAGCATTCTGCGCTGGCCAGCCCTCCATGTGGGCGAGCTTACCGCTCAGGCCAGCTCACAGCTCAGGCCAGCTTGCTGTGCAGGCCAGCTTGCCTTTCACCAGGAGGTCCTGGGAATCAAACCCTGGACCTCCTATATGGTAAACGGGGGCCCAATTGCTTGAGCCACATCCGTTTCCCCCAGAGATTATTATTTATAGAGCCTAGCATCAGTGTTCCTGCTGTTCTTGTTAAGATCTCCAAGTGATTGTAATAGGCAGCCTAGAGTGGCAAAGTATAGAATCAAATAAGTGAGAGATGAGCCAAAGAGTCTCAGATAAAATCATCTTCCCCTTGGCATAAAAAAACTGGCCTTAAAATAAATCCCTTTGAGGAAATCAGGGGCAAAATTCTCCAGGATGCCTTTGAAAATGTATCAAAAGAGACTAGTTTATCATATTATTTAGCACTCACCTTGGAAAACATAGGAAACAACCCCAAGGAAATGACTACAGGAAAAATATGTTTGGTTGAATTTGGGGAAGAGAAAGGCTGGTTTACATATAGTAATTATAGTATTTTGGAGCTGGAAAGAACCTCAGAGATTATTTTTTAAATTACATTTAAAAAGAGGAAATATCTTAAATCAATAACCTAAACTTTGAATTAAGGAAATAAAAAAGAACAAACCAAATCCAAAGCAAAAAAGAAGGAAATAAAAATGATTATTAGAGAATATTATCAATAATTGTATGCCAACAAGTTAAACATGAAAATTCCTAGAAACATACAATCTACCAAAACTGACTCAAGAAGAAATAGAGGGGTTCGATCTCCGCGACCTCCTGGTAAAAAAAGAAGAAATAGAAAATCTGAATAGACCTATAACAAGTAAAGATATTGAGTCAGTAACAAAAAATCTTCCAAAGTTAAGGATCACATAAATGGTCTTACTGGTGAATTCTACTAAACATTTAAGGAAAAATTAAGGCCAAAGCTTTTCAAAATCTTCCAAAAATATAGAAGGAAAGGTAATACATCCTAACACATTTTACTAGGCTAGTATCATCCAGATCCCAAAGCTAGACAAAGATACTGCAAGAAAAGAAATGTATAGGCCAATGCACCTATGACTATGAGGTAAAAAGTCCTCAACAAAATGCTCTTATGAACTATAACAAATATATAATACTAACACAGGGTGTTAATAATCGGGCAGGTTGGGGCAAAAATACACCAAATGTAAGCTATGGGTTATATATATATTTTTTTTATTTTTTTAAATTTTTACCGGGAGGTCCCAGGGATCAAACCCAGGTCCCTCCATATGGAAGACGGATGGACGCCCAACCATTTGAGCCACATCCACCTCCAATATTTAATAGTAATGTTTTCACAATTCTCTCATAGTTTGTAACAAATGTTTCACAACAATGCAAGCTGTTGGTGGTGGGGAGATGTATGGGAGCCTTGTACGATGATATGTATATTTGTTTTGTAAATTCACAAATGTTACTATACCTTTATTGTGTATGTATGTTCATGTATGAATGATGTACTTCAATAAAATTTTATTTTAAAAAATGCTAGCAAACTGAATCCAGCAGCATGTTGAAGAGATTACACATCCTGTTCAAATGGGATTTATCCTAGGAATGCAAAGATGTTTCCACATATGAAAATCAATCAATGAAACACACCATATCGATAGAACAAAGGGAAAAACTCTCATGGTCATTTCAGTTAATGCAGAGAGAGTATTTGACAACATCCAACACTTATTCATGATAAAAAAACACTCAACAAACTTGAAATAAAAAGGAACTTCATTAACCTTATAAGACCATATATGAAAAACACACAGCAAAAATCATACCTAATGATGAATGACTGAATGTTTTCCCTCTAAGATCAGGAAAAGGACAAAGATGTCCAATCTCACCACTCCTATCCAACATTATACTAAAAGTTCTAGCTAGGGCAGTTAGGCAATGAAAATAAATAAAAGGCTTCCAAATTTGAAAGGAAGAAGTATTACTATCTCTATTTGCAGATGACATTATCTTATATAGAGAGAATCCTAAAAATCCACAGAAACTATTAGAACTAATAAATAACTTAATCAAGTTTGCATAATACAGGATCAATTAAAAAATCAGTTGTATTTCTATATATTAGCAATGAACAAACCCAAAATAATATTAAGAAAAACAATACCATCTACAAAATCATCAAAAATAATAAAGTATTTAGGAAAAATTTAACCAAGGAGGTTCAAGACTATGCACACTGCAAACTACAAAACATTGTTGAGGTAAATTAAAGGAGACTGAAATAAATGGAAGGGACATCTCTGTACATGAATTGAAAGATATCGTGTTGCTAAGATGGTGATATTTCCCAGAATGATTTAGAGAGTCAATAAAATCCCTATGAAAATTCCAACTGCCTTTTCAGAAAAATGGTCTAGCCAATTTTAAAATACAAATGAAATTGCAAGGAGTCCTGAATAGACAAAAATAATCTTGAAAAGAGGAACAAAGTTAGAGAATTCTCACTAACCAGTTTCAAAAGACACCACAAAGTTACAATAATCAAAACAATGTGGGGGACGGATGTGGCTCAAATTGTTGGGCGTCCGTCTCCCATATGGAGGGACCCGGGTTCGATCCCTGGGACCTCCCGGTAAAACAACAACAACAACAACAACAACAAAAAAAACCAATGTGGTACTGGCATAAGGATATATATAAACAATGGAATAAAATTTATGGTCAGTTTTATTTTCAACAAGTGTGCCAAGACTATACAATCAAGAAAAAGTAGTCTTTTCAACATATGGTGCTGGAGCAACTAGATATTCATAATCAAAAGAATTAAATTGGACCTCTACCTCCCACCATATCCAAAATTTAATTCAAAATGGATCAGAGACCTAAATGTAAGAGCTAAAATTTAAAACTTACAAGGAAACATAGTTATCTCTGTGACCTGGGATTAAGCAATAGTTTCTCATATATGACACCAAGCTCACAAGCAATAAAAGAAAAAAAAAAATAGATACATTATACTTCATCAAAAGTAAGAAATTTGTTCATCAAAGGGCATCATCAATAAAGTGAAAAGACAACAGAATCAGAGAAAATATTTTCAAATCATATATCTGGTAAGGGTCTAGTATACAGAATATATGAAATACTCTTAAACTTCAATAGTAAAAAGACAAATAATCCAATTAAAAACAGGGCAAAGTAGAAGCCAGTGTAGCTCAGTGGTTGAGCACCAACTTCCCACATATGAGGCCCTGGGTTCAATCCCTGTCCCCAGTACCTCCAAAAACAAAAACAAAAATAAAACAGGGTAAAGTATTTGAATAAACATTTCTCCAAAGAAGATATATGAATTGCCAATGAGCACATGAAAAAATGCTCAACATCATTAAGTTATTAGGGAAATGCAAATCAAAACTACAATGATATACAACTTCATACTACTAGAATAACAATGACAACAACAGCAACAACAATAATAAACAGAGAATAAAAAGCATTGCTAAGAATGTGGACAAATTGGAACTCTCATACATTGCTTGTGGTAATATAAAATGGTGCAGCTGCTGTGAAAAACAATTTGGTGGTTCCTTGAATTACCATATGGCCCAGCAATTCTATTTCTAGTGATATAGCCAAGAGAATTGAAAACATATGTTCAAACAAAAATTTGTACAGAAATGTTCACAGCAGCATTATTCACAAGAACCAAAAGGTGGAAACAACCCCAATTTCCATCAATTGATGAAAGGATAATCAAAATGTGGTATATACATATAATGTAGTATTATTCAGCCATGAGAAGGAAAGAAGCACTGATTTATGCCACAACATGGATGGACCTTGATAACATTGTGCTAAGTGAAAGAAGCTAGGTGCAAAAGACAAATATTGTATGATTTCACTTTTATGAAATGTTCAAAATAGACAAATCCATAGGCACAGAAAGCAGGTTAGTGGTTATCAGGTGCTGTGAGGAGGAAGGAATATAGGGAGTGACCGCTTAATGGGTACAGGGTTTATTTTTGGGGTAACAAAAATGTTCTGGAATTAGATAGTTGGGATAATTAGTTGTGGGATAATTGCACAACATTATGGATGTACTAAAATCCACACTACCTTGTATACTTTATTTTTTATTTATTTATTTATTTATTTATTTATTTTTACCGGGAGGTACCGGGGATCGAACCCTGGTCTCTCCATATGGTAGACGGACGCCGAACCTTTGAGCCACGTCCGTTTCCCTACCTTGTATACTTTAAATGCTTAATATGGAGAATTTCATGTTATGTGAATTTTATCTCCACTTAAAAAAACATGGGAGATAAAAATGACTAATTTTAGCCATGAGGGGTTTGAAGTTCCCTGATGGAGATGCTCAGTAGATAGCTAGACACAAGAGAACATGAGTGATCTAGGCTACAGGTATAGATCTGCACATAGATGGTTGTTGAAATTCTGGGAGTAGATGAGTCGGCTAAGGAATCAGAATAAGAAGACAGGAAGCCTGGGACAGGACCCTTTGGAGACCAAAAATTTTAAGACATGAACATCAGAAGATGAAGGTCTTAAGGAGATTGAGAAGGAACAGGCAGAGTGGTAGAAGGAAGAATGTGGGGATATGAAGCCAAGGAAATAGAATTTACTTAAATATAGTGGTCAGAGTGTTAAATGCAACAAGTATAAAATAAGATAAAGGCTAAAAAATGTCCACTGGACTTTGAAAAAAAGGTGTAAATAGTTTCATTGAAGTTGTAGGACTGGATTCAGATACCAGTTGCAGGAAAAGATGTTCAGCTTCTCTAGGGACAATCAGGGAAATGAATGTGTTAAACTAAATGAAATGTGATTGCCCCCCTTCAGTGTGGTAATTTTTTTAACAGTTTAAACTAATTGTCCAACATGTAATTGGTATAGCCCTTTTGAAGAGATATTTGGTGGTATCTACTCAAATTTAGAATTAGCATCCCCTTTCACCTTGCCTCTCCACTCCCAGGTATAAGTCCCAGATAATTATACGTACATGTTTAGAAAAAGGCATGTATAAAGATAGTCCTTGCTGGATGGTTTACATTCATACAAAACTGGTTGCCTTTTCAGTATCCATTTCCCTCTTCCTCTTTTCTAACAGAACTCTGATTTTGTTCAAATATATAACTTTCCACATCACAAGACCTTGAGTTTCAGAGAAAGGTCACCTCTCACTTAGTTCAACGGGTGGGCCTGATTGTCTAAGGGCAGTTGCACCTATCTTGCAAATAATTGTTTCAGGAAAGACCATGAAACACAATTTAGCATGTAACTCAACTCAGATTGAGAGTATAGATCCACGAACTAGACTGTCTGGGTTTGAATACTGGTTCTATCACTTACTATTTGTATAATCTTGTGTAAATTATTTAACCTTTCCAAACCTTAGTTTCTTCATCTGTATCATAACAGTTCTTTCTTCACAGAGTTCTTGTGCACATTAAAGGAGCAAATATTTGCGAAGTGTCTAAAATAGTGCCTTGGGAAACGGATGTGGCTCAAGAGGTTCGGCATCCATCTACCATATGGAGAGACCGGGGTTCGATCCCTGGTACCTCCCGGTAAAAAAAATAATAAATAAAATAATAAAATAAAATAAAATAAAATAAATAAAATAAAATAAAATAAAATAAATAAAATAAAATAAAATAAAATAAAATAAAATAAAATAAAATAAAATAAAAAAATAAAATAAAATAAAATAAAATAAAATAAAATAAAATAGTGCCTAGTACAACATAAAGTCTAAATCACCAGGCTTTGATTGGGCTATAAGTCTGTCCTTGTGTCCTAGGGACTAATCTGGTTGGGACTGGGATTTCCTATCCAAATACATGGATCTGGAGTGTTTATTGGAAGGATTTTTTTTTTTTTTTTTAAGAAACTTGGAGAGTTATTTCCAAAGGTAAGGGAATGGATGCTGGATAAACATAAACAACAAATGTCTGCTACAGGAAAGTTAGCAAATTGTTGCCTGAGAGAATTTCTCTAAATTTTATTTTATTACACAAGAAATACATAAATTCATGTACAATGTTTCTAATACAAGGATACAGAGTAACCAGAGGATATCTAGGATTTGCTTGTGGTTGTAAATAAAGACACAGACTCTTACAAATATAACTAGCACTTTACTGAACTAAGTGTTTTCACATCTATTAGTTAATTTAATCCTTACACTAGCCCTGGGAAGTAGGAATTATCAACCCTACTTAATGGAAAGAAAATCTAGTAAGCAGAAATACAGATGGATATAAATTTTACACCTGTCTTTCCTCAGATGGAGGCAGTGAGTTACAGCCTTTCCTATTAGTGCTCTGGCTGCATTTTGTGTACTGATGGTACTCAACATGTGATAATCATTTCTTTCATTCAACAAATATTACACATTTGCTATGTACCATGCACTGTTCTAGGTACTGGGGATAGCAGTGAACAAAACAGACAATCCCTGTTCTCATTAAGTTTACATTCTAGAGGGGTAGAAGATAGACCATAAACAAAATTAAGTATGGAGGATGTTAGATGGTGATTAGTGCTATAGAGAAATATAAAGCAGGAAAGGAAGAAAGGGAGTGTGGGTATGCTTAAGTTTTATATACAGTAGTCAAGGTCTGTCATCTACATCTTCCATGTTGTCTAAAGTTCCTCTAAGGAACAAAATCTCACTCCCATTCACCTTTATACCCCCAACATTTAGTTCAGTACCACACACTGAGAGAGACATTAACTTCATATTGAATTAATTCTAAGCCTTCTGAGAAGCAAGCTGTTGCTAAACAGAGATCTGTAAATAGATATTGACTATAAAGTCCATAAACTAACCTAATCCTTTATAATGAATTTTATTCATTTTCATTAATCTAATAAGTGAGGTTCTTTTAGTATGTTTACATTAATGAAGCTGTGTTATATATTTTTACAGGCCTTTCCAGGTATTTCATATATCTTTGAGCTACCTTGCTGGCCAGTAATATGTCCTCAGAGCGGGAATAAGCTTTTTGTGCACATTAAAAAAAAAAAATAAAAAAAAAAAGACCACGGCTTTTGCCAGTTATTGCTTCAGATGAAGAGTAATTCTTTTTTAGGAACTTATTAGCGCTTGGGATTTCTACTGCAGTGCTGGGTGGAGACTAATTATTCAGTCTCTGGAACCTCAGTGGACCACCGAACAAGATTCTAATGTCCGAATCACAAACTACGGGAAGTGAGAAACCCTCTAGGGCTCTCGCGCGGTGCCCAGGCGGAACCTTGACCTCAAGATGGCGTCGCGTAGTCACAAGATTCAATCATCTCCAATCAAAAATGGCAGGGTGAGTCGTAATTTACAGCTCGAGCCTTTCTAGTCCCCAATAGGCGTTTCTCCTCTATGGTCATTCGGTTCTGCGTGGCGATTAAGAGCCAACAGTGAAGACTCTCTATATGCATTCTTCTCTATGGTCCCCTACCCCGGCCGCAGTGCATGCCGGGCACGAGGAAGACCTCTAGAAAGCTCCCCGCGCAGCGCGGCTGTGTTTGCGGCCTGTGCGAGTAGGTGCCTTCGAACCAGTCTCACGGGCGAGCGGCGCGCAGAAACCTCGAACCGGTGGAGCCCACTCGTAACCTGGAGCCCGGAAGGCCGCGAAGATAGACCCTTTTCCTCAGCGGCGGGTGAGTTCAGGCCTCTAAACGCGTGTGGAAACCGAGGGACCGGGTACCTCGGTTGGGGGAGGAAGGAAAGCCGGGTGGCTGTGAAAGGGCTAGGGTAGGGTTAGGGGGGAGTTGGGGTGGGGGAGGGGACGGGCTCGAGGCTTGGGTTTCTTCATTGCTCTAGGCCTCGAAAACCAGTGGGTCCAGCCCGGGGCACAGGAGCCCGAGGAGGCCGGATCTTCTGTCAGAGATTTCCTCCCTTGCATTGTCGCCCACTTTCCCTTTCCCTTGGCCATGTTCCTCCACGGAGAGAATCGCCTCGGCCTGTTCTGGGCTCCCCGAGGGATCCCTATCCTAAGGCTCTTTTCTCACCCATGGAATCACACAGTAGATTTTCTCAGCCTAGGATACACTCGCCTCAGGCTCTGTCCTGAAGCCAGCCTGCACACACTTTTTAACGAGGTGCTGGCCACCAACAGATTTCTTTCCCTAACTCTGTGGTCATCCAGAGCCCGCCACCAAGTGAACAGGGCCCCACCCACCTTGAATTTAGCTAAGATCCACCTTTCTTTAGCCCCTTCCTGCTTGCTTCTCTAAGATTGTAATGAGTATTGCTGTCTTCCTATCCTCCCCCATTAGTGGATGCACCAACCCTGCATTAAAATGTGTTACTTCTTTCTCGCCCATTTTTGGTCTTCAGTATTACTTTTTTCGAAATAAATCTAGGGGTATGAAGATTTTTTTGAAGTTATGTAATTATGGATTTATATTGCAATGGAAATGCTATTTTGATACTGGGCAGAATGGAGCACATCAAAAGGAGGGAAGAGATTGGACTTCCACTCTTAAAACGGACTTATGTAGTGTGAAGTAACGAGTATTAGATAGTTGGCAGTATTGTGTAAACAATTTTTATATTGTCTTGTAATCTTTAATTTTTAAAAGATTATTTCCCCAAAACTTTGAGAGGTCTAGAAAGGCAATCATTTGTTCAATTCCAGTTCCAGTGTATTCTGAATAGACTTTCATAAAGTTAATCCTTCATAAGAAGTTCCTTAGTCTCTTACTTGTGTGTTATTGCTATAAAGAGACATTGTGGAATAGTGAAAAAGCCATTGGATTTGTAATTTCAGCATAATGGAGACCTCCCCACGCACTAGTTAGTTGTGTTCCTTTGGACAGTTTAGTTACTTCATCCACAAAAAGAGAATAATATACTCCAGGTTACTGTGAGAATAAATGCACTAATGTATGCTGAAGGTTTTTGTAAACATTGAAGCTAAATAAAAATTTTGACGTTTTTAATTAAATAATTTATCTTGTGGTTACCAGATTTTCTCTTGATTATCAAAGTTTTTTGGGGGGTTGGGGGTGGGGTGGGTGGATAGAGTTGGTTGTATCCCCAAAGGAGAATTTTCTCCTAGGAAGAAAATGTTAAATGTTTTTATTTTCTCACTGTTGCATTTAAGCACCGTATATTAATCATGGTTTTGACTAAGTTTTTAAATGTTGTGGTTTAACACCTTTTAATTTCAGGCTCTGAATATATTTTTTAATAAAATTAAAAATTTCAAATTGGGTAATTACTTTAGATATAATTTTGAGGTTTTTCAACCTAAGTTTCATATTTGGCCACTAATTAGCTATATATTTTTCTCATTTAAACATGATATAGACCAGAGTTATATTGATTATTTTATAACTTTGGAAGCAAAGGTAAACATTGAATCTTAACATTTTGGAAACAAAAACAAAATCTCTTGATAGACTTTTAACACTACCACTGCCATTCCAAAAAGGGATTTTAACTGATCCCTCTATAGCTTCTTAAATTATTTATCTTGAAATAAATAATTTAAAAACATTTTTGAAACTTTCAGAAAATAAAAGGAAGGGCATAATGCTATGCAGGATTATTCGTATGGCTTTTTAAAAAACTGTTTTGAAATAATTTCAAATTTACAGTGCAGTTGCAAAATTAATACAAACCCGGTATAGATAACTCCAACATACCTCCCCACCCATATCCACCAATTTTTAAACTTTTTGCCACATTTGTCTTATTCTTTTTGTCCATCTGTCTTTCTACTTACCTATTTCTAAATATTTTAGAATTGCTTGTATATCTCATCCTCCTTGAATACTTACTTTCATGTACATTTCCTCAGATAAAGGATATTCACTTAGGTACAGTTAATCCAGTTCAAGGAATTAGCTCCTTTACCAAGGAAATTCTCTTACTTACAAGGGCATTCTCTTATTTAACAACAGGACAATTATCTAAATCAGGAAATTAATATTGATACAATAATATTATCAAATCTTCAGGTATTAATTGGATTTTGCCAGTTGTCCTGACTTGTTATTGTTTAAAAAAAAAAATAAAGGTAAATTGACAAGCCATAAAACACAGTGGTCATAAATGTACAATGTAATGATTCTTGGTAAATTTACAGTTGTGCAACTGTAAGGACCAGAATCCAGTTTTAGGACATTCCCAACACCCCAAAAGGATTCCTCCTGCCTATTTGCACTTCGTGTTCTCACCCCAGTTCCAGGCACCACTAATCTTTTTGTCCCTTTGGAATTATTGAGAATGGTAAAGGAGCAAAGTGGAAATCTTCAAGAAAAAGATCACTCCCTTTTTAGAAATTCAAAACATTTGACTATTTCCATGCCTCTGAAAAAGCCTTTCTCTGAAGGAACTTTTTTGTTAATCAAGTATTTCCCACCCTTTGGGCATGGAACATTTTTCTAGGAATAATTTCTGCAGAGATGGTTCTAGTTCTGTGGAAATTCAATTTGAGAAACGATAATTTAAAGAGATTGCAGTTATACCAGCCTCCAGTTTACTTAGCAGTCTTTGAGGAGGGCAGGAAACAGTAATTACATTGATAATCATACTAAATGTATAGCCACTGGCTGGCCATATAAAACTTTATTGTTTTTATTTTTTTAAAGATTTATTTACCCCCACCCCCACCCCTTATTTTGAGCTCGCTGTCTGCTCTCTGTGTGTTCTTCTGTGTCTGCTTACTATGTTTTTCTTTTTTGACCAGATTTACTGAGAGAAAATTTATATGAAATGCACCCATTTTAATGATAAATTTAATCAAGTGAATACACCTGTGTATGTGTAAAAGGTGTGTGCACCTTTGCACTTGAGATAAAGTACTTCTATCACAGGTGCTTGTTTTTGTTACTTTGGGCCATAAAGTTTCTTGCAAAACTTGCTAAAAGTGAAGCATTACCTATTCAAATATCCTTTAAAATTTTTTAAGTTTAATTGTGGTAAAATACATGTAACAAAATTTGACATTTTAACCATTTTTAAGTCAAATATTTTTAAAAATGATATTTCAATAATTAAATACCTTTGCCTCTTGCTTTTTTTTTTTTTTGAGGTTCTGAGGATTGAGCCCATGACACTGGCGCTCAACCTCTGAGCTGCATCAGCTCCCCTGAGTTGAATTTTTCGTTTGTTTGCTTGTTATTGTTGTTGTTGTTGTTGTTGTTGTTTTAAGGAGACACTGGGGATAGAACCCAGGACCACCTCCCATGTGGGAGGCAGGCGCTTAACCACTTGAGCCATATCTGCTCCCTTCTCTTTTTTTTTTTTAAATAAATTGATTTATATGTACATTTTATATAGATAGAATCATACAGTATGTTACACAATATATTTAGTTTATAGTAACGCAGTCATACAGTATTTGTCGTTTTGTGTCTGGCTTGCTTCACTCAACTGTCCTCCAGGTTCATCCAACATAATGTCCTCCAAGTTCATCCATGTTGTCATATGGATTTCTTAAACCTCACATACAGTCCTTCAGCAAATCCTAATGACTACCTACAAAATACTTCCAGAATCCAAGCACTTGTTTCTGCTTTCACCACTACCACTTGTTCCAGACCACCATCTCTTGTCTGGATTATGGCAGTAATCTCTTGCTTCTGCCCTTACCACCTCCAGCTTGATCTTAACACAGTGGTTTAAGTGTATGTCAAATTAAAAACCTTTTAGATCTTTTCCATCTCATTCAGAATAAAAACCAAAATCTTTACAGTGGTCTACAGAAACACTCTGAACTTCCCCATTTAATACTCAGCATTTATTTCCTACTACTTTTCTTCATTTAGTCTGTTCCAGCCATACTGTTGACCTCGAACTCTCCATGCCCCCACTTAAGTCTCATTGTATTTACTCTCTGCTCTGTTTGGAAGACTTCCCCCAGATATGAATATGATTCCTGCCTCAGCCTCTTTCAAGTATTTGTTCAAATGTCACCTTCTTGGTGAGGCCTGATCATATTCAAAATAAACCACTCCCTTGCTCTCTCACTGCTTTAGTTTTCTGACCAACTGTATAATTTTATTATAAGAGTATTATTATTTTACCATTTAGCATCTATAGGTACCGTAACTGATTATCTTTGTTCATGTTTATGAAAGTTTATTCTCAGTCATTTTCACATATGCCAAAATATAAAACTTGATGTTGAAATAAGTGTCTGATACTCTCTTTTTAGGATATTTAAGGTGAACATTTGTATTAATCAGATGTCACTATAAATGTACTTTTTCTGAATTTCCATAGGGGCCATTATCTTAAGGGAAAAAAGAAATATTCATAAAAATTGGTTCATTAATCATGGTAATTTTACCTTTGAAGTCCAACCTGTGAATAATCAAATTTTGAACACCTACAGATAAAAGGGAAATTTTCATGGAATAGTTATATTGGCATAAACTAAAGTTAAACATATCTGGGTAGCTCATAGCATGACTTATACATTTGAAGACTTTGAAATACAGTTTAAACACCAAGAATATAGAATTTTTTCAAAATTACGTCCAATACTGATTGGGGGAAAAGTGGTTCCAAAGGTGAATTCATGGCTAAACTTTAGTAGTCGTTATATGACTATGCACTGGGTCGTTGCTAGCATAATACCTGGCACATAGTAACATCTTAATAAATTTAATAAGGTCCTCACAGTTTCTTTATTGCCTCATTCATTGATTAATTTATTTATTCAACAGGTATTAAAACCACCTGCTCTCCTAAGAAAGTGCTGATAGAGTATTATAATGATAATACAAGAGCTTCTGTAAGTAGGACAGTAGCCCTCTCTGTTTGTTTGAAAAGACAAATACAACTACCTCCTTTCCATATAGAATGTTATCATTTTTTGAGCAAAAAGTATAACAAACATTTTAAAATAAAAAAAAAATTTTAAATCAATTGTATTTTTCCTTTTTAATTTATGCTGATACCTACTTCATATTTTAAAGCATTTCCAATATCTTATTTGCTAAGTATGTGAAATCATCCTAGGAATTCCCTGTAACTGTAAAGCCTTCTAAATATTTTAAGTGTATTGTGTTTCATAAACTTGAAGTTTAAATTTTATAGATTGTTGCATTAGTCTAACTTATTAAGTTAAAGGAACATGGAGGAAGAACAGTTGTGATCATGAAGGAAATGTTGTTTTAAAACTGTTTTTAAGAAGTGTTTCAAAAAACAGGTAAAAAGATACTTAGTTTCATTAGTGATCAGGGAACTGCAAATTAAAACAAGTATTTTTTACCCTAACAGATTATTAGAATTTAAACTCTGATTTATTTCAGAATGTGAGGAAAAGGGCATACTTATATACTGGGAGTGGGAATATAAATTTATACCATTGTTTTGGAGGTGAAATATGGATACATACAGTACTAATCTGCATTATAGAAAACTAGCACAGGTACATATGATTATATTCCCAATAGTCAATGTTATTCATAACTGCTAAAAAGTGGAGCCAACTCTCAGAGTTGGTTAAATAATTATTGTATGTCTGTGTTAAAAATAATTTGTAGCATTAAAAAGAATGGAATAGGGGTCGGATGTGGCTCAAATGGTTGGGCATCCGTTTCCCTTATGGAGGGACCTGGGTTCGATTCCTGGGACCTCCCGGTGTAAAAAAAGAATGGAATAGAACTTTATAAACACACATGAAGAAAAGTTGGTCATGATAATGAGGGAGAAATGAATGTAACAGTATAGTATGATTATAGTGTAAAAAGCACAAATGGTTATATATTAGTTTGTGTATGAAAAACATTTAGAAGAATATGATATACACCAAACTGTTGGTATTGGGGGAAAGGAAGTGAAAGACTTACACTTTCTTCTCAAGGGTGAGTGAATCAATGTATAAATCCCCCCAAAAGAAAATAATAGACAGACATTTTTAAGAAGCTTTTAACAGCCCTGGACTCATTTGGTTATAGAGCATAGGTGGTGGAGTTTTTCCCAGTGTCCATCGAAATTTCTTATGTTGCTCTAATTTTGTAGGATCACTGATGTGTGGAACAAATCTACCTATTTTGGATGCTGTTTTTACTGATGCATGGAACCCTTCTAGAACATTCTAACATTGTTTTTCTAGTTTTTTCAAAAGTTCTGGACTCTGAAGTATGTTGTCAAAAGTAAAAAGAAAAATTGAAGGGAGGAAAAGTTTTAAATAGTTCTAGTCACATAACAGACAAAGTTATGTTTCTTTTAAGTAATACTATGACAAACTATACTTAAAATTGTTCAGTATGTTCTTGTTTTATTTAAAATCAAATGTTAGCACCTGATTCTTTAATTTAAGAATGGTTAAGAAGTTAGCTTTTAAGTTTTTAAAAAATTGACTTGTCTCATTGCTACAAGTTCTGTGTTCTCTTTTTATTTGAGTGATTACTATGTGACTTGATGTCAGGAGTTTTTTTTACCTCCTCAGGTTTGTAGTTCACTGACAAATTTGTCCTTGAGGAATTGGCCACATTTAATCAACAAATACTGTGTAACTTTGTATATTTAGTTTTCAGGGTGCTGATAGGTATAAAAAAATGAATGCATAAGAACACTTTAAAAAAATATTGTTAGAATACCCTCCTGGATTCTGAATTTGGTTTAAAAAGATTCATTGATGTTTGGCTTTTAATTTTTGGATATTAACTGAACCTCAAAATTTTTTTCTTCTTTTATATGTATTCCCATACGATTGTAGGAGTCTATCCTGAACTTAGATCGTGTACATTTTGGGAACTTATTTTAGAAAAGATCTAAGTTTTAAAAATTCTCAATGGACAGACAGAGAAAAGAGGGTCTTTGCCAACTCCTTTGGGTAAGAAAACGTTAGAATTTTGCAGATACTCTAAAAATGAAGGCCAACCAACCAGGCATATTGAGTTGTAAAGTTTTCAAATAAAATGATTTGTCACGATTTCTTTCTTTAGACCGCTGCAGTAAGAATGTCTTTCCCCCCTCATTTGAATCGCCCTCCCATGGGAATCCCAGCACTCCCACCAGGGATCCCACCCCCACAGTTTCCTGGCTTTCCTCCACCTGTACCTCCAGGTAAGTTTGTTGATACTGTTTGATTTTAAACCTGTATTTTTATTATTACATATATATATATTTTTTAACTTTATTTTGTACATTTAATAATTGAAAACATAAACAATTAAAAACTAAAAAGTAAACACAGATGAATAAATATATACATTTCTCATATTATTACATATTAACATTAGGAAAATAATATATATTTGAATATGTAAATAGTGAAGATGTCTGTTAGGACTGGTTTGGAAATATGATGCCTCATTTTCCTTTGGCAGTGGTTTGCAAATCTGGCTGAGTATCGAACTCAACTGGGAAGTTGTAAAAATGTGGAAAGGTATAAAGTGAAAACTTTTCCACATGCCCACTCATCTCCTTTTACCATCCTCTTAAAAGGAAACAAAACCAGAATCATTAGTTGCTTTAAACTTCTAAATATTTTTCATGAATCTTAAAAGTGTATATATTCTTTTATCACTTAGGTTTTTTTGTTTGTTTGTTTGTTTTTTTAACAGATACATTGTAATATTCTGTATACATTATTCTGTCCCTTGCTTTTTTCACATGACAATTTAACCATATTGATATGTAAAAGATTCTTCTTTTCTTTGAAGTTTTATGGAATTAAAAAAAATTTCAGTCCCTTAATTCTCAGAAATTGGGGACCAGGAATCTTTATTTTTAGACGTTCTCAAGTGATTTTTGGGCTTCCATTTAAGTGTAGATACGGGAACTTATTTGAGAATCATCCTGAAGTACATAGTTAACATTGCTTGGCCTAAGGGAAAGCGATAGTTTTTCTTTGGCCTAAGGGAAAGCGATAGTTTTTCTTTGGCTTTATGTGTGATAGTCCAGATATTTTTCTATTTTAATAGGGTTATAAATAAACATTTCATACAAAATTAACCCCACTCCCCACCCTTTCAAAGGCATCCCTTAATTTGCATCTTAGGAGTATTTTCTTTTGATATATCCATGTAATTCAGGCTGAAATCAGCAAATTGTCTTGTAAACCATCCAGAAGTATTTCTATTTGAGGAAGACTTTCCCTCAGGGACCTGTTTTTAACCATTGGATTTTCTTTTTAAAATTACATTGTTTGGGAAGCGGATGTGGCTCAAGCAATTGGGCTTCTGCCTACCACATGGGAAGTTCTGGGTTTGGTTACTGGTGCCTCCTAAAGAGAAGATGAGCAGACATAGAGAGCACACAGCAAATGAATACAGACAGCATACAACGACTGCAAACGATGGGGGGAGGGGGAATAAATAGATAAAATAAATCTTTAAAAAAGAAAAGAAATTACATTGTTTTACTAAAGAACTTAACTGTCGAAAAGTCAAAATTACATTGCAGTTGCTTCATGATGTTTGCCAATTCATAGTTGGTACATTACAGGGGTTGTACGGACAGATCTATCTTTATTTTGGATTTGTATATTCACTTCTTAATATTGAATTAGGAAATTAGGGATAGTTTACTGCCTTGATTCCGCTTTGGAGACCTCCCCCCAGGTCTTGAATGACATCAGTGTTTCAGTAGGTGTGAAAAGCCACAAGATAAATACTGCCATCTTTACGGAATATAAATTATGACTTAAAGAATTTGGAGGAAAATCATAATCTTAGAAATCAGAATAACTATTTATGCATATATATAATGTAGTAGAATGCAATATTTGTACAAGTTTTTAAGACATGCTTGTAGTGGGCTGCTTTAAGCTGTACTTTAAATAATTGCAGGTGTGTATTTTTCTTCTGCCAAGGGTGTAGTGAAAAAGTTTAAATACTTACCAGTTCATTATTCCATGTAACAGTTAATGAATTTTAGACATCAGTGGACTATAAAGGAATTTCTGTTGAAAGGTGGATTGAGCAAATAATATCAGAAAACTGAATATAGTTGTCAACCTTCAAACAGATTAACAAATTTAGAAGGGAAGGATCTTGAACCACTAGCATTTTTGGGCATCATTTTTTATTTTTTTCTTTTGGTCTGTTGTTCCTATATTTATGGTCCCATAATACAAGTTTAGTTTTTGATAGACTTACTAGTGATCATGATACTTAGAAGTCTTGGTGTTACAGAATTATAGGGAAGAATAATTTACTTTTATCTTTGTGAAGAAATTTAAGAGTGGGAATGCAGCTTAATCACTTGTTCACGATCAGGAAAGTTGATAATGGAAAGTCAGTGCCTTAAATTTCCTTCAGTAGAATTGGTTTATTTAAGACTTTAAATTTCTTTGCATTTTTAATGAAAAAAATACAAAGTCTAATATTTTCTGATGAGCATTATACCTAATTATAAATGGAAGGAGAAAGTAATTGGGGCATATTTTCCTCTGCGTCTCTTTTAAGATGGGTCAGCAAACTTTAAAAACGGATTTTCAGCACTTCTTTTTGCCTGTTTGATTGATGCCATACTAATGTGAGCATTTATTCACAGAGCAGTAACACTGTTAATGTTTATGATTTCATTCATAACAGTGTATGTTATCATTTCTGTTTAAGGGAAACAGTTTACTTGAGCGATAAATCAGACTTCAGTTGTACTCAGTCACTACATGTAATCTGTATAGGCATCAGTGCTTTAAAAGTAAACTTTAAATGCTAAACTAATGTAATTCAGAACAGCAATACCTGTTGTTTTCAAGTGTAATTTTCTCATTTTGCCTGTTAGTACAATTGAACTCTAATGAGATAATGTATGTGGCAAACACGATATAAATTAAATTTGAAAATAAATTTGAAAAATGTCCATCATTCTTCCTTTAAAAACTAATACATGCATCTAGAAAAAATCTTTTTTCCCACACAGCTCCTCTTCCCTTCCCTAAAATTTTTTTGGCACCCTTTCTTACCCGTTTCTAGTGTGTAACTCTCCAGAGATAATGCTATGCATATCTTATCATGTTGACTTAATGTTTCTTCTTTCCCCACTTCAAAAAAAAAAAAGACACCTGGTATTATGCTGTTCATACCTTGTACACCTTTTTATCACTTCGGCATGCATAGATCTTTGTAACTAGTAGCAGTACGTTTTTCAATGTGAATTCTAAATTGTATGAAATTAATAAGTTGGTAACTGTAAAAGAGAAAAAACTTTTCAACATGTCTTTTTCTGAATGTTTTCTTTAATAGCAAGTTTACCTGTTGAAGAGGTGCCACATAGATTACAATTGGTAAATAGGGGATGTATTAGTCAGGGTTCTCTCTGGAAACAGAATCAAGAGGAGATATCTGTCAATAATATAAGATTTTATGAGTCTCTCACGCGACCGTGGGGGTGCGCAAGTCCAGTTTCCACAGGCAGGCTATAAGCCAGGGGCTCCAGTGAAAGTCTGATGAAAGGTCCTTGATGAGTTTCTGGGAGAAGTTGGCTGTCCAAAGACGAGCTGGGAAATTCTCTCTGAATGTTGAAATCACTTCCCCTTTTAAGGCATTCAACTGATTGGATAAAAGCGTCACCCATTGCTGCAATCTCCCTGATTGATGCAGATGTAATCAGCCATCCATGCAGTAAACTCACTGGTGATCGAAGTCCATAAATGCCTCTTGTATTACAATTAGCCCAGTGCTTGCTGGACCTAATACCTGGACACAATTACCTGGCCGAGTTGACACATTAGCCTAACCATCACAGGGGAGTATTTGTTTTTTTGTTTTATAAAGTTAAGATGAAAAATTTAGATACAAATTGCTTAATTATGGTTTTGAACAGCCACTATACATAGGTGCTTCATTTAAATTATCTCAGTCAATCTCACAGGCACTCTGAAGAATTAAGTACTTCAACAGAATTTGAGTAAACTGAAGCTGAGTTTAAAGAACTTGACCAAGGTTACATAACAAAAAGTGATAGACCCAAGAATTGAGCCCAAGTTTGAATCTGAAGTCTGTTTCTATTTTGTACAATTTTCTGTGGGCTTATTACTAGGAATCCTGATTTATTTATTTTTACCCTTTAAAAAACATAATTTGGAAAATGTGAAGTTATTTTATAGTCAGATAAGGGATAGTGTTAAAAAGACTTTGTTACCAGTTTAAATGGAGAATTACCTTAAACTGGTGCTAAATTTGAACTGATGGATGATTTAGGAACTTGGTATATTTAGAAACATTAAATTTATGTTAGAATAGTGGACAAATTTTTTCCTGTTTTTTTCCCTCATTGGTAGCTTTTTCTTAGTTCACAAATGGTAAGAGATTCCTCCCCTTGGTTTTTTTTTTTTTTTCCTCTTTTTTCTTTATTTTCTCTAGACTTTTTTCTCTTTTCTACAAACCCTTGTGTCGAGGGCTGACTTTCAATAGATCGCAGCGAGGGAGCTGCTCTGCTACGTACGAACTCCCCTTGGTTTTTTTGAACAAGGACTCTCAACAGTTGATAGCCCTTTGACATCTCGTGAGCTCACGGAATGAGTTCCTCCGAGCGGCAGTTAACTTGTCTTAGAGATTAGTTTCCTCTGTGACAGTGGCTGAGATTACTGATCTCATTTCTTTGCATGATTGTAATAGTTTTCTATTAGAGAACCAGGAATAACAAGGTTTCCAAGTTAATTTCTCATTTGGTAATTGTTTTACGTTCAAATGATTTGTTAATACCATTGTTCACATATAAGTTAATCTATATTTGTGAAAGGTGCTGGTTTTGAGGATTTGCTGAAACAGATAACTTGAACTTATAAACTGTCTAGAATTTTATACTCCTTGAGACAAAAGCTATGCATGTTGTGGTAACCTTTTTGCTTCCAGAATAATTTTTTTGTTGCATGTACATTCATATAGACCTGTGTGATATCACATTGCTTTGGAAAATAAGGCATTCATCAGTATCTCATTTTCCTTAGTTCTACATTTCCAGGTATATTACCCGGGAGGGGACACTTTACCTGTATGGCATGTAATTGATATAGCATATGGTCATATATAATATTCTTAAGATTCATAATACTTTTTTCTTTTCTCAGGGACCCCAATGATTCCTGTACCAATGAGCATTATGGCTCCTGCTCCAACTGTAAGTTTAATTTTACTCAGTTATTGGGGAATATGTAGAGCTGGTGCTTTTAAAGCTAAAAAAAAAACTTGATAAACTTAGATAAATTATAAATAAGTGTTTAAAAGAATAACAGTGAGAGCATCCATGTATAAAATCATACTACTTATTCGAATGAGTATCCTTTTCACGTAGGTATACATATATGCAGTTGCTCCCTAAAATATGGTCCCTAAATAGATGATTTTATGATTTTACCTTTAAATATTTTCTAGATTCTTTATATACTTGTTACTAAAGATTTAGGACATTTAGATCACTCCCTTATCTTGTCTTGGTCTTGAAAGATAGAATGGTTTGACATGTCTGATGTCCTAAAAGAGAAAAAAGAAAATAAGGATTGCCCTAGCAAAAATTTAAATTTTAAAATGAAATTAGGGTTGAGTACCTTTTTACTCTTTTCTCTGCTACCTGCCTAGTTTTTAGCTCCTTTTAAGCTATTTTTCCTCTTACTATTCACTTTTTTCTAGTATGATACCTTCAAGCTTTGTAAAGCTTTACTGTGGAATGGGTGTTTAGCGGTACCTCCTTATACTAAAGCGTTATCTGTGCTGAAGTTCTTCATTATTCAGTCTTCCATCTTGAAACTTAACTCTCCACATTCATCAAAGCTCTTGTACACTACAAGCACTGTAGTTAAGAAAGTAGTCATAATGCTAATATATGAAAACATGAATAAATGATTACTCTTAACATTTATTTAACTAGAATTTTTCTTTGAGTTAATTGGTAGACTGTCAGCTTCTTTGGGCAATTTCATTATGAGGGAGGGTAGAACTCATTACTTTCACCTGTTCTTTTGGCTGTTTTAGAAAGGGAAGGGAATGTTATTTATATTAAAAGGGAGAAGGAACTTTAGGAACATTCCTATGCAGAGTTTTAATGTTATATGCTTACTACTTTAAATTTGATTTTTTTTTTTTTTTTTTTAAGATTTTATTTTTTTATTTATTCATTTATCCCCCCCTTGCTGCTTGTGCTCGCTGGGTCAGCTAACCACGCCGTGCGGGCGGGCTTGCCTTCACCAGGAGGCCCTGGGAACCGAACCCGGGGCCTCCCATATGGTAAACGGGAGCCCTACTGATTGAGCCACAGCCGCTTCCTAAATTTGATGTTTTAGTCAAACTTACATTAAACTTGATAGGAAACTTAATTACTAGATCAAATATTATTGCCTTTCTTCACCTTAGGTTTTAGTACCCACTGTGTCCATGGTTGGAAAGCATTTGGGAGCAAGAAAAGATCATCCAGGCTTAAAGACTAAAGAAAACGATGAAAATTGTGGTCCAACTACTACAGTTTTTGTTGGCAACATTTCCGAGAAAGCCTCAGATATGCTTATAAGACAGCTCCTAGCTGTAAGTTTAACTTTGTTTTCCATAAAAATTAAATTATTACAAACCTATGCAAAATTAGAAAGAAGACTGGTTATTTTCTCCAACCTTTTTTTTTTTTTTCATTAAATTTTTATTGATGTATTCATACATGAACATACATAAACAATACTTGCGTAGTAAAAATTGTGAACTTACAAAACAAACATGCATTATCATCATACAGGGCTCCATATGTCACCCCACCACCACCTTGCATGATTGTAAAACAGTTGTTACAAACTATGAAAGAGCATCAAGCATTGTCAAAATATTACTACAAATATTTTGTAAGCCCATAACTTATATTTGGTGTATTTTTTTCCCCAAACTACCCGATTATTAACATATCTTCTATTAGTATTATATATTAGTTATTGTTCATGAGAGAACATTCACACATTTGTCCTCTTAACCACAGTCCATCTTCCACCATTGGATTCCCTATATATACAGCCCCATGTTTTGTACAATCCATTCAAAGTGTACGCTCACTGGCTCTCCAGTTTCATCACAAGGTTGTGCTGTCATCACCTCAGTCAATTTTAGAGCATTTTCATTACTGTGAAAGGAAAAGTTCCATACCCCCTTAGATGCCCCATTGTTGCCCCTTAGAATTGAAATATTTTCTTGCCATTGCTGCAAAAATATTACAATATTACTGTTAACTATCATCCATAAGTTATATTAGTTATAATTTTCCTGTGTATCACCATGTTCTTTTTTTTTTTTTTTTCCATTTTACCGGGAGGTCCCGGGAATCGAACCCAGGTCCCTCCATATGGCAGACGGACGCCCAACCATTTGAGCCACATCCGTCCCCTATCACCATGTTCTTTTTTTTTTTTTTTTTTTTTTACCAGGAGGTCCCGGGGATCGAACCCAGGTCCCTCCATATGGGAGACGGACGCCCAACCAGTTGAGCCACATCTGCCCCCCTATCACCATGTTCTTAACACTTTGTGAAAGAAGAACATTTTTATACTATTAATCACAATTTTCATCCACCACCGAAATCATTCCCTAGATTATTCTCTAGCTTCTTTTCAGTTGAAATACTACATCCACATACTATCCCTTTCAGCCACAATCACATTTATAAACCAGCAGACACAACTTTTTTCCCTGAATAATTTGAGAGTAAGTTGTGACATGACATTTCACATGTGAATGTATCTCCTAGGAGTAAGGACATTATGATCAAAATGCCATTTCACACTTAAGAAATTTAAGATGCTGATACAATATTAACTAATACATATAGAGTTCACATTAAATTTTCTCTGTAATGTCCATAATAGCTGTTTTTGGTTTTGACCTTTGACCAGTCAAGAATATACATTGCATTTAATTTTCATGCCTCTATAGATACCCTCATCAATATATAGAACATTTCTCCTGTCCTTTTGTTTTTTTGTTTTTGTTTTTGACTTTAGTGACGTTGGCATTTTTGAAGTGTCCAGGTCATTTTGCCCTGTTTTTTTTGATTTCAGAATGTCTCTCCAAATTTGGATTTGACTCTGATTCAGAGTAAGAATTTTTTTGCAAGAATGTTTCATGGGTGATGTTCTCTTCTCAGTGCATCACAGCAGGAGTCACATGATGGCTCTTGATACTATTTTTTATGATATTAAGTTAAATAACTTGGTTAAGGTTGTCAGATCTCTCTTGAAGGGACCTTTTCTCCCTTTGTTACTAATCTCTGGGGTAATTTTTGGAGACTCTGTGAGTCGTGTTATCCAGCAACCTTTAAAACAGTTTTTTTAAACATCCACTGATAAATGACTGATTCCATTCATTGTATTTTTTTCTGAGCAGAAATTCACTAGATTTGGTGAAGTCATTGATTTACTTTTTTTGTGCTTTTTATTTTTTTTAAAGATTTTTTATTTATTTATTCATTCATCCCCCCCCTGCTGCCTGTGCTCGCTGGGTCAGCCAACCACGCCGTGCGGGCAGGCCCGCCCCCACCAGGAGGCCCCAGGAACCGAACCCCGGGCCCCCCATATGGCAAATGGGAGTCCCACTGATTGAGCCACAGCCGCTTCCCTTTTTTTGTGCTTTTTAAAAATGTTATCCTAGTGATAACATGTACATAATTAAGTGAGCGATTTTTTTTTTTTTTTTTTTTTTTTTTTTTTTTTCTTACCGGGAGGTCCCGGGGATCGAACCCTGGTCCCTCCATATGGGAGACGGACGCCCAACCATTTGAGCCACATCCATTCCCCAAAGTGAGCGATTTTATAATGAAAAATAACAATGCTCATATTAATTCCCTCCTTTTGTCTCTACTCCTTCTTAGAGAAGTTATTTTTAACTTTTTGTTTCTAAGTAATATACTCTATTAATATTTATTTTGTGAATGATATGATCCCTTCATTAAAAAATGTTTACAAAATAATATAACATATCCACAAAACCTAGTTTTGTTAGATGTTAATATTTTTTCATACTACCTTCAGGTTTTTTTTTTTTTTCCTTAGTTTCCCCCCAGCCCCTGGCAACCATTAATCTACTTTGGCTCTATGAATTTTCCTGTTCTGGACATTTCATATAAATGGAATCATACAATATGTGGCCTTTTGTGTCTGGCTTATTTCACTTAGCCTAATTTGTTTTTCAATGATAAAATATTTTTTTAAAAAACCCATTTTAACCATTTTTAAGAGTACAGTTCAATATACATTGACAGTGTTGTATAACTTTCACTACTGTTTATTTCTAGAACATTTTTGTAATCCCAAACAGAAACTATACCCATTCAGCAGTAACTCCCCATTATTCCTTCCCCTAGCTCCTGATAATCACTATAAACTGCCTATTCTAGATACCTTATAAATGGGATCATACAATATATGGCCTTTTGTGTCTGACTTATTTCACTTGGAATAATGTTTTCAAGGTTCATCCATGTTGGCAGCATATATCAGTATTTTATTCTTTTTTATGGTTAAATACTCTGTTGTATGGTTGTACCACATTTTGGTTATCAGTTCAGTAATTGATGTACATTTGGTTTGTTTCCACTTTTGGCTATTATAAATAATGGCGCTATGCCATGCCTTTACTAACTTGCTAAATGGTGTTTGTTGCAAAATTTATTAGGGAGGTTTAGCTTAGAGGTTGTTCCTAGATTCAGTAAGTCAAGTCAGCTTGGATTATTCACATCATCTTTTACTTTAGCAGCCATTTGCACTAATTCCTGTTAATAATACACTGAAAGCTTTGGTTCAAAGGATATATTTGGTAATTTGGTGTTGAAATTAAAATCACATGCTCTTTGATTCATGGTTCATTAGTTCTGAATATAGTGAAAATGTTATTTGTATAATCTGCAATTTCATGCCCCATGTTATTTTTGCATACTATCAGACATTTCCCCTATGTCATTAAAAATCTTCATAAATACATGTTTTAAAAATATCTTAATGGATTCATAATTTGCTTATGTTTTTTATAGTTCGCTGTAACTTCTAAAATTGGACACTTAGGTATTTATATCTTTTTTTTTTTTTTACTTTTATCCATTTTTTACCTCCCTCCCCCCAATTTTTGCTGTTTTTGTGTCCATTCGCTGGGCAATTCTCTGTGTCTGTTTTCTGCCCTCTCTTCTCATCCTTTTCCTCCTGTCTTCACTGGGATTCGATCCTGGGAATCTCCGATGTGGGAGAGAGGCATTCTACTGCCTGCGCCACCTTAGTTCCTGGTTCTTTGGTGCATCTTGTCTTGGCTCTCCCTTGTGTCACTCTCCTGTTATGTCATCATCTTGCTGCGTGGCTCAGTGGGGCCTTACGGCACATCCGCTCGTGGGACATGGGGGGCTCACCCACTTGCGGGGCCTGATGGCACACCCATGCACGGGGTCTGGTGGCCCACGTGCCTCCTATATTTTTCTTTTCTTTTTACCGGGAGGTCCCGGGGATCGAACCCAGGTCCTTCCATATGGGAGACGGATGCCCAAACATTTGAGCCACATCCGCCCCCCTTCTATCTATTTTGATAGGATAAATGATGCTGTAGAATTTATTAAAATGTAGGTGGTTTTCTGCAAATAAAGAAATCAGTAGGGATTTATATTTTTTTACAATATGTCAAACATTTCATTCATATAATGGATTTGTAGGAAATGGGAGAATTTTAACTCAAGTGCTGCTTATATATATATATATATATTTTTTTTTTTTTTTTTGCTTGTGTTTTTATTTTTGCACTGAAAGTTTATTTTAAGTGCTTACAATATTGTTTGTGTTTTTTAAGAAATGTGGTTTGGTTTTGAGCTGGAAGAGAGTACAAGGTGCATCTGGAAAACTTCAAGGTAGGTAATTTTTTTCCTTATTTGTTGTTGAACTCATTTGAACCTCTGTACATAAATCACTTTTTGCATGTTTTACTGTCTTTACCTATGGAGTTCTGTTAGCATTCTTTGTTTTCTTGCTGGAATAGTATTAAAAGGCATTTGGGAAGCTCTTGGCTGAGAGTTGAGCTTAGGAGGCAGTAAAGTATAACAGGAAGAAAGTGGGGAAGGAATAAAAATTTCTGAAACTAAAATTACTAATTTCCTACAAGACTACTTTCAAAAGTCTTTTTTTTGTCTCAGTGAGACTATAATCAAGATGGAACAAATAGGACTTAGACAAAGGTAGGATAAAAGATATTGAGATGGTCTGTTTTGCTCTGGAAAACAAAGTGCTCTTTTCATTCTTGTTGGTGGAAACACCTGTTTGATTTACATTGTTTTAGTTTTATTAGAAAATTTCATACATATATAAAAATTAAAAGAAAACTCCCATATACTCAGCACTCATTTATTAATCCACTGCCAATTTGTTTCATCTGTACCCACCCACTTTCCTCTTTATTTTAAAGCACATCTCAAGCACCAGATTATTTTGCCCTAAATATTTTTAGTATATATAGCTAAAGGAAATATCCAGGCAGTGATCAAATGCCTTAGTTGCCTCAAATGTCAATTCTCTAGCCTTTGTATCTAACAAGGATATTCACTTATGGTATCCATCATAAGTACAGTTATCCAGTTTAAGAAAGTTAACCTTGCTATAAAGCTTAGGGTGTATATTCCAATTTTTTTGGTATGTCCCAATTATGTCTTTTGAGCCTTTTCTCATTTCTTGATCGATCCTGTCCAGGATCACACATTGCCTCTGATTGTTCTCTTCAGTTGCTCATTCTTTTTTGTTTTTAATTGTGGGAACATATATACAACTTTAACTTTCCTGTCTCAGTCAATCTCAAGCATACCATTTAGTGGTATCATTCATATTTACGCTGTTGTGGTACCCTCACCACCTTCCATTACTAAAACTTTCCCATCTCCCCAAATAGAAACCCTACTCTCACCATGCATTAACTCCCCAATTTTCCTTATCCCCTGCTCCCTACCCATCTGTACTCTAATTTCTGTCTCTATGAGTTAGCATGTTCTCTGATACTTTCTTTGTAGTTCCCATGAGGCATGAATTTAACTTCCTAAATCTGATCACACTTTTGTTTACTTAAATACCAACTTAACTTCAGTAGTATACTCAAGCTTTGTTCCTATACCCTTCTGTCCACCCACTTTTATGTAGTTGTTGTCACAAAATTTGCATGTTTATACCTTTTGATTCCAAAACCACTGATTTATGCATTTGCCTTTTAGATTCTGTAGGAAGTAAAAAGTGGAGTTTTTGTTTTTGAAAAACAGTTTTGACAGATAATACAGTGCTTGGTTGGCATTTTTTTGCTTTTAGCACTTGAAATTTTTCATCCCACTACCATCTTGCATCCATGGTTTCCAATGAGAAACTGGCACTTAATCTTATTGAGGTTCCCTGGTATATGACATGTTGCTTCTCTCTTGCAGCTCTTCAGAATTCTCTTTTATCTTCGATGTTTGACAGTTTTATTATATGAAATGGAATGGTGGCATGGCATGAGTCTTTTTAGGTTTATCCTGTTTGGGGTTTGTTAAGCATCTTGGATATGTATAGTTATGTCTTTTCCTGAATTTTGGAAGTTTTCAGACATTACTTGTTTGAGTATTCTTTTTGTCCTCTCATTCTTCTGGGATTCCCACCATGCTTAAATTGGTTCACTAGATAGTATTCCACAGGTTATTTAGACTCACTTTACTTTTCTGCATTCTTTTCTCTTTCTGCTCCTCAGATTGCATGATTTCAATTGCCTTATTTTCAAGTTCACTGATAGTTTCTTCTATCAGTCCCAGGTTGGTCTTCTTGATTGATGGTTTCTAATGCTTTAATTTTCTGCCTTGCCTGGGTCATCACTCCGTGTTTCTTTCTTTCTTTTTTTTTTTTTTTTTACCGGGAGGTCCCTCCATATGGTAGACGGACGCCGAACCTCTTGAGCCACATCTGTTTCCCTCCCTGTTTCTTTGTATGTTTTGTAATCTTTTAAATGTGGACATTATGATATTTAAATGTGTTATCAGTGGAATTTAGACTCTTGGGGCATCTGTTCTTAAGTTTGTATCCAGCTAGTGTTATGACCAGATATCCTTGAATATCCAGGAGCTAACAGAAAAAAAGGAAAGAACAAAAGAAGACACTTTTCCCAGTCTTGGCAGATTGATATGGGCAAGCACTCTCCTTCAGAGCCTATCTGTACAATGAGTTTGAGAATAGCTTAAGGTCCAAGCATAGGGGCCACCCTGATACTTGCTTCCCATGAGTCTTATCTTGGGCATGTGCATGTGGCCCAAGGGGTTCCCCCATTTACGTGGATATTAACGTCCCCTCTTCCCCAGGAAACAATTTCCTCATCGTCCTGGGCACTGCATTGTATGTCCTATAGCCAGCAATCCTTTGCCCCTGTAGCCACTTGACTATTCTTCCACAGCTTTCTAAAGGAGAGCTCTGTGTGCTGTCTTCCAAACACAGGGCAAGTTTGGGGATGGTGTTTACGTGATACGTTGTCCTGGTTCAGTCCCTCAGGTCTGCCAGATAGATTGGGCCAGATATTCATGCTCCCAGTATGTAGAGTTAGGGTTATTCTGCACCCTCTGGAACCAGGACGAGGGAGCAGCCTGGCCCCACGTAGAGCTTGTGAAGGTTAGGGGAGGGGTCAGCCAGGGCTCCAGGAGATCCTGCCACTTTTAAAGAGACATTTTCTTTTGGTGCTTGTCCTGTTATTGCAGTTTAACTGCCTTTGGGGGAGTGGGGAGCTGGAGCTTTGAGAAAGCTGGTTGCTTAAAGCTTCCATTGGGGGATGGTATCTTACATGTTATTTTTGTTGCTTTTATTTGTAAGACTACTACAAAGGTGGTGTTCTTTCTTTAGGATACACAACATGTCAGATTGTCTTTATTTTTTGTATGATAGTAGCAGTTAGTATTTGTATTGATTGATTCATTAGATAGAAGGTTGCAGGCTGTAGTAGTTTATATTGAGGAATTCTAATTCTGTTATTCCTTTGAAGACTGAATCTTCATTTATTAGTAGAATACTTGTATAAGAAAAAACTTCCTCTTCCATTTGTTCGTTTACTCAGTGATAATTTGTGAGGCAGAATGAATGCTTTGGTTTTTTTATTTCTCGCAAGAAACAGCTGGTGTCCTTAGCATCCCGTAGCAGTGATTTTTTTTTTTTTTTTTTTTTTTTAAAGAATCGTTTTGGACTTATGGATTGAAGCACATTTAATGTTTCAATCCATTGTAATTATTTTTATTAAAGCTTGAGCTGTCTTATTTTTGACCAGTGGGAGCCTCTGCAAGTTGGATTTTGGTTGCTTTGATGCAACCCTGATTGCCTTTAATAGTTTAAAATCACTTAGAATAGTTACTTCTGTGTGGTTATATCACTAGCTGGGAACATAATTTAGGTTCATTTGTTTTATTTTCAGTTTTTGAATTTTTTTTTTAATTTAATTTTCTTTTATTTTCCTTGTTTGATTTAAAGGCATGTGAATTGTAGTGAGATTGACTAGTTTAAAATTCAACATCAAAAGGATAAGTGGACTATGAACTGATAAAGGCTCAGTACTTTTGTAATTTAATATCTCAGAATTGGAAGTGCTTTAATTAGGTTCAGACAATCTCTTCTCATTTATTTATGGCTGTGACATCTGGAAGGAATTGAAATGATGAAATAATTAAGACTCAATTTAATTATGAAATAGTATTTTATGAGAGTTGCTATGAAGAAACAAATTGCCTGATTTGAATTTTTCCTTTTCCATTTTTTGTTTTCTCTATTTTCTTTTGGTTGTTTGAAGTGCTAAGAAAAGTGAAATGTTTCTCAAAATGAATTGAAGATGGAAAAATGGACTTGGATAATCCTTCTACTTTTAACATTTGATCTCTAATGATTTAAATTTCCAATAAGTTTTTTTTTTTTTTGCCTTTCCACATTGCTTTGATTATTTCACTATTTTTTTACATCTATTGCTAGCCTTCGGATTCTGTGAGTATAAGGAGCCTGAATCTACCCTCCGTGCACTCAGGTTATTGCATGACCTACAGATTGGAGAGAAGAAGTTGCTTGTTAAAGTTGATGCAAAGACAAAGGCGCAACTTGATGAATGGAAAGCAAAGAAGAAAGCTTCTAATGGGGTACGTTTTCTATAGTGTTACCTTCTCTTTTGGTCTGTGCTATTTTAATGTAAATGTTTCTCATTATAAATCTAATATGGGGCTTCACAAGATCATCATATTATGTGCTTGTGGCTAAAATGCAGGAGGGTGTTTTTATAGTTTGTAGTTATTTTAAGTCTTTTATCTACCCACAGTGGGTGGATGACTGTTGGTTTGCTTGTTCCAGGTTGGGATGAAGGTAGTAAGGGAGGCTGGACAAGGTTAACTTGCCAGAGAAAACACTGGTACAGACTATTCCAAACAGAGCTAATTCATTAAGGCAGCTTTGTAAGTAAGTACAAAATATATTTCAACCTACACGATTTTTATTAGTTGCCCTCTCTTTTAAAAGTACACAGGTTCTAAAATGAATAAAAATAAGTTTTATTACTTTTCTTCAGTTGGGTGGCTTTATGTTTAGGATCTATTAAATGAAGCTAAGGTAAAGGAAATTTTAGAGTGTTGTGTTACAATTCATGCATAACCTTCTCCCAACAAAACAAAAAATAGCTAAAACCTGAGTATGTATTTCCTTGTTTTCTTTCCAACTTCCTTTTTTGTGTCTCAAGCTGAACAAATCCACAATTTGTTTAGCTTTTTTTATTACCTTGCCCTCTGAACAACACAACAAAATCAAAAAAATTTTTTCCCTCTAGTTTAGACTTTCATTATCTTTCTTCAAAATGGAAATAGCTTTCTTGCCCTCCCTCCCCATTAAAGAAACGTATGTTCTTTTTTTAAAAAATTCACAAAAGTGTAATGAAGAAATTATATACCACCCATAATCCCATACCGTAAGTGACCACTGTAGGCATTCTGGTTACATATTCTTCCATTTTTCTCTTTGTGGATGAATATAGTTTTAATTGTAATTAATATGTTTTTTTTTTTTTCTTTCATAAAAAACAATCTCATACTAAATACTGTTTTGTAAACAGCCTTTTATTTCACTTAATCCTATCTTCCCTTGGATTTATCATGATATTTTAACTGATTTCCCTGGATTTAGTTTCCTTACTTCTGACTTACAGTACTGGCTATATTTCTAAAACATAAATACTTTTAATGTTAAACCCACTGCTCATACTTCCTTAGTGATGTCGAATATTATAGAACGACACCCCAAAATTTAGCATAGCACAAGGCTACCTTTTTAGCTCCCCTCTTCCCCTTCTCTACTCTCCCCTCCTTTACTTGTACCAGTCCAACTATCCCCACAAACTTTGTGCTTTGCCAACATCTTATATCCTTGTTTCCTTCCAAGACCCTGTTGAAATTCTATCCTTAGAGTTATACTTAAAATGTCCCTTGTTTCCTATAACCTTCATCGATCATAACCTTGGTCCCTCTCAGGAAGTATTAAGACTTTACTCTATGATCCCTTGTATGGTTTTTGTTGCTGTGTGTCAGTCTGCTTTGTATTACATATTGTTTATTTCTCTCCATCTCTTAAAAGCCCCTTGGACTCCATCTCATTCTCAACACCCCCCCCCAACTTTCTGATGATAAAGCAGAAAGGGTAAATAAGTTTAGGGACTGTGTGTCTTTCATCTTACATTTCCCACAACACCTAGCATGATATCTTGCCTATAGCAGAAATGGAATGAACATTTATTGAATAACAGTTGCAGTTATATTGCTTACCTGATAGTCTTGATTAGGGTTCTTACCCAGCTTTGTAAGTAAACAGTAAAAAGCAATGCCTCCATATTGTAAATTGGATATCAAATTAACAGTGTTACCTTTCACGTCATTAAAAGCAAAAAAACACACACACAAAAAAACAAAAAAAAAACCCAACAAAGAAACTGCAACAAGAATTTTTAGATTTTCCTTGCTGTGACAACATTCTTCTTCTTATATTTTTTAATGGATTCAGTGTAGTCAGAGTTTTTGGTTAATTTCCCTTGGCTCACAGATTTTATTGTATTTAATCCCTAGCTTGTGAGGTGGTTTAATTTGTAGTATTTGCAAATGGTGTACTAAGAACTATGAACATGAAATAAATCAACTATATATTTATATAAACAAAGAAATGCACAATTATGTGACTTTGGATTTCATTTTTTAGCTAGAGAAACCACATGCTTAAAGATCTGTTTATATCTAAGAAGGAATTAAAGTCACCTTCAATAAAAACATACAGAACATTTATTTCAGATAAAATGGAATTAAAATAATTAACAGGCATAACTTAGGTTAATTCTTTTATTTTTCCAACTGTTATATGTGTATTTCTGATTGCACTCTGATTGTTGTGGTATCCAGAGGTATTTGAAGTCAAAGGACAAATGTATTTTCCCGGAATGTCCATTTTACTCAACAATACGGGTTTAAAGTAAAAATGTTGAGCAATTCTAGCTGGTATAATTAATCCCCCCCCCACTTAATTATATCTATATAATAGAGTGCAGATTTGCCATGATTTTTTCAGACTAAAACATGAGTCAGGGTGCCAGTTTTTGTTGTTTTTATTGTTGATTTGTTGGAGAGATTTAGAAAGCAGCATCTTAGGTGGATGATGGGAGAGTCAAATTTGAGAAAATTGTAATAGTTAATTTATTTGTTCAGACATTTTCCTCTGATTCCCAGGCAGAAAGAAATACACAGTTCTATAATTCTCATTGACTAAAAGAGATATACACAAATTTGCCCAGAAAGTGAAGACATTTTTCCTAATCCAGAATTTTAAGAGTAATTATGTGCCTTATATGAGGTACTTTGTCAAGCAGCTTGATTGAAAGCTTTTTTTATTATTTTTTTTTTTTTTAAGTTTTTTAAAAAATGCTTTAGAGTACATAAATGTTACATAAAAAATTTAGGGGATTCCCATATGCCCCAATCCCTACCCCTCCCACACTTACCACATGAACAACATTCTTCATTAGTGTGGTACGTTTGTTACAATTGATGAACACATATTGGGGCATTGCCACTGAGTGTGGGTTATAGTTTACATTATAGTTTACACTGTCCTGCACAATTTTGTAAGTTATGACAAAATATATAATGGCCTGTATCTATCATTGCAGTGTCATTCACGACAATTCCCATGCCCTGAAAATGTCCCCATATTACACCTGTTTTTCTCTCTCCCTCCCCTCAGAACCTCCAGTGGCCACTGCTTCCACATCAGTGATAAAAGTTCTTCCGTTGTTAGAATCACAATAAGTCTATAGTAGAATAACAGTAAGTCTACTCTACTCCATCATTCCCCAATCCTGAGGATTCTAGGATGGTGATGCCCATTCCATTCTTATCTTCGGTAAAAGTATTTCATTTGAAGCAGCCATGCCCTTTCTTGTCTATGTTCTGTTGTTTTCTGGCTGTCTAGCAAGAGCAGTGTGGGAATCTGCTAGATTTTAGAAGTAGTAGTTGTTAACCTCATGTTCAGGAATGAACTCTGACAAGCATTTGAAGTACAGATATTCACTTGTAGAGAGCCACATGCGTGACATTCTAATAGAGGACGGAAGCTTCAGGTGGACATCTTTACATCTTTGTCTGGAAACTTGTGAGGTTAAGTGAGTCCATGTTATTTCATAAAAAGAGCTCTGAATATGCTGCAGTTCCCAAAATGGTTCTTGTTTTAAGCCCTAGAAGTCATTGCCAATAAGTAAGCCTAGAAGAGGTATTTTATGACTTTACAATTAGTAGCTTTGCTCTTGAAGAGCTGTAGTTTGGTTCTTTTTTTTTTTTTAAAGATTTTAGTTATTTATTCATTTATTCCCCCCCTTGCTGCTTGTGCTCGCTGGGTCAGCTAACCACGCCGTACGGGCGGGCTTTTGCCTTCACCAGGAGGCCCCGGGAACCGAACCCGGGGCCTCCCATATGGTAAACGGGAGCCCTACTGATTGAGCCACAGCCGCTTCCCAGTTTGGTTCTTTTAATTCCTCTGAAAAGAGCCACTTAGGCAGGCTACATAAACATCCCAGTTCAGTTGATTTCTGTGAACCTCTTGTACTGCTAAACCCTACACCTTTTGCTCCCCAGAATAATTGAATGTGCTTTCTGATTTCTGAAGTGGAAGAAGAAACTAGAAGTCTGGAAATTGTTTCTGGTTGAGGAACTAGAGGTAGAGCTTTAGATGGAACCTGCCAGCCTGTGGAATGGTTTCTAACTCCCAAAAAACTTCTCCTTCCATGATGTCTGATTATTTATTTATTTATTTTTATTTTTATTTTTTAATTTTAGCCATCAGTTAAGAGATTTGGGCTAAGCTTTCCTTTAAAAATGTACATTATCTCTGTTAGATCAAGGGACCAGTCTTTGCACAGTAATCCTAAATGCTTTATTTCTAATTTAGGTAAAAGCAGCTAATGTTTAAATTTTGGTTTAGGATAGAGGTGGTAGGGAATTGGCTCTGAGTAGTTTTATGTGAGGAGGCTTCTAGATTTATAATCCCATTTCTCTCACTGCTTAGAAAAGCATAGAGATATAGAGGTTTCATGGAAAGAAATTGAGGATATAGGGAAAATGGCCAGACTGAGGGCTCCCTGCAATGTGTATTTTCATAATATAGTATTCATTTTCAACAGCTGAGAGTTTGGGTTGAAAGAGCTATGTATGTGTCTCAGCACCTAAAGCTTAAGTGCAAAGAATTTACTGGAGGGTGAATTCTTTCATTTAAATACTGGAGAGAAGAAGAATCTCTCCCAAGGGACTTTGAGAGAGCTGTGTAGATTAAAGACCTATTGTAACATTATTGATTTAATGTAAGAAAGGAACACACCACCACAATTATAGTTCACTATATTTTTGGTAAATAATTTTTAACTATTTAATTACAGTCTTTTGGTAAAGTATTACGTCTTATTAAAAGCCAAGTAGAAAGTTGGCTACAAGAAGATTGGGTGAAGAGGCAAGGGTTTGAAACAGTAAACAATTCTTATTTATAGCAATTAGTTTTATTACAACATGTATTGCCTTATATTGAAGTTATATGTGTCATAACCCATCTCTTACCCTGTATTTTAAACACTTGAGGACAAGATAATCTCTTTGCCGTTTTGAATTTTATGTGATCTAGCAGAGGGCCCTGCACAAAGAAGGCACCTAGGAATTTGTTTAGTGAATTAAGAAATATATGCTTGTTGAATAGATATCCAGTGGAAATGGCTTTCAGAATAGTGGTAGAGTTATAAAATAACTGCTAGTTTTTACTGTGGGAGAGCACAAGGCATGAAGCTCACCTTAAATAGAATTGTACGCATTTTGACCAAGAATCAGGCATTTATGCAAAAGAGCCTTTTTTGTTGTTTTTTTTTTTGTGTGTGTATGTTAAAATATTTACCAAGTAAATTGATATATATTTTTTTGAGTGTGTGTATATGATGATTTTATTTTTTATATTTTTGTCTTTTTTTGTATATAATTTTAAATTATAAAGCATGTAACTTAACCTGTTCATCATGTTGCTTCTTTGTCATCTTCCCCCCTTTCCATGTTTTAAGAAGTCGGGAGCTGTTAGTAACTGGAAGATGTCCAAAGTTTTAGGGTCATTCTCTAAATTTTGTTTGTGGTTTGAACTGAATCAATTTCTTAACCATCAGGCTTAAAATAAAACTAAGAAACAAGAAGAATAGTAGTATATTAGCAGCCAGTAATTTATTTTTCAGAGATAAACGATTAATAATCTAGAGTTCTCTTAAAAAATAACCAGTAATGTCCTACAAATAGTTACTTATTTGTGAGAAGCATTACAACACAGATTTGCTTATTTATTCATTGTTATGTGTGCCTGTCATTGAGAGGAAGACATAAGCAGTAGAATTGATTGCTTATCATATATTGATTTTTTAAAGTGGTATTTTCCCCCATTACAGAATTTGTAGGAAGCAGAGTGGGAAACATGCCATGCTTTCAGTCCCTCACCAACCTTATTCTTGTAGTTTGGTGTATATAGCTGTCTACTGGTTTTTGTTTGTTTAACCCTTAACATGCTTTTGTTTGTTTTAATGGTGGTTATCATATATAATGTTGTATTCTGATTTTACCACAATAAATAAATTGACAAGTGTTTAATGTCTGCAAGAATGAGTTAGTAAAAAACTTTAGTTACTAAGTAAATAGTTTGGGCAACTATTGAGCAACACAATATGAATATGAATACTGTTGAGCAACACAATACGAAAAATCATGAAAGCTTTGCAGAACAGTTGTGTAGATGATAGGCCTGCCATTTAATGTTTTGCCACCTGGTTAATGGCCAGAAATTTTCGCTGTTGAGGGAACCGGAAAAGAAAATGTAAAAGTACCAGTATCCCAAGGAAAAAAAACTAAATAAAATAAATGAAGCTCAGTTTTGTGACATTAAGACAAAACCATCTCTGCCTTTAGAAGGACTCAGAGATGTTTTAGAGAAAATGTGCTTTTGTTTCTTTTTTGTTTCTTTACCAGCTCTTTAGAATGATTTTCATTTTCTTGTTTGATTTCCCCCTTCCCCTCCCGAAATTTGCCTTTGTTTTTTAAGAATGCCAGGCCAGAGACTGTCACTAATGATGATGAAGAAGCCTTAGATGAAGAAACAAAGAGAAGAGATCAGATGATTAAAGGGGCGATTGAAGTTTTAATACGTGAATACTCCAGTGAGCTCAATGCCCCCTCACAGGAATCTGACTCTCACCCCAGGAAGAAGAAGAAGGAAAAGAAGGAGGACGTATGTGTTATTGATTTCTGACAAAAGACTCATTTCTACAGTTTATTTTCCATGATGTTGCTGTTGCATTTTCATTACATTTCTGCTTTTGAGGCGAAAACAGAATGACTTGTGTTTTTGATGATATGCTTTTAAACCTAATTTGACAGTCTTTACCAATTAGCTTCCTAATTTTCTGACCAAACACGTTCCTGTTTTGTATGTTTGGAATGCACTGGCATGGAAGCTAGTGCTTTCGATTCAAATTCAGTAAAAAAAACTTGGGTGATGAAGTAGGAACTGATACTAGATAATAAATTCGGATTTTTTTTCCCTTAGCCGTAAAGTGACTGGCTGCCTTACCCCTTAATTGTGGCTGTTGTGTCTCTGCTCTAAGCAGGAAAGTAGATCTCATTTACTGAGAATTTTCATTCATTCTTTAATTTTTAGCTGCCTTTCTTTTAGAAACCCACCATGGACAGTAATGCTGTTGAGCATCTAACTGGAGGACTAAGATAGAGCAGTGCAATGTCAAACACTCCTCTCCAGTGGATTGACTGTCATTTCCTTAAGCCAATTGGCAGTAGGGAGTCCAGATTGCAAGGAAATGTTTGGTTTTCTTATACCCATTTCTTTGTATAAATTTAGAGAAATTATAGGAAATGTTCTTTAAAAATACTGGAGGTATTTTATTTACATGTGTTGTATGTGCTATGAAAATACTTTAAAATATATATATTGTGATTAATTATCCAGGGATATTTCATGTTATTCATTGGATTTCAGTGTCTTATTAGGGCCATCCTCAATTTTCTTTGTGGCCAAATACTTTTTTTCATTACTTGGCATTTTCTAACTGATACAGTCTTTAAAACCTGTGTAGTGAAGTGGCAATCTATGGGGAATGGTGATTTGTAGGATCAGTCAGGTAAAGGGTAATTGAGGCCTGTTGAGTTTGTTCCTTCCCTTCCCTCATTGGTGGAGTAAGAGGAAAAAAAACTAAACGTTTCATATGGGTTAGGAGGAGGGGCTCACAGAAATCCTGCTCTGTGGCAGGAATTATGGGTAAGTTTTATTGGTATAACTTTTACTTTACCTTGGAGAGTATTAGGGGAGAAAAGTCCGGATACTATGAGACCCTCCTTAGCGCATTAGTGGGTGGTGTTGGAAGGGAGGGTGTAGAGTGAGTAAATAGGGAGGGATAGTTGTTTTTACTATCAAATAATTTGGCATCAAAAAATGTCACAAATACTGCATTGCTTACAGTATAAACGTACAGAGCATTGCTTTTCAGAGTAATGTGAAATGTTTTTTTTTTTTTTTTTAATTTTTGTGGTTTTTCCATAGATTTTCCGGAGATTTCCAGTGGCCCCACTGATCCCTTATCCACTCATCACTAAGGTTCGTTAACATTGTACGCTTTGACAATAGCTGTATACCGCTGTTAATTGCCATATTTGTGATTCTTGTCCTTGTACATCTGTTTTGTTTTGTTTTGTTTTGCTTTACTATTTAATTTCAGACTGTTAGGTTTGGTATAGAAGGGCTATTTATTTACTCATGTTTTTGTAAGACCTTTACAAAATATCTAATCATCTTTGCATTTTCTTTGTTTGTGTTGATGCTTATTGATTTTTATGCATTCCCTTCTGTCCTTGTTTTTTTAGGAGGATATAAATGCTATAGAAATGGAAGAAGACAAAAGAGACCTGATATCCCGAGAGATCAGCAAATTCAGAGACACACACAAGGTAGTATTCTTGTTTTTTTTTTCATTTGATACCAAACTAGACTTTTTACAGAATCCAAAGCAAACAGGAAAAAAAAAATCAACCTTACATTAGAATATAATTTAAATGCTTTTTATAGGTTTAATTGATATTTAGAAAGAAACAGAGCACCAATACCATATTAAAGTGGACATATCATGCTTAGTTTTTTCATTTTCTGATTACTCTGCAGTCTTCTCACTTTAATATGAATAAAGGCTAGTTTTTTTTTAGATTTCGACATAAACACCAAGTTCAGATTTAAATTAGATTCAAGGGGCAGCAGGATTACATACACTGTAGTTTATTTCTGGGGGGCAGTTGTTTAACTTTAATCTTAGGAAAACCTTTTCTTTAGAGCTGAAATTAAAATTAAAGATTTATATTTGTATAGATTTAAGTTGAGAGGGGGAAATTTTGAAAAGCAAGTCAGTGGTTACCAGACTTACCAAATTTTAGATGCATGGAAGAACTGTAAATTCCCATAAAGCTAATCTATTCATTGACCCCCACCATTATGATAGAGATCATATGGTGACTAATGCAAGATGAAACTCTCAGCTTGGAAAGTAACAAGGAATAGGATGTAAGTATGAGCTTCTGTTTTTTATTATATTTATGGATGCCCCCTCAGAAAAATATGCAAAGGGGTAACTGGCTTGGAAGATGGGTATTTGTGTTTAGTAAATCCCACTCACGAGTTTTGCCTGTGAAAGCTACTCTCAGTGACAGTGCATCTGTGAATGTTCGCTGGTGTTGAAGGTGATGCTTACGAAAAGTGAATTGGCAAACACTGCATGAAATGTATTTTGATGTAGAGATAATAAATGTTACTGGTTTTTATCCATAAACTGAGTGGCTTTTGAATCAGTGAAATGTTAAGAGTTCACTTTTTCTTTTCAAATATATTTTTTCTCATTGTTTTCAAAATCTCAAGTTGATAATTAATGATAATGAATTAATGCTGCTGAACAATTATTAACCAGATGCCCAGCCGTAGCTCACATACACAGTGCTTTTTTAGGAATGGAATGTGTTTAAAAGCACAAATGCTATTCTCCCAAAATTTTTAGAGTTAAAAAGGTAGTCCATGGGAAGTCATTTTAGAGGATTATTTCTGGTTAGGTGCAATACTCAAATTTAGTGTCTGAGTAAGCTTAAAAATGGTATACAGTTGTGTGTGTGGTTTACCCCCTACCTGTTATTTGTTGAACAAACCCTGTCACGTCATTGGTAAATTAAGAGGAAATCGTATGTTTAAAAAAATGAATTCAAAAGATATTTGCTTCAGAGATTGAGAAGCTGTCAGGCATTTGACTGCCTTAGACATAGCTCACTGGGGGTAATATTTTGAATTTCTAAAATGTGCTTTAAAAATAAAGAAACCAAAAACAACAACAAAAAATAACCCCACAGTTTTTATTGGGGTGGTATGGCTAAAGGGGATATTTCAAACTATAGTAACAAAAAATGAGCTCAGTGAACCTTTGCATGTTTTGGTATGAGTTTATTAAATAACCACAGACTGTTAGGGTATCAGCGTGGCAGGGGGCGTCCATTTACAGCACGGACGAGTCTGAAGAGAGAATGAGGTAAGATTTATGATTTTTTTTTTTAATCTGTCCTTTCTTCTTCATTACTTTCTTATATCTTTCTATATTTGCGCTCCATTTCATTTTCCTCCAGTCTTTTTGTCTTAAATATCTATGTGTGTATATATTTAATAAATATGATTTTTAGAAAAGCATTTAATATGGACTAGACTCACTTTTTCATTTACTTCAAACAAAGTTTTGAAATGAGTCTTAAGACAAATTGTTAATACATAAGTGAAACACCTAAAAAATAAGTAGTGCATTGAATAAGGAAGAGTAAAAAATTCAGATATTCTACAAAGGAAATTGTTATTGGAACAGCTAAAATAATCTGTAAGTATCTTTCAGAAATAAACAAATTCTTTATAAGCGTAATATGACATTGAGGTAAGTTTTTTGTAGTCTAGCCTCATTTTACAATATAAATATTTGTTACATTAGAACTCTTTCAGAAATAAGATTTTGCCCCTTTAAATAGGTTTCCATTTCTGTCCTCTTTCTATCATTTCTTTTCTCCTCTCTTCTTACTTTCAATGTATTCAGTATTGGCTTTGCCTGTATTGTACTTTGATATAGACTGGGCATAGCAGCTGATTATATTGATGTTTCATGCATTAGCTCTTCTTTCATAATCCTCCTCTATCAGTTCTCTGATCCATGAGCAAGAGAAAAAGAGTAACAGGTAAGATTGCTTTTTAAAGTTTTAAAATGCTTTACAGAAATGAAAAAGAAAAATGCACATTTTATTGTTGCAGTTTAAAATTCATTTCAGTGACACTAAACATGGAACCAAAGGGATAAATGTGTTTTGTTTTGTTGTTTTTCTTGTTTGGGGAGTTTTTTTTATCCTGAGTTTGTATAGAAACCCTGTGGTACACTGGTAATCTTGTCAGGGTACAAACTTGGTCTGACTTTGTTATTTGGTTTATTTTTGAACCATGTACTTGCTCTTCCTCCCAGAAACATAGCTTGTAGGCAAGGTTAATCCAGTGTTGGCGATCCATGTCCTAGCACAGCATCTGTAAGTTAATATACAATCGTTCCTTCCAAGGATGGATTTATCATTATTGATATATATTTACTGTCTTATAGGCATAATGGGCATAAATATGTTGCTTTTAAAAGTTGTTAAATGAAAATATGACAGTTATGTACATTTTTGCTTGAAGTGAGTGATTTTCAAACTTTGTTTATCTGTAATGGTGGAAATAAGTATTTCCATAGAGAATAAGGCAGATCTTGCCTGAGTTCCACTCTTCTTTCTTTTGGAGGGTGGGTAAGCCAAAAGGCAGAAGATTATTTTGTTATATTATACTGATCTGCCTCTTCTCCCCTGCCCCTCCTTTAAAACCTCAAACAAGTAACCATTAGGTAATAGGAAGTCTGGGGTTATAGTTATCAGTAGTCCCATTTGTTTTCTAGAAATTCATAATGGGCAGAGTTAAGCTTTAGTCAAGTGCTGAGTGATTGTATTTCTAGAAATATTTGTGAACCACCACATTCCTCAAGGTCATTTTAGTTATTACATAATATTGAGTGACCAGCTACACTTGACACACCCTCCCAGCATCCAAGATTGGAGATTCCTAGTCTGTGTAGAGTATATATGGTTTTGCACAAAATCTGTCAGTCTTGTGATTGCTTCATTTTAATTTGTCAAGTTAAAACCACCAGTATTTAATATTAAAGTACCACTTGTTTTGGTGTTTTTGTTCCTAATACTGGGCATTGCGCCGGGAAAAAACTGAATATTGGAGCTACAGAGTTAACTCTAAAAGTACTTTTATTGGTTTCTAGAAACTGGAAGAAGAGAAAGGCAAAAAGGAGAAAGAAAGACAGGAAATTGAGAAAGAACGGAGAGAAAGAGAGAGGGAGCGTGAAAGGGAACGAGAAAGGCGAGAACGGGAACGAGAAAGGGAAAGAGAACGTGAACGAGAAAAGGAGAAGGAACGGGAGCGGGAACGAGAACGGGATAGGGATCGTGACCGGACAAAAGAGAGAGATCGAGACCGGGATCGAGAGAGAGATCGTGACCGAGATCGCGAAAGGAGCTCAGATCGTAATAAGGATCGGAGTCGATCAAGGTAAGGCTTTATAGAAGTTCTTGTTCCCTGATATCTTTAATAGAGCTACAGGTCAACAATTTCTATAAAACCATATATATATATGGGATAAGAGAACTTTCTTAGCCCCAGAAGTGCCTAGCTTGCTGCCTCATGTACACGTATAGCATTGGTGAAAACAACAGTTTTCAACTTCGTAGTTAAGTTCTATCTGGAACCAGTTTTAATAAGAGACCCACCTTCCCACTCAGTGCTCTAGGAAAAGACATAATTCCCTGTTGTATTTCTGAGTCGGCCATTTTTATAGTCCCTCTTTCATTAAGGTACTATACTGGGAAATTCTAGCACCACTGCTTTTTAGCCCCTGTTTTCTTTACTTGGTCCCATAGCTTACCAGGCTGCAACAGCTTACTCCTCTGCTTTTTTTTTTTTCTTTTTTTAAAAGATTTTATTTATTTATTCATTTATCCCCCCCTTGCTGCTTAGGCTCGCTGGGTCAGCTAACCACGCCGTGCGGGCAGGCTTGCCTTCACCAGGAGGCCCCGGGAACCGAACCTGGTTCCTCCCATATGGTAAACGGGAGCCCTACTGATTGAGCCACAGCCGCTTCCCTACTCCTCTGCTTTTAAATTCACTCTCTTTATTTCTGACTTATTTGAATTTCACTTATGTTTGTTCAGTTAGGTTTCAGTTATAGCATTTTCACTTGATTGTAGCTGGAAGGAAGTCAACTTTAGCTCAGTCTACCCTGTTGCTGGAACTGGAAGTTCAAAGTGTTCTCAGGCTTTAGTGGTCATTAAAACGCTTCCCTTCTTCCCCTGGAATAACCATTATTTAGAAATAGATGTGTATAAAATCACTCTTATAGTTCTACTACATATATATGTACTCATAAACAATGTATTATTTCATATATATTTATGTATAATTGATTTCTCTACTGAATTTAATTTTGGGAAACTTTCAGTGTTCATATATAGAGATCTGATTTATCCACACCATATGGCTCCCCCCCCCCCGCCCCCATTGTTTGTGCTTGCTGTCTGCTCTCTGTCCATTCGTGTGTGTGTTCTCTGTGTCTGCTCGTCTTCTCTTTTTCAGGCACGGGGAACTGAACCTGGTACTTTCCATGTGGGGGAGAGGTGCTCAATCACTTGTGCCACCTCAGCTCCCTGCTTTGTTGTGTCTCTCATTGTCTTTCCTCTTTGTGTCTCTTTGTTGCATCATCTTGTTGCATCACCTCACCGCGCCTGCCTGTCGCAATAGCTCATCTTCTCCGGGAGGCATTAGGAACTGAACCTGGGGCCACATCTGCTTCCCACCATATGGTTTTTTTGTTTTATTTTGTCTTTTAATGATTTATTGAAGTATATCATTCATACATGAACATACATAAACTATAAGTGTTGCTTCAGTAAACATCGTGAACTTATAAAACAAACATGCATTACATTATACGGGGCTCCCACACATCTTCTCCCCTGCATTGGTGTGAAACATTTGTTAACAAATCATGAAAGAGCATCGTCAAAGTATTACTACTATAGTCCATATCTTCCTCCCCTATACATTTTTTAAAGGATTTATTTATTTATTTACTTTTATCCATTTTTACACACATACACACACACCCCGTTTTTGCTGTGTCTGTGTCCATTCACTGGGCAACTCTCTATGTCTGTTTCCTGCCCTCTTTTCTCATCCTTCTTCTCCTGTCTTCACTGGAATTTGAGATTTTATTTATTTATTCATTTATCCCCCCCTTGCTGCTTGTGCTCGCTGGGTCAGCTAACCACGCCGTGCGGGCGGGCTTGCCTTCACCAGGAGGCCCCGGGAACCGAACCCGGGGCCTCCCATATGGTAAACGGGAGCCCTACTGATTGAGCCACAGCCGCTTCCCTCTTCACTGGAATTTGATCCTCAGAATCTCCAATGTGGGAGAGAAGTGTCCTGCTGCCTATGCCACCCTAGTTCCTGGTTTTTCGGTGTGTCTCTTGGCTCTCCCTTGTGTCACTTTCCTGTTACGTCACCATCTTGCTGCGTGGCCCTTAGGGCCTGATGGCACACCCGTGGACAGGGCCTGGTGGATCACCCGCTTGTGGGGCCTGGCGGCACACCTGAAGACGGGGCCTGGTGGCCCACACGCCTTCTATGTTTTTCTTTTTTGAATTTTTACCGGGCGGTCCTGGGGATCGAACCCTGGTCCCTCCATATGGAAGATGGATGCCCAGCCACCTGAGCCACATCTGTCCCCCTGCTATAACTCTTAGGGTTGACCAAAGATACCCAAAGTTAGTCTTTTCCTGTACAGGATGGTCACATAATAAATCAGGCTTAGTTTATCACCAGCATTCTTAAAACCAGACCTAGGGAGAAAAACTAGGTCTGGGGACACATGCATGGTTTCTAATGTAGCGAATGTTTAGCCTACCCTGATTATCACAAAATCAGGTCAGCAAGAATATTCGCAACATATTTTTTTTTTAATGGTAGCGTAGTATTTTATCATACTGTTGTACCAAATATATCTGCCCATTTTGTGTTGTTTCCTTATTTTATCCTTGAAAATACAGGTTTCAGTTAAAATCTAGTTTGAGTAAGTTTTGTCATCTTTCAATTTAATCACCTTCAAATGTAAGCCACTAAATTGAAGGTTTAATGTGAGATAAAGTCACCTTCACCTCCAATTTCTACAGTCAATTAGAAAAATAATCTTCACAGATATATCTAGGGTATTGGAACAGGAAAGGACTAAAGAGCCTTCCCTGAATATTTAAAGCACTAAAAATTTGTTAATTTATTAGGAGTTGGGAAGCGGCTGTGGCTCAATCAGTAGGGCTCCCGTTTGCCATATGGGAGGCCCCGGGTTCGGTTCCCGGGACCTCCTGGTGAAGGCAAGCCCGCCCGCACGGCGTGGTTCGCTGACCCAGCGAGCACAAGCAGCAAGGGGGGGATAAATGAATAAATAAATAAAATCTTAAAAAAAAAAAAAAAAAAAAAAAAAATTTATTAGGAGTTTAGGTATCTAGCATATGCTCTTTGGTACCTTCTGCCCATACAAACTGGGAATGTATTTTCTGCAATTTTTACTTCCCTATAATTTGTTTCAGATAACTTGGTTTTGATAATAACCTTTAATCTCAATTAGAGAATGGTAGGTGTGCTGTTTCTTTACTGCTTTATCTCTACCATATTTCATATCTAGTCCTTTTATCATTATTATTATTTATTAATGAAGCTTTATGTATTATTATGGCTTCACAACATGAGATTAGAGTGGCAGAATTATCTTTTTTATAGATGAGGAAACTGAGGCAGAGCGCGCTTAAATGCCTTGCATATGGTTTTGAAGTAACTACATTTCAAGTCTTTTGATTCCCAGTCCAGTGTTTTCTCTTACTCCATACGGTCCCAACCCAGCTTCTTACAGTTTGTAAATGTCTTTTTGGACATTTAGCTGGTCTTCAGTTTATCTCTTTTATAAAATAATGATGTTTTTTTTTTTGTTTACTAAAAATACATTGGCCAGGTTAGTGACAAGTTATTTTCTTTGACTATGTATTGCTGAAATGCTCTTTCCTCCACATCTGTTCTAATACCACATCCTTTGATTACTAGTGAGGTGTAGAATATCTTTTAACATGTTTATTAGCCTTTTGTATTTCTTTTTTATAATTGGCTATGTAAAATTTCAGAATTTGATAACCATTTCTCAGTCATTTCTGAATTCTTTATAATAATTTTATATCCAGTTTGATTTCTGAGATACCAGTAAGCATTGGCATTTAATTTAGAATGTAATTCAGAATTTAGGGCTGAAATTATGTTCTGTCTTTTGGTGAGCATAGAGGAGTTTGCAATTTTGTAGAAATCAGATGCTTAATTCTGGCTGGTAAACGTGCATATTATTTGATTATATTTGTTGTCTCCTGTGATTTTTTTTTTTTTTTTTTTTTTTTTTTTAAGGAAAATAAAATAGATGGTTAGAAATTTTAATCTCTTGTTTACACAGAGAGAAGAGCAGAGACCGTGAAAGGGAACGAGAGCGGGAAAGAGAGAGAGAACGAGAACGGGAACGTGAGAGGGAACGGGAGCGAGAGAGAGAGCGAGAGAGGGAGCGGGAGCGAGAAAGAGAGAAAGACAAGAAACGCGATCGAGAAGAGGATGAAGAAGATGCATATGAGCGAAGAAAACTTGAAAGAAAACTCCGAGAGAAAGAAGCTGCTTATCAAGAGGTAAATTAAAAACTGTCTTTATTCTTAAAGGCCTAGTACTTAGTAGTTTATTAAAAATTTGTAGAACTCTGTATAACATTTTAAAGCTGTGACAATTTATTTTTTTAGCGTCTTAAGAATTGGGAAATCAGAGAACGGAAGAAAACTCGGGAATATGAGAAAGAGGCTGAAAGAGAAGAAGAAAGGAGAAGAGAAATGGTAATAATCTAGGTTTTTTTTGTTTTGTTTTGTTTTTGTTTTTGTTTTTTTTACCAGGAGGTACCAGGGATCGAACCCCAGTCTCTCCATATGGTAGACGGACGCCGAACCTTTTGAGCTACATCCGTTTCCCAGGTTTTTTTTTTTTTAATGCAGTTTTTCAGATAAAATTCAGATCAAATTTTTACTGTTAATGAGAAGTAACTTTAAAATTTAAAGCTTCCAGTTCATAGATAATTTAAATTTTGCATATTTCAAGCAACACTGAGACAATTTCATTACTCTAAAATCTTTTTTCCTCCATTTTCCATTCTTTTGCTGCACATAAAACTGTTTTGGTAAGCTGTGAAAGTAAACTGTCATAGTGTAATGTAGAGAAATGAGAATTTACATAATGTTCTTTGATTAAGAATTGGCAAAATTGGTTGAATTAGGAGGCTTTGATTTTGTTTTCTATAATTGCAGTGCATTTGGGTGAAGCAAATAGTGTGGTGGGAAGAACTCTGCTTTTTATTAAAAATCAAACTTTCTAGGTATAAAACATTTACAAATTACAGTTTTTCCTTATGTTACCATGTTATTCTTTCTTTCACCTCATGGTAATTTTAAGATGAATTTTGTCTTTTGCATTTCCTTCATTGATAGAACAGCGAAGTGATTGGTCTAGGTGTTTTCTATTTTTTCTTAATGACCCAGGACCTCATTCATGGGAAGCAGGATACTCAACCACTGAACTGCACCCACTTCCCTGCCCTAGGTTTTTATTAAGTAAAATGGCGAAAAGAAAATTTATTTCATCATAACATTTTCTTCAGTGGTATGTTCCATGTGCTCTCCACTTTGAGGAGGATTATTCCAAAAATTTCACTGAAGTTAGAAATTTTCTCCAAAACCCTTTTTTTTTTTTTTTAAATTAAAAAAAAAAAGATTTATTTCCCCTGCCTCGTTGTTTGTGCTCGCTGTCTGCTTGTATTCTTTTTAGGAGGCGTCGGGAACTGAACCTGGGGCCTCCCATGTGGGAGGGAGGCACCTAATTGCTCCCTGTTTGTTGTGTCTCTCATTGTGTATCCTTGCTGTGTCTCTTGGTTGTGTCATCTCACCGCATCATTTTGTTGCATCAGCTCGCTGTCTTGCTCCTCCTCTTTAGGAGGGACCGGGAACTGAACCTGGGACCTCCCATGTGGTAGGCAGGACCCCAGCTTGAGCCACATCCACTTCGCTCCAAATAGCTTTTGAACTCTGAGACATAGAGGGAACTTTTTTAAGTAACCAAAAGGAGGGTACATGCAGTAGTAGATTGATAGTATTTAAAATAATTTAAATTTCCCTGTAGCTCCCATTCTAGAATTTCTTTTTCATCCTCAGATTAGAAAATAGGCAAGAGAACAATATAGTAAGAGGTATAATTGTTTGAAGGGATGTTTGCCATCTACAAAATTGTGGAGTAACTTGAAATGAGTCTGCAAATCTGAAGCCTTTTTAGTGAAAAATTTCTACCATTTTTTCTTTAGGGGCATTAAAATATTCTTGTTGCTTCAACATTAAAAAATGTTCAAGCAACACAAGGATTTAATGTAAAAATTGAAATTTTCTACTCCATTGCTCAAGAATAGTCATTTATATATTTTCTTAAGTATCTTATGGGTTTTTCTGTGTGCCTATACTTTAATAATTGTTTTAGATATTTGTAAGTATTGTCACTGCTTCTGGACAATCTGTATTCATATGTATGAAAAATTATGTGTGTACATTGCTGGGCTAAATGCTGAGTATAAAAGAATGACTAATGATCCTTACTCTGAAAATTTGAACAGTACAGCAAGGGAGGTAGGCATTGCTGTAGGGTGTTGGTGTATGTTTAGGGTATGATGAAGGTATATTCATAATATTTTGGAAGTGTATACAATGAATGACTAATTCTGCTTCTTGAGAGGACTGATAATGGGAGGATGTTCAGGTGGGGAAATCTTTATAGAGATAAATGGGTAGTTTGGGGGAGTTGTTATAGAAACATGACATTTGAACTGGAACTGGATAGAATATGTTAAAATTATTGTAGTCAGAAACCTACCATTATTTATTTTATATAGTTGTTAGATGTGATAGTTGCATCTGAAATTCCAAGAGTCATGTATTTTCATCGTTTACTCTAGTGAGTTTAAAGTTAAGTAGTGGGAGGCGGCTGTGGCTCAATCAGTGGGGCTCCCGTTTGCCATGTGGGAGGCCCCGGGTTCGGTTCCCGGGGCCTCCTGGTGAGGGCGGGCCCGCCCGCACGGTGTGGTTGGCTGACCCGGCGGGCACGAGCAGCAAGGGGGGGATAAATGAATAAATAAATAAAATCTTTAAAAAAAATAAAATAAAAATAAATAAATAAAGTTAAGTAGTCATTTACCTTCAGTTTGATGTGAGCATGAATTAAATTTTTAATCTTGCATTTCATAAAAACTACCTCCTATAGCATCATCTGTCTATAAAATGAAATTTAAAATACTTTTGTCTATTTAGCAAAATCAGTTAGATAACTCAGTTTTGTTTTCCTGGCATGCTCAGCTTTCATAAGAATATAATAACTTTTCTTTGAAGAAATTCAGATTTATTTACTGTAACTTACTGTAAGTGGATTTCATTTCATAGATAAGCATCATAAATCTGAGTTCTTTTATGTGTAAAATATAAACAGTGTCCAATATGATTTATGCTTAATATAGGAAGTATAAAAAGTTTAAATGGATAAGAAAAAATCTGTTCCCAAGAAAAGGGGAACGGTAATCTATATAACTTTTATGCTAATTCTTCATACTTTGTCATTCATTTCCTCATAGGCAAAAGAAGCTAAACGACTAAAAGAATTTTTAGAAGACTATGATGATGATAGAGACGATCCCAAATATTACAGGTAAAGAAAGAACTTATATTTTCAGGTTTTTATTAGCTGTACTTTCCCTTATCTACTAGAATGCAGGTTCACTAAGTGGAAAAAGGATGAGAAATCTTCGCATTCCCTCTCAAAATCACTAGTCACCTCATAGCTTAATGACATGCTGTTTTCTGGAAGAAAAATAGCTACTGGAAAATGAGTGATAATTCTATGCATCTTTTTGAGGAAATGCCAATGATAGTTGTATAACAAGTTTTTTTCACCTGCATTAATGTGTGTATATTTATTTATTTTTATTGTTATTTTTTTTAAGGCAGAGATTGAACCTGAGACCTCGTACATGGGAAGCAGGTGCTTAACTACTTGAGCTACATCCACTCCTATTCATGTGCATTTAAACAGGGCCAGTTTTTGTAACTCCAGGGTTGCCTAGAACTTTTGTTTCTTAGAGATTTTAGGAGTGGTACCTAGAAACCTGACATCCCACCCCCAACACCCCCCCAAAATAAAAAAATTGATATGTTATTGTGAAGTGAGAGTTTGCCTGCATTCTCTCATTTCTTTGTTCCCATGGCATTTCTAAACTACTATCCTAGGACTTACATGATGGTAAAATTGTTTGTTTTTTTTCTGTTCTTTCCTTCCCTTCAAACTGTACGTTCCCTGAGGATATGAGGCTATCTTGGTATTGTTTTATCTCTAAAGTGTCTGACCTATGCAGGCATGTATTGAAGATATTTAATTTATAATTGAATATAATACTATAGCCAAAATAGTCAAAACACTGGAATTGACAACTTAATTGAAAGAGTGCCAAAGGATTTGACCTCACAAAGTTTAAATTGAGAATACAGAACTATTCTTAGTGGTGTTAATGCTACTTATATAATTTTTTCCCAGCTTGGCATCTAAGAAAAGACAAATTATGCATTGGGGGATTTCCCTGTGGAGCAGACACAAGATGAGCACTCTATTTCTTCCTTTGAAAATTATCTTTCTCCTTGTTTTATACTCTTATTTAGAACAACTTCAGAACAAGGCATGGGGATAAGTGACAAGACAGTGTTTACTTTATTAAGCTGTTTACTTTATTAAGCACTAATATGTAGAGATCAGATAGTTTAAGTCTATTTCCGTCTCTTTGCATGCTGCTTTTAGTATTGATAAAAGTGCTCTTGGAGATGTTATGTGAAGTAGTTGATGATATTGGTATTAAATGAGGCCTTCTATGATTTACTTTTGCAGGGGAAGTGCTCTTCAGAAAAGGTTACGTGATAGGGAAAAGGAAATGGAAGCAGATGAACGCGATAGGAAAAGAGAGAAGGAAGAGTTGGAGGAAATCCGGCAGCGCCTTTTGGCAGAAGGGCACCCAGACCCAGATGCAGAGCTCCAAAGGGTGAGATATTGTTAATGTCCATAATGATGTTGTTTTATGATTGTCTCATCATCTGTAGCAAGCCAACTCTTACGTAGTTTTCTTTATAGATGAGAGAAATATATTTTATGCTCCATTTATCTTGCTGTTTTTTTAAAAAAGAAAAAAACTCACAGGACATGACATATCCTATTTTTGTATTTACGAGTAGTGTGTTATTTTAGTTCTTAATCATGAATCTAATATATTATGAATTCTTCATATAAACTATCTGTTTTATGCTTTTGGAAATCATGTTTTACATATCCTTTTTACTTTTCAAAATGAAGTGATGTTACTTTATTCTCTTGATATAATGAATACTTAGGAGTAAACAGAAAGTTCAGACAGCAAAGAAAAGGATAATGGAGAAATTAAAATCCATCTGAATTCTTCTCAGTCAGTTAAAACCAGTGTAAATACTCTTGTGAACAACTTTTTAAATATCATCACAGATATGTATACTCTTTGCACAAAAGTTTTGCAAGTGGGATTGCTGTTTTCTTAATGTATGCTTAAATCCAGTACAATCTTCCACCCAAAATTTTATCAGTTTATAGCCCTTCTGTGTCCTTCTTCCAAATCTTCTTCATTATGGCATATCATCAGTCTTTTTTAATCTTTAGCATTTTAATATTTAGGTGTGGGCATGGGGGTGTTTATTTTTTAATTCTCTGTCTACCAGTGGGTTTGAATGCCTTATAGATTAATGATTGTTTGTACTTCCTTTGTGAATTGATATTTAGATGGTGTTATGGCATGCAGAAATTTTAAGTTTTTAGATAGATACATATTTATATTTTTGTTTTTAAGTGCTCAGAAAAATTATTGATCTATTCATCCAATTTTTTATGTTTTTTCATGATTGTATTTTTTTTTATTATTATCATCTTTGATCATTTCAAGGGGTGGTTTGGTATAGACCTGTGACTAAAAAAATCAAATTATACATGTTTTTTTTTTTTTTAATTAAAAAAATTTTTTTTATTTTTTAAAAGATATTTAGATTCAGTTTATATTTTAATTACAGATGGAACAAGAGGCTGAGAGGCGCAGACAACCACAAATAAAGCAAGAGCCAGAATCAGAGGAAGAAGAAGAAGAAAAGCAAGAAAAAGAAGAAAAACGAGAAGAGCCCGTGGAAGAGGAAGAAGAGCCAGAGCAAAAGCCCTGTCTCAAACCAACTCTGAGGCCCATCAGCTCTGCTCCATCTGTTTCCTCTGCCAGTGGGAATGCAACTCCCAACACTCCTGGGGATGAGTCTCCCTGTGGCATTATCATTCCTCACGAAAACTCACCTGATCAACAACAACCTGAGGAGCATAGGCCGAAAATAGGACTAAGTCTTAAACTGGGTATGTTCGCATTTCCTTCCATCCCTTCTTCTTTCATTTTTTCCTACAAATACCTAAATTTTACCTTAAGGGAAAAAATAAATATGGTGCTTGGTAGGTAGATAGAAAATTACTCAAAAATGCTTTTCTAGCTCATGATTGTTTTCATAGTTCTACTAGTGCTCCTATATCTGCAGCTGCCTCAAGTTCTGAGAAGAAGTGAAAAGTTAAATTTTCTAATACTTGTGAGTAGTGGGTTATTTTTTACAGTTGGGATCTTTTTCTGAGAATTATTAAAGTATTCTATTTTGCACTGCTTTTGAGGGTTGGTGGGTTGTGAAATGTAATATTTGAAAATTAAGTTATGCTAAGGTACTGTTTTTACTATAGGTGCTTCCAATAGTCCTGGTCAACCTAATTCTGTGAAGAGAAAGAAACTCCCTGTAGATAGTGTCTTTAACAAATTTGAGGATGAAGACAGTGATGATGTGCCCCGGAAAAGGAAACTGGTTCCCTTGGATTATGGTGAAGATGATAAAAACGCTGCCAAAGGCACTGTTAACACTGAAGAAAAGCGCAAACACATTAAAAGTCTTATTGAGAAAATCCCTACAGCCAAACCTGAGCTCTTTGCTTTTCCCCTTGACTGGTCTATTGTGGATTCTGTGAGTAGCAAATTGTGTTTCATCATGCTCAATTGGGAATGGTTTTGAATATGGCATACAAATTCCTTTGATTCTATTCATAACAAATAAGTAGGGATCATAGCGTGGTTGGAATCTTGATTAAGTAAATGCCATGGTCAGGGAAGTTAGCTTGGGAAAATTCTTGGTGGTCTTTTAGGTAATTTGAAGTCTTCATAGATTAGAAAAAAAAATAATTGTATTTTGGTACATTTCTGTTTAGTTCTTTCTTCAGGTGTATATAGTGGTAAAAGCTAACGATTCTAGGGTAATACTGACCCCAGAGGGAAAATGTGTATTAAATCTTTCTAGAGGCATGGCTTTGCCTGATGTCTTACTTTCATACCTTTCCTCACATTTAAGCTTTATTCCGAGGTTTGACTGGTTATGTATACAATTGTAATAATCTGTATTTTAATATAATTTCTAAGTAAGCATACTATGAATAAGTTAGGAAAAACTATGAGGTTATATGCTTCAGTAAATGTAATAAAAAGCTAAGGTTTTTAAAATTCAGTAACTATACTTTGTTTTGCAGATATTGATGGAACGGCGAATTAGACCATGGATTAATAAGAAAATCATAGAATACATAGGTGAAGAAGAGGCTACATTAGTTGATTTTGTTTGTTCTAAGGTTAGTCTTTTTTTTTTTTTTTTTTTTTTTTTAAGATTTTATTTATTTATTCATTTATCCCCCCCTTGCTGCTTGTGCTTGCTGGGTCAGCTAACCACGCCGTGTGGGCGGGCTTGCCTTCACCAGGAGGCCCCGGGAACCGAACCTGGGGCCTCCCATATGGTAAACGGGAGCCCTGCTGATCGAGTCACAGCCGCTTCTTTTACTCCTTCTACCCTCAAAGTTTGTTTTATAGCTTTAAATTTTAGACTTTTCTAAAATGAAAAATCTTGTAGAGCTAAGTCCATTATGATTTAGTTTCAGATAAGTAATTTAAGGGCTGCTTAAATAAACCCTTCTGTCCATTTTTGGGACATTTCCCCCACCCCCATCCCACTGCTACATGTTTTCATTTCTTGGGGTCGAGGAGGACATAATTGCTGGATGTTTCCAATTATTATCTCTTTGTGTCCCTGAGAATGCCATGCTAGTCCCTTCTTGCCTTAATGATTAGAATGCTACTGAACTATAGCTTGTCTTCTCAACCCCTTTGCCAGTCATTTATCCTTTGAAAGAGGAGGAAAACAGTCCCATTCATATCATAATAATATTTATTGGTTGAGTACTATATTTTAGACTTTGTTCTTCGCAGGTACTTTGTTAAGCATTTCATAGAACGTTATCTCCCTTAAACCTCCTAACAACCTTTAAGTATATATTGCTAATATTATCCCCATTTTATAGATGAAGAAATTGTGGCTCAATGAGAGATTGTGTCTTGGCCAGGATTATATATAATAAGGAAATTCCTTTGAGGGTATAGCTAGTTGCATTTCAGGAAAATGTTATTTTTCCTTCAAAGGAATATGGTGCTTCTACTATAATAACTGTCTTATTAATGATAAGACTGCTTTCAGGAAACAATGGAAGGAGATGCTGTTCATAAACACAGGTTTTTAGAGGCTTAGCTATAATATTATATTATATTCCTTATTATATCTCTAATGTTAAAAGAGCAATAGAGAAATTTTAAGCTGTTCTTTCTATTTGTAAATATGGTACCATTAAAACTTGTGTAAATGAGTTCTGGCTTTGAATTTAGAAGACTGTTGGAACACTGTGGTGATTAGAATCTCAGATTTTCCTGTCAGCCTTTCGTTGGGAATGAAAAGGTCTATAGAAATGTGTATCAACCAAAAGAATTTTCCATAGTTTGAGGGTTTGTACCTTAAAAGTTTTTGATGATTGAGCTAATATTTTGTTTATTTTCAAAGTGACAATTATTTGTTTTTGTTTTTTTCAGGTTATGGCTCACAGTTCACCTCAGAGCATTTTAGATGATGTGGCCATGGTAAGTTAGAAATTCACTATTAATAATTTATGGTCTCAACAAACCGTTAATTAATCTGAATGTGATTGATTTTTCTACATGTTAGTTATAGAATCTTTTTATAGGTCTGGATTTAAATTTTAATATGCATTGAAAGAGGTTAAAGGCACCCAGAGCAAGCTATCATTATAAAAATTAAAGTTGTTTTTTTTTCTTCACTTGTTTCCTCTCCCCTTCCTTTGCTGTTTGTGTGTATAAATACAAATCTTGGACTTATTAATACATGTATTAAATGTTTACAGGGTTGAGCAGTGCATTAGATGTTAGGGCATAAAAGGTGCTCTTAAAAAGCTAGTGGGAAGACAAGTACACACATAATGATACTATAAGTTACGTGCTAGAATGGAGGTATGTGAAGAGAATAATGTGGTTAGAGGATAGGATACAGAACATGTAATTGTAACTGAGGGTAGTTAGAGAAAGCGTCATACCAATTACCATCTCAACTGAGCCATGAAAATTGCATAACCATTTTCTCATTTGACAGGTTTGTTGGGTTACCCAATTAAGTATACTTTAATTTGGTATTAGAATAGGGTCAAAGGTTTCATTTATCTAACATTGTGATTTTGTGAAAACAGGTTTCAGAAAGGGAATTGATGATAAAGATGAGCGAGTGTGATGGAAATAATGGACGATGTGCTCCGAACTAGGTTGAGAAGAAAATAATACTAGAAGAGAACTGGTGGTTAGATTGAATTAAGAACTGGTGGTTTTAATGAAGTCATGAAAGATGTGTTGGAATAAAAAGTGCTGGAAAAAAGAGGTTGTGGTCAGAGGGTGGAAAGTTATAAACTTTAAGAATACAGTGCTAGATCAGTTCAGGTGATAGCAAGGTGCAAGGAATGGCTATAGGAGAGGGTTTTTGGAGCTGTCTTGATGTCTTTGTTCAGAATATCGATGCACTTTAGGCCTGGTCATGCACATAGGTGTTGAAATTCCTGGATGTTGGGACAGGGGTTGGAGAGACATAATGGAACCAGATGACAAATAGTTCATTAAACCTGGTAGGAAGAGTAGGTGATTGTTAGGTATCTGCTGTTGGAGTAAAAAAGATGAAATAGTGGTATCTCATGAATCTCAATGGAGATGTTTTTTACAAAGATAGAAATAGTGAATTAGCAGAATGCTGC
>JAKSZT010028738.1:760574-786541 GCA_026826555.1 Tolypeutes matacus | reverse complement strand
GAGATGTTTTTTACAAAGATAGAAATAGTGAATTAGCAGAATGCTGCTAGTTGATGTTTTTCCTTCCTGTGCTGTAGAAACTTAGGCATTGAGAATGAGGAACTTCCTGAAAGGGCTACAGAGAGTCGGGGGTTTTGGGGGATAGAACAGGTTTTTGTTGAGGAGATGTAAAGACTAATGAAAGAAGTTAAAGAAAGTATAGAAGAGAAAAAAAAAAAGTATAGAAGAGAATAGGGGTTAGAATGGCAGAGTGAAGACGAGTGAGGAAAGGTCAAAACATCAAATAGGATATGAGATGATAGGTGACTGGGAAAACTTGCATTTTGAACTCCAGTCAAGGATGACAGGGAAGGGCATAGTGGGGTTCCAAACCAAATAGAACTCTGAGGTCAGATGTTTTGTGTCCAGGCACTATATGATGTCTAAAGCCAGGTGACATTCACTTTCTGCTGCACAGCCAGCCTGATGCAACTGTTGTTTAGAATCCTGATCAAACATTTGTGAAATGTTTATTGCCTCCACATGCTTAACATTAGAGGAAAGATGAATGGGCCCCATTCCTTGTGGGAGGAATGTGAGCGTCCACCTGCTTTATATGTTATCCCTGGGGTAGAGAAAGGTTGTCACAGTTAAATCCAAATGAAGGAATTTTTTTAAAATCAGGGCTTTCCTAATTTTCAGCCTTTGCCGGGTACAGTAACTGTCAGTGAAGATTTTGTGTCAGTGATAATGTAGTCTGATCTGTTGAAACTTTCTGATATTTGGCATATAATTAGATTCTTTACTGTTTACTTATCTTACATGGTTTTTTGATTATTTTCTGGCTCATTGCTGATCACAGTCGAAGGGAACCAATTGATCCAGTGTTGTCAAATCAGCTCTGGTAAATGGGCCCTCTAAACATCTCTTGAATGAAGAGATTGAATTTTTTTTTTTTTTTTTTTTTTTTTTTTTTTACCGGGAGGTACCGGGGATCGAACCCCGGTCTCTTCCATATGGTAGACGGACGCCGAACCTCTTGAGCCACATCCGTTTCCCAAGAGATTGAATTTTTAATGCAAGTAGTACTTTCCTCTTATTATAAATCTGACCATACTTTTCCTTATTTTGTATTAATTAATGAATTTTGTTTGTATTTTGTGCTTATCTATATTATTTCTATGGTATGACTTACATTAATTAGTGTTGCAGCATAGGTCTCAAACTTCAGGTCAAATCTGACTTAAATTGTCCAATTAAAAGTTCTTTAATTAGTTGACTTTATTGAGAAATTTTAGGTGATTTCTCATAAAAATAAAAATTTCTGGCTTCTCTTGGGTACTCATTGTACTTAGTATGTACTAGGCACTGTTCAGAGCACATTGTTCATTTTAACTCTTTTTAACTCCCATAGTAGTACTTATCCCTATCAGGTAGCTACTTTCATTTCCTCCATTTTACAGAGGAGAGAACTGAAGTTCAGTGAGGTTAAGTAACCCAAACATGGGAGAATGATGTGTTTTTTATAATCTTGTCGTCTCTGATGACAGAGTTCATTTATTCTGTTCACTTATTCTGTTTACAAAAGACATTGTATTTTTCTTTACATATATTCTCATTTAATGTTTGATTCAGTGTTACATACATAATAAGCACTTGATAAATGTTAAATTGTAAGGTTTTTTAATATGGAATAAATAAGATAACCATTATATCTCTAATAAAGTTGTTATGTAGATTTATATTTAGTTCTGTTTAAATTACTATGTTCTTTTTTTTTAAAGATTTTATTATTTGTTTATTTATTTATCCCCCCTTGCTGCTTGTGCTCGCTGTGTCCATTTGCTGTATGTTTTTTCTGTGTCTGCTTGTCTCCCTTTGTTGGGTCGTCTTGCTGCGTCAGCTCACCGCGCTGTCTGGGCTGGCTTGCCTTCACCAGGAGGCCCCGGGAATTGAACCTGGGGCCTCCCACATGGTAAACGGGAACCCTATCGATTGAGCCACATCCGCTTCCCTACTATGTTCTTTATAACAAGCATTTGCTTTTTTTAAAAAATAGTTTTGCTAGACTTGGATGAATATAGTTAGTATCTGTAAAGAAAAAAAAGTTAGAATAAAAGTTGAATCAGAAAAGTACTGTGGGGGTCGGATGTGGCTCAACTGGTTGGGCATCCGTCTCCCATATGGAGGGACCCGGGTTCGATACCCGGGACCTCCCGGTAAAAAAAAAAAAAAAGAAAGAAAAGTACTGTGGTATCAGTGTATTAGCCATGGAATTTTGCTGTTTTTTTTTTTTTTTTTTTGTAATTTACATATATTAATATATTTCTCACACTAGACAGATTTCCTGTAAGTCTTACTGATAAAAAACCTTTTTTGTATTGATTAGTATTGTTGGAGATGCTCTGATTATCTTACATGTGTTGTTATTTTTCTTCTCTAGGTACTTGATGAAGAAGCAGAAGTTTTTATAGTCAAAATGTGGAGATTATTGATATATGAAACAGAAGCCAAGAAAATTGGTCTTGTGAAGTAAAACTGTTTTTACATTTAGAGTTCCATTTCAGAGTTCTTCTTCTTTCCCACCATTCAAAGGACTTTGAAGTTTTCTTTGTCCTCAAAGACATTTGTGAGATCTGTAATTTTTTTTTTAATGTAGAAAATGTGAATTTTTTTGGTCCTCTGATTTGTTGATGCCCTGTGTACTCCCTTGGTTGTAAAGTCATCTGAGTCCTGCCTTGGTTCTCTTTATACTCACCAGGTACAAATTACTGGTATGTTTTATAAGCCGCAGCTACTGTACACAGCCTATCTGATATAATCTTGTTCTGCTGATTTGTTCCTTGTAAATATTAAAATGACTCCCCAATTCTTTTGCAGAATTGCACTTAATATTGAATTGTACTGTATAGAAACCAACATGAACAATTTTAATTGAAAGAATACCACTCACATCTATTACCCCCTTTTGATCAGAAATGGCAAGGCCTCATAAAGGTGTGGAATTTAAAATTAGAATCAAAAATTAGACAATCCATTCCTTCTGTATTTCTGTATGAATGTGTTAGTGTGAATGTATGTGTAAAAAAATCTTACTTTTCCTTAATTTGCTTTTGGAGGGCTCCCTTTAACATTTCCTAATTGCAGAATGGAATCAAAAAGGAAAAGTGATCTTGTGCCAACCCAAATGCCTGGGATAATTAGGTTATTAGTCTCTTGTGGCAAGCAGTAGTCTGTTAAACAGGATGGGGTTTCTCTGTTTATAACTGGCTGCTTCATCCTCTCTTGTTGAGAGTATGAATCATAGTGACACCCCCCCCCAATTTCATTGTTTAGAAATGAGGCAGTTCCTTAGATTCTTGAGTTTTATTTAATGAATTTTTCTACTAATTGGTCCTTAGTTTACTTTTGCTTTGTAAAACAAACAACTTTTCTTCCTAAAGGGTAAGTGAAAAAAAAATCCTTTCAAAGAAAAATTCTTAAAAAACAAAGACAAAATTGGGCCATTTTAGACGCTAGGAAAAGTTTGATAAAACGCAAATAGAATTGAGCTTGGTACTTTACAAAGTTTACATCTAATTTCTAAGGGAAAAGTAAATCATTTAAGGCAGTTTCCAATCACTAATTTTCTCCTTTCACTTTTTTGTTCTGTAAACTTTATCTCCTTGTGTGTTATATGTACACACACACTTTGATTTACCTCTGCTCATCAAAGTTGAAATATATACTGATGATGTGCTTAGAGACGTATATGAGCTGTTTTATTGTAGATCAGAACTTTACTAGGGAGCAAAATTACCTGAAAATGTAACAAGTTTTAAACAGTTCTTTACATAAATTAGGTGCAGCTGTTTCCATGTCAGTGTATTTATTTAAAAGAATCATATAGATTGGCCTGTTAGAGGAAAACATAACTGTGAGCTTGTTGCTAGATTTTTTTACACCGTAAGAGGACATTTGAAAACACTGTTCTTAACATTGGAACACAAAATGGTTCCATTATGTAAATATTTCAAATATTAAAAATGTATATATTTGATCTGGGGGATTCATTCTTTCAGAGTCTTATTAAATAAATGGCATCATGTTGTAATTGTGTGGTGCATACTAGAAAAATTGAAAATGTGGACTGAATATGTGGTGGACTTGCTTTTTAAGTATTAGTAGTTGAAGGTCAAAGAGGCTATTTACCTTACTTGTAATTTGGATTAATCTATGCAGCTATAAAAATATTCCTTTTTAATGTTAAAATATCTTAAATTCTGGTTTCTTAATTTCAGAAAAATGCCCCTTGCCATTTACAAATCTATTTACTAGCCTTTTCTCAGATCCACCCTATCCCCAGCCTAAGACCTTTTTGTCTTGTCTTAACATACTGCACAGTTTCTGCTTCTGTGGCATCATACTGGTTTTTATTTAGCCTATATTAGCATTAAGGTTTATTCAGGTAGATTTAATTTCACTTGCTTAGAGTTCTTCTCTTGCTTTTTCAACTCTACTTATCTTAAAGAGCCCTTCTAAAAGTTAAGAGATATCCTTTATCTGAAACTTTGAGGGCATATATTGTATACTGCATAACACTCATCAGTGGAGTTTTTATGTCAGAACCCCAAATTCAAATTTAACATTACTGCAGTAGAACAGAAAAGGTCACACAGAGTGGGAATAAAGACCATAAACAGAATAATGCCTGTTTGTCAGTTTCCACCCAGCTTAATGAAAAACCTTTAGGTTTTCAGAGCTTATTGTTCAGAATTGCATATGAAGAATTGGACATGTATAAACTGGAATATTCTAATATGTGGGAAAACACATGAAATTTCTAGTAAATTGGGCATTTTGGGTTGTCTTTACCATAAGCATATAAATTTCAGTTTGGAAATCTTAATTTGTATTTCCCATTCAAGTTGTTATAAAAACTATGAGTCTTGAGTCTCTTCTTGATCTAGCACTTATAATTCTAAATATGTACGTCTGTGTAGAGGGGAAAAAAGTAAGTTATTTAAAGTAGTTTTTCTCAAACTTTATAATGTGTTCCTGAATCACCTAGGGGGTTTTGTTGAAATGCAGACTCTGATTTAGTTGGTCTGGGTTGGGGCCTAAAAGTTTGCATTTCTAACCAACTTCTGACAAGGGTTTAAAGTGTCTGCTCAGTACTGGATTATACCAGTGCAAGTTATTTTTCTGAGGCAAACATACAGATAAATGTGATGTGTGTTCATGAACATAATCTTCCAAAATGATGCCTGAGAACAACCCTAATATTCTAGGCTTGATTCCCCAGAGCATTTTCTCAGAGAATTTTGTTATTGCCTACTTTGCATTTTAGTGTAGTGCTTCCCTACAAACTGTTTAATAGTGGAAGCTAATGATCATTTTGTGGAGAGTGCTGTTTCAGGTACTAATCAGACTTGAGTCCAGATATAGTGGACAAGCTGAGAAATAGTGTACTTAAGAGCCAAATTGAACTAAACATCATTTTTTTCTTCTTTCATATGAAGTAAACAGGTATACCGTGTTACAGAGGCTTATTTATCCAGCTCTTTCTAATAAGTTATGAACATTCCAACTTTCTACACCCAAACTGCTGAAAAGTTTTATGCCAAAATGGTTATAGACCTCTCCACGTTGTATTTCAGCTTCCTCTAACCATATGAAATTGAGAAGTAGTTTTGCTCAGCAAGAGAGAATGAAATTGACTTGTGAATTCATTCCTTGGAAATAAAAGAGTATGAAAAGGAATCCCAAATAGACAATCAGTCTTGGTGTCAAGAAGAAATCTGGAAAATTCATATATACATACATATGTATATTTTTTAAACCCAGGAACTATTACTATTACATTCATACTCTAGACCAAAGTGAGCATATGATAAACTTTTTGAAATGTGATTGTGGTAAGTTATTGAAGTATTATTTGTTTGTTTGTTTGCATCTGAATGCTTTCATTTTTCTCTCTTTTACAGATCCTTTACTTTTTATTTCATTACTTGACTCATATGTAGGTCAAATTAGGAATGGCAATCTGACATGCCCAGAAAAAAAAGATAATTTCTATTAAAAATGAATAAAGATTTTTTTCAAGCCATGTTTGAATTAAATGACATTCCAAGTGTGCAGTTACATGTTTTTATGTATGTATTTTTTCCTTCACTTAACATTTATCAAACGTTTGATAAGTGCCATTCATGTTATAAGCTAGGTGGAGGTAAATACAAATAGGAGAAGCTCCCTCTACCAGCTGATGGCGTTCAAGAAAGAATAATAGTAATTAGAGAAACACTAATAACATTTATACAAAGTACTGAAAAATTGTCATACTTGACCAATCAGCTATCTTCAAGATTGAGGGGAAAGGGACAATAGGAAGATTCTCAGTAGAGGTAGTATACTTTATATACTTTATTATAGAGGCAGGTTTTTTTTTTTTTTTTTTTAAGAGTGGGGGTGTCAAAGTTAAGATGGAAATGAGGTATAATAGAACAGTGACAGCCATATTCTGAATTTAAGACTGGAAATACATAATGGATAAAATAAAGCCAGCTCTGCAGGTCTCAGACTAAGGGGACCCTAATTTTGGTAAGAATTGGAAGATAGAATGTGGTCAGGCACTGAACTCTGGTAACAATATTTCATGTCATTATTTCTACTTATTTCATAGGAAACAGCAGTGACTTGCAGATAAAGGCAAATTACTTAAATGTGGCAAGTGTTACTGAATTGCCTTGGGATCATTGGTGTAAATGACTTGCCTTAGTTTTATGATTGAAAACTAAGGGCCTGACTTTATAGTAATGACTGATCCAGCCTCTCTAGTCTACCTCCCCCTAGTAGTTCTAACAAGTCCAGCATTTTCCTTTCTCTTTCTACACTTAATACTGGTTTTTGCCACCACTTCAATTATCGTTGGCTTCTCCATTTCTGCTCCAAAGTTGCCAACACTTCTGGGGAAAGTGTAAATCCACCACTGTAGATAATCTGGACCTTCAGTACTATTTGTTCACTCTCTCAGCACATACACTGCAGATTTTACTGTGCCATAGTAGGTATTGAACAGTGTTCATTGAATGAATGAAAGATTTTGATTCCACCCCTGCACCTAGCAAATAACTCTCAAAAGGTTTAACTGACCAAAAAAAGGAGGGTGGGGGGATGGTCACAAGGCATAGTTGTTTCAGCTCTAGCTCTCCAGTTTATGGCAACATCCAGCTTAAACCTTCACTGTCTAATTAATAATGGGTACTAACTACATCTTTTCTAGAAGTCCCCATCCCACTGGCTCTGATTTCTAACATTTCTGGGTTTTTTTTGCTCAGTATTTCCAATAACTTTTTTCAGTCTGGTGTATGTTTTTTTAAAAAAGAACTTTTCCCTAGATTCCTAACTCTTTTCCCTTAACCACTGAGATTCCAGGAATAGTAGTAGCTTTATAGTATATGTGCCTCCCAAATTTCTCAAGTGTTGCTCAACTATTCTGGTTCTACCACACCATTCCACTGAAAACTGGTTCCTATAAATGAGAAAATTTGTGGCCTTATACGAGGAAACATCCTAGTTTATCTCAGTATTATTCATTGCTGTGTATTTGGGACTCCTCTTCCTTGGTATCTAGGATTTCACTTTTGCCTTGTTCTGGTCTGTGTCTTTTTCCCAATCTTTTGCTGGCTCTTCCTTGGTGCATCCTATGTATTCATATTCCTAAAAATAAATTTTAAGAAATACAGAAAATGAGAAGTCATCTATAGTTTATTCAGTCACAGTTCCCTATTTTATCTTTTTACAGCCTTTTTTGTTTTTGTTTTTGTTTTGCAGTGTGTTTTGAGTTGTATATACATTTATATATAAGCCATGTCTTTGACAAGAGCTTTCTCTTACAACCTTCATAAACAATTTTAATGACATTTTGTAAAGTAGGTGAACCATGATTTATTGTACGTTTCCCAATTTTTGCTGTAATACTCCATGAACATCTTTGCACACAATTTTTGTGCTGAGATTTTCTAACAAGAGTTTCCCAGCATTTTATGGCTTTCTACTCATATTACCAGACTGTATTAAAAAAGATTCACCTAGTTAACAAATTGGTGGGTTTTAGCCTATGCTTGCTCTACAAATATTTTGAAGTCATTGCCAGTCACTGTTATCAGCACTTGCAATATGTAAGTGAGCAAACTAAATGAGCAAACAGGCAAAAATTCATACACATGTGAATCTTAATGGGATGTGTGTAAGGAGGAGATACAGAAGACTTTAAAAAGTATCTTTTTTGGGAGCCGATGTACCTCAGTGGTTGTGCGCGGGTTTCCCACATAGGAGGTCAATCCCCGGCCCTGGTAACTAAAAACTTCTTTTCCCTGCCAACCTTTTCCCCAAAACTTACCGTTTTCCCTTGTTAGTGGAAAATAGTACTTTTGCCAAGTTTCTGTACATAAAAACTTTAAATCTGTTGAAGGATTGGAGCAGGATTGTGAGTGTAGTAGGAGAGATTGGGAAATAAATGATCTAGGAATGTGAAGGGATATTTTGGGGGAGGAGTTTAAAAGAAACTTTTTTAAAATCTAATTTGACCAGATGCTATGTATCGATTTCCGATTACCTGTAAATTTGAATATTTTTCAACTTTGGTTTTACATGGTGGTATTCGTTGTTTACTTTTAGCTTTTAGATGAATTACGAGTGTAGTATTTTGCTGAAGATTTAAGTTGTTTGTACTGTCTTTAACGCAATTTGAAGAAAAAGCTAGTAGATGCAAAAATCAAGTGGCCGTTTGAGCACTGCGTACAAGATATTGTTAGGTCTTGGGGTTCCAAAATAAGACCCAAAGTCCCATTTTCTGCTTTCTAGAAACTTACCATCAGGGAAGATTGCTGTTCCCAAACAGAGCCCCCAAATCCCAGAGATGTTTAAAATGCAGCTTGATCTCAGGTTCTTCCCACCCACCAGAACTTTTTTGACTCGGAGGGCCTGGGTGAATGGGGCACAGGCATTTATAATTTTAACTACCATCCTCTTGATCATGATGCAGGTGATTCTCATTTTGAGAAACGCTAAAACTAACCGTTGTGGATAAATGAAAGAAGCGTTCGATTTAAGATGCTATCATTTGGGAGCCGGGAGAGGCACGCTGGTTCACGTAGTCGCGGATCCCTGACGGCATCAAACCCTCGCCGGCGCTCCGGGTGGCTTCCACCAGGCAGGGGAAAGCCCGCTGCAGCCCAGGGCTGCGCTCGCCAGCAGCGGGCGGTGCGGGACGGTGCCCCCAGCCACCTCCAGGCTCCTCCCCTCCCCCGACGGGCGGGCAGCCAACGACGCCCGAGCCGGAAGTGACGACGCCGGCGAGGCTTCTCGGGCGGGGCTTGGGACGGGTAGCTCCGGGGTCCGCGATTTCACATCGGAAACAAAACAGCTGCTGCTCGGGAAGGAACATCGGCGGTGAGCGGCCGGCGGCGGCGAGGAGACAGTAGGTGCGTGGTGGGGAGTCCTGGGCGGAAGGAAGGCGTCCCGGACCCGGTGCTAACCCGGGGGGCCGCGGGCAGGGCCCGGCTCTCTGCCACCGCCCGGGCTGCGGAGCCGGTGCCCTCGAGGATGAGGGGCGGGGCGCGGCCGGGCGGGGGCTGCGGAACCCCCTGTGGGAAACCGGGAGGGGCGGCCCGTTTCTCGGACACCCGGCTTGGCGCAGGGTCCGGTCGAAGAGAGATTCCCCTTCGGAGCCTTGGTCCGGAAATGCTGCTTTCCCGAAGACGTCTCAGGGCGCAGGTGCCTCGGGCCGGGATTGATCGTGTTGGTTGGACTGGAGGAGGAGAAAAGAGGAAGCGCCTTGCGCTGAGTCTGGTTGAGCAACTCCTGCAACTCCGCGCCTCGTGCCCTGAGTGTGTCCTCGTTCAGGAGAATCGAGGGGCACTAAGTTCCCTGTCTCACGTTTGAGACGGAAAGCAGAATCTGATGTCTTTGCCTTGATCGGGATTGTAACGAAGCATGTATGGACAGTACTTAGCGTTTGTCTTCTGTATTTTTTCTTTTTTCTCAGATACTTTTAAATAAATATCTTCTCTGTAGGAAGGTAATTTAATAATTTTATAAGCATTGTTTGTCTATTTTGGACAAAATTGGATAAAGTCTTCAAGATTAGTATGGGAGATAATAGAATACCGATAACTTTATGGCAGTGCACATTGTAAGTCATGACAGTCTCTGAAATTTGAGGCCAGGAGAGATCAGATGTAGTTAAGAGAATCTTGCTATTTGAGTTATCTTTTACAATGGAAGGGTTTCAATCTTGGAGTTGAAGGGAGCGGAGAGTGTTAAAATCCAAGGGTGGACCGCAAACAGGGACCTCTGGGCCTAAACTAAGTGTCCAGCAACTTAGCCTGAACATTTAAATTACTTATGAAGAAGAGAAAACAAGAAAGTAGATTGGAGCCTGCTGCATTTATCTAATTTCAGTCACCTGCAAAAAGCCTATTTCAAGTCTCCTTATCCCATCTTCAGAGTTCAACCACTTGAACCTCCTTTTAACAATAAGCCCTTACAATGAAAAGCCTATTTATTGGGTGCATGAACATAGATGAGAGAAGTGGCCTGAATCACTTGGTCCTTAGGTAGATGGCTCTTACAGTTTGGGTATGTTTTTCTCTGAGTGGATGTGGGCTTATTGCTGAATTTGAAGTTAATGGTTGCTACTAGAACAAGACTGCTGTATGGCTTCCCATCTTTCCCATTCTTAGGGATTGAAGTTGGATTGGGTATCATCCTAGCAGAAAAGATGTAACATTTGTCTGTGACTAAGGCTTATCAGTCACTGTTCCTGCAGTGAGAGCACTGCTATTATATCAGACTGTAGGGCGAGACTTATTTTTCTTGGATGTATTCTCAAAGACCTTTTCAAAGATTTATATTACTGCCTCTCTTGATGGATGCCAGGGAGATTTGAAAGGTATTTTGAGAGTGGCACTGTTGTGATCAGAGCTTTGCTAATGAGCAAGGCACATTAATCTGTACTGGGGGCTAGAACCGGTAGGAGAGTGGAGGTGACTCTTGCATAGTTCAAGCAAAATATGAGAGTTCAATTTGGGTGGTGGCAGAGGCCTGGAAAGGAGAAATGTGAAAGGATGGAGCAACCAATTGAGGAGCAAGAAATAAAGTGTAAAGTTGACTAAGAGGTTTTGAGCTTGGAGAATGGAGGAGATGGTCTCAGAAAAAAAGGAGGTTAGGAGGAAAGAACTCTAAAGAGGAAGATGAGGAAGTTGTTTTAAAGTATCACTTTTGAAGGGCCAGCAGATGAAAATGTCCCACGGACAGGACTGGAGCTATAAACATGAGAGTTGCTTAATTAGTGTTTTCCAGTTGATGCTGGAGCAGTGGAGGAGACACTTAAGGGAAGGAAGGGGACAAGGGAGCCAAGGACAGACCCTTAGGAACACTAACCAGGACAGATCCTTAGGAACACTAAGTGAGAGACAGAAGGGTGAGGAGCCAGCTGAGGAGACTGAGTGTGGAAGGAGAGCCTTGATGGTGCAATGTCACAAAAGCTGAGGAAGAGAGAGAAACTTCAGGAAGGAAAAGGTAGTCAGGGACCTGGTGTAGAAGAAATAACTGAAGATTTAGAGCAACAATGTCCAATAGAAATACAATACAAGGCAGGCCCAAATGTAATTTTAATTTTAAATAAAAAGGTAAAAAGATACAAGTGAAATTAATTTGAATAATTTATTTTATTTCACCCAGTCCAAAATATTTTCATTTCCACATGTAATTGATAGAAGAATTTACCTATCTATCTTCTGCACTAGATAGTAAGCTCCTTATGAAAACAGAAGCAGTTTCTGATTCAGTAGTAAACCCAGTGCCTATCATAGTGTGTGGTATGTTGAAGAAACCCAATAAGTGTTTGTTGATTAAAGGGTATTATTGTTTGGTTTTCAGTGCCTTGCACTGTCCCTTGTTTAAGGTGATCCAAAGCAAAAGGCATTATAGAGTAATAACCAATGATTTACACATTAATTAGATGTAAGTAATCTTTGTTTCTCCATTAAAAATTATTTGTATTCTACCCATTTCCAAAGAGAATTTGGCACTATGACTCAGGATAATCATACCTTCTTCCTGGAGTTACTGAAATTAAATGCTCTTTAGGAAAAATTATTTTTATTTACAGAAATATTGGTAATACAGAGCCATAATCCCATATTCATAACTCTGAAACCCAAAAGCACCTGAAAATCGAAAGGTTTTTCATAACTCATTTGACAACAAAGTCTGACCTGAGTCCATTTATAGTCTTTATTTTATGTGATTTAATATTATTCATGTTTCTCTGTAGGCTTTCATTTAGACTCACTCTAGGCTAATGTGTTTGATTTGGATGTTCTGCCTAAGCCCTGTGGGAGCATTATGTAATATATTGTATCTGCAACATATTACCTTTATAAAATGGAAAAAAAAATCTGAATTCAGAAACACATTTAATCCTCAAGGATTCAGGTAAGGGATTCTGAACTTGTCATTGTTAAGTCCTTGGTTGATCATCTTCATTTCATCTTCTGAGTCCACATAAGCATTATTATTTAAAAACAAGTTACCACAATAACACAACATAACAGATCTCCTGAAAATTCAGTGCATTAACACATTTATTCTCACTCAGAATTCTGCTTCACAGTGCAAGTCTGCAGGCCAGCTGAGGCAGCTGCTTTGCATGTCTCATTCTGGGGCCTGGACTGAAGATTCAATGGCTACCCATGGTAAGCTCTTCTCAAAGCTACAGCAGAAGTGCAAGAAGACAAGACCAACTGTACAAATCTAGTTCAAGTCTCTGCTTGTGCCACATCTGCCAAGAGCCTGTTAACCAAAGCAAGTCTTATGATTATGTCCAAAGGCACTGGGTAGACTGCCCCGCCATGAGGCCAAAGCAAATGACAGAGCCAAGTCCAGCATCACCAGAGAAGCCAGGGGAGGGAGTGAATATTGGCTGAATAATAATCTAATCTGCCACAGATGATTCAGAGAAGTGGAGAGAGAGGAAAGGAAAAAAAAAATTACCAAATAAGATGTATCACTCTTGCTCTTTTTGACATCTATTTTCACAAAGCCTCTTCAGCTGGGAATAGTATTTGTTCCTAGTCTGTTAAAAATTAGAGGAGTCTTCCCACAATGTAATTCCTAAAATTTCACAGTATTTAAAAATTTTGATTATAGACCGCAGTTTAGAGTTTGGTTACATTTACCGTTGGGTGTGAGCTTTTAAAAACTCAAGTAGAGGCTCTACCAACCTATCCATATAATCAGAACTTGGGCTCTCTGTCCAGGGAAGTGCTGTCAAAGTAACGCCAAGGCTGGTTAAATACTTTTGTGGAAAAAGAATAAATCATAAGCTCATTTGGCACTTGAAAACAACTTAGCATTAAAATGCAGATGCAGCAAAAAATACTTTTCTATTTTTTATTTTATTTTATTTTTAGCAGTTTTCCAAGTAAGAGAAATTAGTTAAGTGGCCCGAGTCATTAAAGCAAGCCACAAGCCCTTTTGCTGGAGAAGATCATGGTAAAAAGCCTCATGAAGATGTTTACTTTTGTAGAATACATAGTTTGTTTGCATTTTATTTCTGAGAGACAAGAAAGAAAATGGTATGAATAGTCAGGTAGCCCTGCACTATAGGAATTTGGAATTTAATTGTTACCTTGGGATACAGTGAGAGACAAAAATGAACTTTTCTAATGGTGCTTCCTTGAATGAGATTTTTAATCAACTTATTTTTAGATGCTAAACTTTGTTCCTGTGATACTTTTTTTTTTTTTTTTTTTTTTTTTTTAAAGCACCTGCCTTTTGATTTTTAGGCAGAGAGGTAGTTTTATAACACATATTTTAAAATAATTAAAATTATGATTAATAACAGTATACTTTTGTATAATATTACACTGAAACATTATTAAATTTTTATCAATTTTATACACCTTTAAAGCATTTATATGAACTTTTTATTTATACAACTTTAATTGTCATAAAATTAGAAAACTTCTTTAATTGTACAACACTTTTAAATATTTTATTCAACTTTTATCACATGAACTTAACCACTTTCAGTATTCCACCCCCTTCCAGGGAACAAACCAAACCATTTGTAACAGTTTGAAACAAAAAGCGTTTTTTGAGAAAGCTGGTTTAAACATCATGTTCCCCCAAAAGTAACAAAACCTGTCTCTCCAAGGAAACGTCAAGGCCAAAGCACAAGAAGCTACTTTGATAAAACATCTTCCCTCCTGCACACTGATCACCCAGGAGAAAAATTCTGTGCAAACTTCCACCAAAACAGACCAATGACTTGAGAAACCCCGAGAAAGAACAAAACTCCAACCCTGTTTTAATAACTTAGTCATTTTATCTTATGATAAAATTACTTTCTTTTAATAATAAAAGCACATTCTATATACCTTCTTTACTTAAGTTACCACAATGATTTTAGAAACTGTTTTTAAGCAAACTTCTGACAACATACAATTACCATCAACATTAAACAAACTTGTTAGAATAATGATTTAATTTGTTCATATCTATTTTTACTATTTTAAATTAATAGCTATATTTATTAATATAAGCACTTATTTAATGTTGGCCATTGAATAAAGCTTTTTTAATAATGTTTATTTATCAATTTAATATTACCATATGGAGGTACCTGTGATACTTTTTAACAGTGCTATGGGTAGAAAGTTTTCTGGGTACATCTCTGTTTGTATACATTATAATAGAAAGAAATTGTAGTTGCCTGTCAGAGAAAGATTTCTTTTTCCTTTTATCTGATTAAGTGTCTTGAGATGAAGGAAATGGAAGGCAGTGAATTCAAGTGTTGTTCTGTGTCAGTCTTAGAAAGTCCACAATCTACTTCATCCCTGCTCTCCTCTCCCTCTGCAACCCAGGTCATACGTAAGATCCTTACTCCTCAGCAACTGCCTTTTCTTGTTCTCAGCGCTCTGCTAACAATGTAAAACCTTTTGCCATGGCTGCCTGAACAGTGAGGTTATTGACCTTCTCAATGCATTCATCAATTGTTTGCAGCTGTCACTAGACCAGACTCCAGTCTGGCTTTGCCTGCCCCTTTCTTTGTACCAACAGTGTGTGTTTGTTCGCTAGCCCTGTCTCTGCTTCCTCCTGAGCTCCATGTAAAGAGCAGCTCTTTCAGGAAAGGCCATCCTTTGGCATTGTGATCTCCAGAGCATCAGGGGAGCATGAGGCTTCTCTAGGTGAACTGGAAAAGACCTGGACTGGGCAACAGAGGGCCTGGGTTCTGGAGGATTAGTTCTTCATGAATAAATGTGGATGCCTTTCCTCGTGGGACTTTTTTTTTTTTTGAGACTCAAATGGAAAATGAAAAGTATTTTGAAAATAGTATTGCGATATGCTAAATTGACCACTGATGATTCTTATAAGATTTGTCTGAGAAAGCTCCAGTATGATCAGTTGTATGATTTCTTATAGTACCTGAACAGATCACATAAGGATAATGCTAAAATTGGAAACTACTTAAATTAAAATGACCAGATTCTGATTATAGCTTATCCTTTTTTTTTTTTTTTTTTTTCCATTTTTAAAGAAATACTAGGACTGTGTATCTGGGAATGCCTTTAGCACTTCAGTTTTTAATTTTAATTTAATTAGACCAGTTATTGAAGTTTAAGATCTCACTTGCTTCTAAGCCATAGTTTTACTATTAGTAGTAAAAGTGAGCTCATTGTACCTAAATGCTCATTGCTGTAAGCTCCTAGAGGGCAAGGATGAATTATATACAAGCGTCAGCATTGCTTACTGGATGAGTGACCTTGGGCAAGTAGGTTACCTTCTGTGCCATATTGTTTTCACTTGTAACATGGGTAAAATGAACATAATAATTAGCAAATAAATAAATAACCCACCCCCAGGATCTGAATCTGAGTTTTGCATGTAAGTAGACAATCAGTCGGTAAACTCTTACTTAGTGAATGATCACCTATAAGTGCAATGCACTCTGTTTTTGCCTTTGCCCTTTCTTGCTTCTTGGTTCATTTGGCTAACACTACTTGCTTACTTGTTTTGTTTCTGAGGGGTCATATGAGATATTAATGACAGATTTCTAAAGGTTTTAAAATTTTCATTGTAGAGCTGTACATTAATGTTAAGGTATAAACTTCAGAGCAGCCAGTGGAGATAACAGATTGCAACTTTTTCTCTTTGACATCTTGTGGCATTTCTGGGTTAGTAGAGATAGGTACTGTTCTAAATGTTTTTGTGGAAAGGAAGGGTATAATTTTTACTCTGCTGATCATTAATGCTACACTATCATTAAAATTTCAACCAAATAACTCCTAAAAATATATGAAGCTTAAGTCAGAAATTTAATTTGAATACTTATCATGCTTAGAAAATAGAACTATTCTTTTGGACATCACCACTCTTTTGGGTAATGTAATATACATATTTCCAACTCTTAATTTTATCCATCCTAAAAGATAGGACCAATAGTATGAAAAATCCTAAATAGAAGTTTACTCCCACAAAAATCTATTTTACTTTTTCAATTTAAGTGATTATAATATAGAAATGTGTATCGATCATAGGTGTTCAGCTCTGTGCTTTTCACAAACTGAAATCCCTGTGTGATTAGCATCCAGATCAAGAAACAGAACATTAGCCAGTGTCCCAGGAGCTCCCCCTAAGCCCCCATTTAGGGAATACCCCCCCACTGTCACCACTATTATTCAGCATTGTACTGGACGTTCTAACCAGAGCAATTGGCGGAGGGGGGGGGACGGGGGACAAAAGGCATCCAGATTGGAAAGGAAGAAGTAAAATGTTTAAATGACATGATCCTCTATAGAGTCCTGAAAAATCCACAACAAAGCTATTAGAGCTAATAAACGAATTAAGCAAAGTGGCAGGGTACAAAATCAAACACAAAAAAACCAGTAGTGTTTCTGTACATTAGTTAGGGGCAGTCTGAGGAGAAAAACTCCATTTACAACAGCAACTAAAAGAATCTGATATCTAGGAATAAATTTAACCAAGGATGTAAAGGACTTATACCCAGAAAACTACAAAACTTTGCTAAAAGAAATAAAATAAAGATCTCAATAAATGGAAGGACATTCCATGCTCATGTATTGGAAGACTAAATGTTGTTAGGATGTCAGTTCTACCAAAAAATAATTTACAGATTCAACACAATTCCAGTAGAAATTCCAACAGCCTACTTTGCAGAAATGGAAAAGCCAATCATCACATTTATTTGGAAGGGTAAGGGGCCCCTAATAACCAAAAGCATATTGAAAAAGATAAGCTTGGAGGACTTACGCTTCTTGACTTTAAAACTTCTTACAAGGCTACAGTGAGTGTTCAAAACAGCATGGATGGGAAACAGATGTGGCTCAACCAGTTGGGTACCCGCCTACCACACAGGAGGTCCCAGGTTCGGTTCCCAGTACCTCCTAAAGGTGAGCAAGACAGTGAGCTGACGTAACAAGATGACAAAACGAGGAGATTCAATGAGAAAACACAAGGAGAAACACAACAAGTAGGGAGTGGAGGTGGCTCAAGTGATTGGGCACCTCCCTCCACATGGGTGATCCCAGGTTCAGTTCCTGGTGCCTCCTAAAAAGAAGACAAGAAGAAACAGCACACAACAAACAGACACAGAGAGTAGATAGCAAGCGCAAACAACAAGGGGGGGGGAGAAATAAATCTAAAAAAAAAGTTTTAAAAAATGCATGGAACTGGCACAAATATAGATTATATAGACCAATGGAATTGAATTGAGAGTTCAGAAATAGACCCTCACCTCTAGTATACAAAGTCTACTCAATTAGGAAATAATAGTCTCTTCAACAAATAGTGCTGAGAGAACTGAATATCCATATGCAAAAGAATGATTGTAAAATAGGTATATTTCCTGTTCTTCCTACCTTGGGACATTGTGGTAAGGATTAAATGAAAGAAGATGACAGAAAGAATTTTGCACACTTAAGAGCACTAGACAAAATTTTATGGAGATATAAAAATGAGATTGGGGTAGCAGATGTAGTTCGGTGGTTGAGCACCTGTTTCCCATGTACAAGGTCTTGGGTTCAATCCTCTGTACCTCCTAAAAAAAAAAAAAAAAATGAGGGGTTGGTCAGAATAGAAATAGGAAGACATTTATTGAAGATGTGCCTAAAGATCATTCAACTCCCTTTGCTTTAAATCTGAAGTCATGGGAAGCGGCTGTGGCTCAATCAGTGGGGCTCCCGTTTACCATATGGGAGGACCCGGGTTCGGTTCCCGGGGCCTCCTGGTGGGGGCGGGCCCGCCCGCACGGCGTGGTTGGCTGGCCCAGCGAGCGCAAGCAGCAGGGGGGGCATAAATGAATAAATAAATAAAATCTTAAAAAAAATAAATAAATAAATAAATAAATAAATGTGAAGTCATTAAATTTTTTCGTGATTGAAAAATATTTGGTTTTCCAAGTAGACCTCATTACCAAGGAGGTACCTTGAGCTGACAAATGTGTCAATTAGTCCAAGGTCATTGATAAGTTAATAATTTGTGGTTTACAGACTGGTCTTATGAGGATTTGATTGGTGTGAATGGATTAACTAGGACTGAACCAACTCTGGGTTACTTCATAAAATCCTATTTCAGATCTAATCTGGGAGCCTACAAGTGACAGCAGCCCATGAGGTCCTTAGAAGGCTTGACTTGGAGGAGAACACATGAAAGACAGTTTTTGGGTTTTTTTTATTCCCTAAATATAAGTGTTATTTTATTTTTTATATTAGGGAAGTTGTAGGTTTACAGAAAAATCATGCAGAAAACATAGAGTTCCAGTATATCACCCCCACATCACCACCCCCACACACAATTTTTTCTATTATTAATGCTTTGCATTCATGAGGTATTGTTTTAGTTTGTTAAAGGCTGCCAAGGCAATATACCAGAAATGGATTGGCTTTTATAATAGAGGTTTATTGACTTGCAAGCTTACAGTTCCGAGGCTGAGAAATGGGTTCAAATCATGGCGTCATCAGGTGACACTCTCTTCCTAAAGACCAGCTGTGGGTGATCCTGGACTCCCCTTTTTTTTTTTTTTTTTTTTATTTATTTATTCATTTATCCCCTCCTTGCTGCTTGTGCTCGCTGGGTCAGCTAACCACGCCGTGCGGGCGGGCTTTGCCTTCACCAGGAGGCCCCGGGAACCGAACCCGGGGCCTCCCATATGGCAAACGGGAGCCCCACTGATTGAGCCACAGCCGCCTCCCATGGACTCCCCTTTCAAATGGGAATGCACATGGTGGCATCTGCTGGTCTCCGCCTTTGCCTCGGGACTCTGTTGCTTTCAACTTCTGATTGCTCCAACTGTGGGTTCCTCCCTGAGCTCTTTTGTGCCAACTCTACATATTCATTCCATTTATAAAGGATTTCAGTAAAAGGATTAAGACCCACCCTGGGTCAAGCCTTACTGAAATAATCTGATCAAATGGTCTCACTCTAATAAGTTCATACTCACAAGATGCATCAGTTTCAAGAACATGATTTTCTGGGGTATATATAGTCTCAAACTACAACAGGTACCTTTGTTAAAATTGCTAAAAGAATATTATAATTGCACTATTAACTGTAGTCCATACTTTACATTAAGGTTCATTGTTGATGTTGTATAGTCTTAGAGTTTTTCTTTTTAATTTTTATTCTAGTAATATATATACAATCTAAATTTCCCAGGAAAGGTTTGTTTTGCTGAGTGTAATTTATGAAAGAGTTTAAAAATAAAAGTATAATTGTAATGCACAAAGAATTGTTTTCTGTTTCCCTTTTCAGAATCCAAAGAGGCTTTGTGTTCTGTGAAAAGTATTTCTATACAGTTGCTCCAATGACAGAGTTACCTGCACCTTTGTCCTACTTCCAGAATGCACAGATGTCCGAGGACAACCACCTGAGCAATACTGTACGTAGCCAGGTACAGTGTCAGCTTCTGAAACTGCCCTTGCTATACAGAGGCGGCTGAGCAATCTCTTTACTTCACCAGACTTACCTATTTGTTGAACTTCAGCTGAGGGTGAAGTTTTATACCCTTTGGTGTTGGGAGCACAAGGGTGTTAAAGACTTAGGTGTTGATCTGGTTCCTCCCTGACTCAGATATCACTTCCTCAATTGAGGCCTCTTCCCTTTCCCAGGTATACAGGACCTTAGACTTACATGTTGTGTATTACTGTACCTATCTTGTTCTTTTCCGTAGGCTGAGCAATTAAGGGCAGGAGCCTCGTTTTATTTAACTTTTTTCTTTTTCACTTTTTATCCAAGTATAGTGTACATGCATTTTATTTACTTTTATTTTTCAGTACCTCACACAGTTCCTGACAGTGCTCATTCAGTAGTGTTCGTTGACAGATGATTGCACAATGATGAATGCAAGGCTATGTGTAGAAGTTCTGAGTTCGAAAGAGGGACTTGGGAAAGGGGTATAATCTACGGCAGAGGATACAGAGATTCTGCTGCCACATAGACATCAAACCTGGGCCTGCTTCCCTGTTAGCTATTGATTACAGATGGAATGCAGACTCCACAGACTGTGAGATGCTGGAGACTTGGTAGGATTTTTAGCCAGATTAGGAGAAAACACAAAGCCAAATTTAAACTATGAAGTCTGCACTGGAGGGCAGGGGTTGTCAGACTTCCTCTCTTCCAACCAGAGGGAGACTAGGAACCACCCTCCCATCTTACACCCCTGTCACACCCTCCCTACTGCCTCTTTAGTCTCTGGACCCTGGGCTCTTCTCTCACTCTTCTCCCAGGTGGCTCCCTTCTTCATTTCCTTTATGAGTCACCTTATCAGTGAGGTATCCCCTTTACAAAATAGAAGCCTTCTCTCCCTCTCCTCAGATACCCCCTCCACCGGGCACCCCAGTCCCCTTACTCCACTTTATTTGTGCATAGCCCTTATTGGTATTTCTGGCATACTATGTTTACTTGTTGATTAGTTTACCTGCCTCTCCTATTTATATAAGCTGCTAGAGGTCAAGGACATTATCTCCTTTGTTCACTGCTGTAGCCTCAGCTTAGTGCTTGAACTTTTCATTGTTAACGTATTATTATTTATATCCCTCACACTCAGGTTTTGTAGGGCTTTTTGATATTTTTTTCCTTCCTTCCTGTTTTTTTTGGGTTTTTTTTTGTTTTTTTGTTTTTAAATAAAAAACCTAAGTGACTGATAAATTGAAATGAAAGGCTGCTCCAGAGGAGGTACGATTGGCACAGGATTTTTGTTGATAAGTACATATGTTTCATGTTTGGTTTTAGCTAGTTTTAGTGCTAGTGTTCTCAATGGTGTCTTCCAGACCTATTAGGGTAGCACTATCAAGAAAATCAGGACTGGTTTCTTTGTTTAGTTTTACTATGGATGATGTGCATTTTAAGTTTCCTTAAAAATGCCTTCTGTTGGGGAGTAGATATGGCTCAAGCAGTGGAGCACCCACCTCCAACATGGGGGGTCCCGGATTCAGATCGCAGTGCCTCCTGAAAAAACAAACAAACAAAAAAAACAACAAGCAAAACAAATGGTAAAACCAACTCAGGGAAGACAAGGTGGCTCAGTGGTTGAGTGCCATCTTCCCAAATAGGAGGTCCTGGGTTCAATCCCTGGCTCTTGGTACCTCTTAAAAAAAAAAAAAAAAAAAAAAAAAAAAAAAAAAAGAGCCTTCTATGACTTATAAAGATCTTCTATATACATTCTCATTTAAATGTTCCATTTACAATGAGATACTTATTATACCGATTTTGCAGTTTGAATACTTGTTGAGGGTCACATAGAAAACTAAATGACAGACCTGGAACTTAAAACTCTTCTTTCTCATTCCAAATCTCCCATGTGCTTTCTATTCTTCCTCCTATCTCTTACTTAAATGTTATGATACTGAAAGGAGATAAATAAGAAAAAACTCTGGGAAAGAAAAATGCCAAGTCTCTATATTGATTTTGCACTGATATGCTTTTAATTTTTTTTAAGGAGGTATTAGGGTTTGAACTTGGGACCTCATACATGGGAAGCAGGTGCTCAAACCACTGAGCTATACCTGGTCCCCCCAATATACTTTTTTTTAAGATTTATTTTCCTCCCGCCCCTCCCAGCTTCCCCCCCCCACATTGTTTTGTGTTCACTGTCTGCTCTCTGTATCCATTTGTTGTGTGTTCTGTGTCTGTCTTCTCTTTAGGGAGCACCAGGAACCGATCCTAGGATCTTCCAGAATGGGAGATAGGCGCTCAGTCTCTTGCACCACCTCAGCTCCCTGGTCTGCTGTGGCTCTTATTGTCTCTCCTCTGTGTCTCTTTTTGTTGCATCATCTTGCTGCGCCAGCTCTTCCATGCAGGCCAGCACTCTGCGTAGGCCAGCACTCCTGCACTGGTCAGCTCTCCATGCAGGCCAGCTTGCCTTCACCAGGAGGCCCCGGGAATCGAACCCTCGACCTCCTATATGGTAGATGAGAGCCTAATGGCTTGAGCCACATCCACTTCCTTGATATACTTTTAAAAACCCAAAGAAAGAGGAAAAGAATCTCATTGTTTTTAGCTGTAAAGAATCCGTTATATATGTTCTGGATGGTCATGAAAAAATGGGAGTAGGTCCAGATTTAAACTGGACATAGATGACTGTTCTTGCATATTAACTGAAAGAGCTCTTTTTTATTAGCTCTTCAATAGTGGATTTATTAAATACAAAGTACACTAAGACAAAATTCTGCAGGCATAAAAATCCATAGCATTATTTTTTTCCTTGTTTGTTCACTGGCTTAGAGGGCTCAAAAGGAAAGTTTTTATCTTTCCACCCTAAAGAAAACTAACCTATTAAAATGTCTTCACTGTGATAGACTCTTTGTCAGGTACTGCCACAAGCATGTCATTTTAGGGCCTTACATTTTGGGGGCACACACCATAAGTGAGCAGGTTATCCTTCTGTCTTCCCCCTCCTTCGAATAGCTAGTCTTTTGTTTTTTTGTTTGATGATTGTATACAATTTCATAGTATGGACATATCCTCTCGTCAGAATTAGGTTGTTTTCAGTTACCTATTATTGCACACCATGTACGACCATGTAAATAAGTCTCTGCATGCTCATGGTTATTTCTTCTGGCTAAATTTCTTGAAAGAGGAATTTCTGGATCAGAGAACATATGTTTTTAAATCCTTTGGTATCTACTAGTGAGAAGCACTCCAGGAAAAGATTTATAATCCTCTCCAACACTGGATATTGCATATCATTTTCCTTCATAACCACAAAGTTATTGTGAAGTTCATATGAAGTGAGGACACAGTGCTTCACAAAAAGTTCTGCATTGTTCTTGTAACAGGATAATATATTTTGCAAGTCTTATTACACAATATGAATTATGGTGTGGGACACTTTGACTCAGAGGTTACTCTGTTCCTACTTCACTCTCTTTTAAATTTCTTCTCCATTTACAATTTGGCTTATACTTCCAACCCTCTTCTCAAACTTTTCTCTCATAGCAAACCATTTGCCTTGTAAACTTTGTTGATCCTTGTATTCTCAAACACTGCTTTCTCCTGATTCTTTTCTTTTTGCTCCCCTTTACTGATTCCTCTTCATCAGCCTGCTTTTTAAATATGTTTAAGGCTTTCTCTTAAGGCTCCACCATCTATTTGCTTCTCATTTTTTCTTCTATGAGTCTTTTCTATGACTTTCCCTTCTTGATTGCATTCACTTTTTTTTTTTTTTTTTTTTTTACGGGGAGGTCCCGGGGATCGAACCCGGGTCCCTCCATATGGGAGACGGACGCCCAACCAGTTGAGCCACATCTGACCCCTTTGCATTCACTTTTTTTTTTTTTTTTTTAAAGATTTTATTTATTTATTCATTTATCCCCCCCTTGCTGCTTGTGCTCGCTGGGTCAGCTAACCACGCCGCGCGGGCGGGCTTGCCTTCACCAGGAGGCCCCGGGAACCGAACCCGGGGCCTCCCATATGGTAAACGGGAGCCCTACTGATTGAGCCACAGCCGCTTCCCTGCATTCACTTTTGAGACTAGTTTGGCTGTCTAGAATCCAAACTACCTTCTTTTTTTGGGAAAAGTCCCTAAATTTTTGTATGTTCTTAGAAAGGTAGTACCTATCCCCATATAAAAGTTAAAAGGCCAATTCTCTCTCTTCCCATCTCAGAGGAGCTAAGGGAGTGGGCACATGCCTTTATCTTTGCCAATCAAATGCTCACTTCCAGGTCTCTGACTCTTGATGGAGTGAATGGTGACATCTGGAGGTCCTATTCATTGTGGCAGTGGCAGTGGGCAGACTAGATCTTGCTGAGGAGTTTTTCTGACCACTCTATTAAAAATTGCCAAATAGTCTTTTGAAGTGCCTACCTTTATAACTATATCCTTTGGAGTACAAAAACACTCTATTTTACATTAACACAAAAAAGAAGAGATTCACTTAACATTCTTAAAACTGGAAGGAGAGTGAATAACCTCCCTATAGACCATTCAAAGATCAGTGTAAAGAAGTGAATCTTCTATTTCTTTCCTATACTCAGTATCTTCCTCCAAGGTCAGTAACATTCATAGTCTTGAACTCATGTCAAGAGGCATTTTTGAGTTTGTGAAAGATTAGGAGGGTAACAAGATACTGAAAACTGCCCACAAAATACTAAAGAATTGGCATTTAGGGGTTGTGGCTGAATTATATAAAAATAGGCACCCACAGGGAAAATTTAGCTTTGATCCGGTTGTAATTTAAAGCAGCTGTATGTAAGTTTGTTTCAGTTAATTTCTTACTACATCATTTTTCCCACCTGTAAAATTAGGTGATTAACTAGATGTATTAGGCAGCCAATAAGTACCAGAAATCTTTTGGCTTTTATAAAGGATATTTATTTGGGGGTAAAAAGGTTACGGTTACAAGGCCCTAAAGAGTCCAATGCAAGGCTGCTTTTTCACCAAAGTTAGTTTCAAAAGCCACGTTTTGAAGCAAGATGGCAGGCGATCTCTGTCTGGTCTCTCCTTCCTTCTTCCTCTTAAGTCTCCGTGGACCCTGCTTCTTCTGATCTCAGCTGTAGGCTGGCCTAGGCCTAGACTCAGGCTTTCTGTATCAGTCTGCCGTAGGGCTCGTTTCTTTCCAGGCTTGCTCAGCTGCTCAGTGCTCTGTTCTCTTCAGCTACAAACAATCAGGTAAATGGCTCATCTTAGCCCACCAAGGGGGCGGGAACTTAACCCGAGTCATGCCTTACTGATGTGGTCGAATCAAAGGCCCTAAATTGATTTAATCAAGTAACTTAAAACCTTTGAATTTAATACAATCAAAGGGTACCACACCCAGAGGAACAAACCAGTTTACAAACATAATCCTTCTCTTTTTTGGGTTCTTAAATAATCTCAAACTGCCACACTAGATAATCTCAAATTCTCTCCCAACTCTAAAGTTTTGTTTTGAACAGACATTAGGGTGACCAGTTGTCCCAATTTGTTCAGGTCTTAAAGGATTCCTGGAATGCAAGACTTATGGGCAAACAGGGAGGAGGAGTTTGTCACCCTACAACTCATTTTGGATCTAACCAAGTCTTATTCGTAGTCGTCTTCTAGTACTGTTACAGTGATACATTGTTATTGCTCAAGTAGAAGATAACATCTAAAGCATGTTTCTCCATTCCAAAAGTTGGGTGTTGTCCTTAGCTTCATTTCTTCAAACATTAGTGGATACTATGTAAAATGACATTCTTCTAGCAATGCTACTAGAGTCTAGAAAATAATGTCTCCTTTTGTGATCTGCGATGCATAATCTCATTCACAGTACAGGGAGTTGAAATTTTTTTAATTTTTTTAATTTTTTTTTTATTTTGGGAGTTGAAATTTGATGAGAGTAGTCACAGCCCTGAAAACTGGGGTTCATTATATATATATATATATATATATTTTTTTTTTTTTTTAATTACATTTCCTTATTGTTTTTTTTTTTAAGATTTTATTTATTTATTCATTTATCCCC
>JAKSZT010028738.1:681613-760174 GCA_026826555.1 Tolypeutes matacus | reverse complement strand
GGCGGGCTTGCCTTCACCAGGAGGCCCCGGGAACCGAACCCGGGGCCTCCCATATGGTAAACGGGAGCCCTACTGATTGAGCCACAGCCGCTTCCCTGGGTTGGTTTTTATATGTGGGAATTTATTAGGTTAAAAGCTTACAGTTCTCAAGGCCAATGAAGTATCCAAATCAAGGCATCATCAAGATATGCTGTCTCACCAAGTTGCAGCTGTGGGCATTCAGGCACATGGCAGCATCTAAAGCAGGAGTTCTTAACAAGTGGTCCATGAGCTTGAATTGAAATTCAAAAAAACATTCTTGTGGGAATGTGTTGGTGCAAGTGTGATATTTATTAAATAATACACAGTATAGTGTAGACTTAGTAAGGAGTCTGTGGTATTCACCTGACTGACTAAGGGGTCCGTGGAACAAAAAAGGTTAAGAATCCCTAATCTAAAGATACTTTCTCTTTGAGCTTGGCTGTGGTTGATCAGACACATGACAGGGCATAATGGTGGCTCTGCCAGGCTTTGCCTTCTCCGGAGGCGAAGCTCTCTTTCTCACCAAGCTCAGCTGTGGGCAGTCAGGCATATGGTTCATCTCTCCCCTCTCCTCCTGGCCTTGTCTCTTTCAGCCAGGTTGGAGGGGGGAGGGGGCATTCTCTTTGTGCCTCTGTCCTCTGTTGATTCCAGTCCCTGGCCTCCCACCTCCCAGACCTCTCTTTCAGCCTCTTGGGATTTCTCTCTTCAGCATTTTTTTTTTTTTTTTTTTTTTTTCTGTGTATCTATGCAAGTTTATCCCATTTATAAAGGACTCCAGTAAAAGGATTAAGACCCATCTTGAGTCATACCCTACTGAAGTGATCTAATCCAAAGGAAGTTCCCTTAACTGAGTCTAATCAAAAGTTCCCATCTATAATAGGTTTACAGGCACAGGAATGGATTAGCACTAAGGACATGATCTTCTGGGGTCCACCCAGCTTCAAACTGCCACAACATTCTTACCAATTCTTGGTATTGTCTTATTTCATGTCAGTCTGATGAGTGAAATGGTATCTCATGTGTTTTAATTGTATTTCTCTTATCGCTAAAAAGGTTGAACATTTTTTGTTATGTTTATTGGCCATTTGAGTTTCCTCTTTTGTGATTTGCCTATTCATATTTTTTGCCCATTTTTCTATTGGGTTGTCTTTTTTTTATTGATTTTGTAGAAGTGTGTATGTTTGTATATATTTGTTTGTGGTGCATAGCTTAAATGTTTTGGTAGGTGAATTATTCTTTCCTTTTTCATAAAATTTATTTGCACTTTTCAATTAAAAATAGTTTTAGAAAAATGTATAAACTGGCCTGAATATGTAAAAAGCTCTTCCATATCGTATAAAGAAAGACTAAGCTAAACTACTATGTTTTTTTGTTTTTTTGTTTTTTTTTTTTTTTTTTTTACCGGGAGGTACCGGGGATCGAACCCTGGTCTCTCCATATGGTAGACGGACGCCGAACCTTTGAGCCACGTCCGTTTTCCTAAGCTAAACTACTATGTTGGAAACTGCTGTGTAGCCAGTTCATGTTCACTTAGTCCATCGTTGTCTTACATTGATTCCAGAAAAGAAAAAGATTGTGATCTTGGTGACTTTCCCCTTTCACTTTAAAACGTTCTGTTATATAGTTGTCTCATAATTTAAAAGAAAAACTATTTTATAAAAAAAATTTTTCTGACAAAAGGTTGCAGAAGGGCACTATGCTACCTGATGAATATCTTTGGGTAGGGGACAAGCATTCTGGGTTCTCTGTGGTGCTAAAAATAGTGGGAGAGTCAGAGTGACTGATGTGAAAGAAACAAAAATCACCTGATAGCATGAGGTCTTTGAGAACAATTCAGTTGGTAATTGGAGTTTATAATATGCCCTCAATAAAAACTCCAGTTATGTTTGTTCATCTCCATTTTAAAAGATTGAAATGTTTATAATGTATTAAAATTTTTTCATTAAAAATATTAAAAGTTTTTGGACTGGGGGGCGGATGTGGCTCAAATGGCTGGGCGTCCATCTCCCAGGGATGGAGGGACCTGAATTCGATCCCCGGGACCTCCCGGTAAAAGAAGAATAATAAGAAAAAAAAAGTTTTTGGACTTACCCTTTAAACTGATTATCTGGAAAACTAATCCATATGAAACAAATAATTTCTGCTGATGCCAGATGAGAGGGGTTAACACGTTGCATTGTTCTCACCTTTTTACTTTTTAGAATTTTTTACACTTTTATGCTTGTTTACCCCATCTAGGTTGTAAATTCCCTGAAGGCAGAACATTGTTCATGTTCCTGAGCTGCCTTTAGAGTTTTTTGGTCACCCATCTTCTCTAAATCAGTTGTATACAAATCTCCCAGCAAAAGAACAAAGGAGATTTTGACTTTTTTTCAATGTTAGTAAGAGAAATTTAAAAATTTTGTGCCTGTAATTAAAAGTCCAGAGTGAATTTTGCCAGTTGCTTAAGAACTTCACCTTTGGTTTGAGAGGTTTCTGGGCTTTCTGTGGGCACACTTAGCTGTTGTCACATCGCTGCTCTTGCTGCCAAGTTCTCTCTGAGGCATTGCTCACCCTAGAGGGGCATCTCGCTTAAAAATATATAGAGCAACTATCAGAAGATAGCTTGGCATGTCACAAGAGCCAAGTGGAGAATGCGTTTTATTTTTATTATTTCTATTTTTCATGGGAATGTTGTCTTGCTTCCTTAGAGGTGACATTCAGTTTAAGATTTCACTGCTTTACATTAGTTTACCCTCCACCTCTAACTAGAAGCTAGCATGGACTTCACATTTGTTTTTGCTATTGGTTGGCCATGTCTTGAGGGACTGGAGATCAGGAGGCAATCAACCTGACTAATGATTCAGTTGTTTCTGACAAAGGGCAAAGTTTACAAATTGCAAAATGAAGTTTTTGTTTCCTAAATATATTGTATAGGTTGGATATTAAAGTATCTCTAACAAGAACATTATCTAGGAGTTTTTTTTTCTAGTTTGTGATCTATCATAATTCTTTGGTTATTTTTTAATATGCTTGTTAAAATATTTTGTAAGATTTACTTTTTCTATTGCTATAAATTTTTGATAGGTAGAGTTCTTTTTCCTTGACTTGTCATAATTCTGGCCAGGAGTCAGCCTCCATTTTTTTTTTTTTTTTTTTTTTTTTGAGGTACTGGGGACCAGGAATTAAACCTGGCCCTTCATATGTGGGAAGCCAGGAAGCCAGTGCTCAACCCCTGAGCCACATTGGCTTCCCTGAGTTGGTTGTTTTTTTTTTTTTTTTTTTTTCCAGGAGGCACAGGAAACTGAACTTGGGACCTCCCATGTGGGAGGCAGGCGCTCAACTGCTTGAGCCACATCTCGTTTCATTTCTAGTGACATTAAAGGAATATTTTTAAACCAGAGGAAATTGAAAATATAGTGTCAGAATAGTGAATGTTCATGTTTTGGTTTGGTATAGACTTAAATCTTTTGTGTGGATTACTGAGACTTTTTGTTTTTCTAAGGTATAAAAAAATGACTTTATTGAAGTAAGTCTAAAATCAGTTTATATTCCTAATTAAGTCTTATAGAATGTATGTTAAAGCAGTGATTTTCAACCTTTATTGTGCATTGGATTTCCCTAGAGGCCTTGTTAAGTTATCTGGCCCTACTGCCAGAGTTCCTGATTCTGTAGGTTTGGGGTAGGGCCAGAGAATTTGTATATCTGACCAATTCCCAGATCATGCCAATGCTTTTGGTATACAACTGTATTGGAGGTAAAGAAATAAAGGGAAAGTGACCTTAGAGAAAAATGGTTAGATTCATAAATTGAATACTTTTGGTATTTTTATTCATATTGATTTATTCTGACCCCAGTTTTTCCAGTCCTTAAGGAAATAAATTGTGAACAGTCTTTTTGATTTAAAATAGAAAACACTCAGTGTTCTGTTAGCTAAAAAATGAAGCCTTAAAGTAGTAATCCAGGGGGCGGATGTGGCTCAAATGGTTGGGCGTCCGTCTGCCATATGGAGGAACCTGGGTTCGATCCCCGGGACCTCCCGGTAAAATGAAAAATAAATAAATAAATAAAAAATAATAAAATAAATTTAAAAAGGCAATTAAAAAAATATTATTAAAAAAAAAAAAAAAAACGAGAATCAGTGAAATACAAGATGGACATAGCCTAACACTTTAAAAAAAAAAAAAGTAGTAATCCAGGGGAGTGGATGTGGCTCAAGAGTTGAGGACCTGCTTCCCACACAGGAGGTCCCGAATTTGGCTCCTGGTGCCTCCTAAAAACATAGAAACAAACAACAAGCAAACAAAGAAACCAACTCAGGGGAGCTGAGGTGGCTCAGTGGTTGAGCACTGGCTTCCCACACACAAGCTCCAGGGTTCAGTCCCTGACCCTGGTACCTCAAAAAAAAAAAAAAGTAGTAATCCATTGATAGACTGATAATGATACTCTTTATGAAGCAGTTGCTGAAGAACACTTATGTATGTAAACTTATTACTGTCACTTGCTAAATTTGTAACATTAAAATGTGTCTGGTCTTTATAAATGAAGGTCATCTGCAATATCTTTTCTCAACACAAAGCATTAAATTTTATTAAGTTGCTAGGAAATCATAGACTGGCTGAATTAACCTCATTTTCTAGAGGATCTTAGGTCACTTTTTGAAGTATGAGAAAGCCTATAAAATAATAAATTTTATAATTATATTTTTATAGTATATAATTATAATTATTTGTATTATAATGTTTAATTATTATGTTTCTATTAATTAAAATTATAGTATTAATATTATATCAAAATTATATAATTATTATAAATTTGATTTCTGTTATAATAAAACGGAAGGCAAATCTATAAGCTGTCTAAAGTGAAGTTTAAGTATGTGGGACCTTGAGGAGAAAAATAAAAGGAAGTAGTGATCTAAATTTAAACTGAATTGGGTCCACAGGACCACTAAGCCTTTGGCAGTATTACTGTACTGTTTATAGTAATCAATTTGTTTTGCCAGTTATATCAAAGAGAAGTAAAGAGAAAAAGAATTTAAAATCTTAGTGACCTCCTGAGAAATAGGCTTGCCTTTGCATCAGAGTATAATCAGTAATCTTAATAATTTGTTAAGAAACTGTAGGTTCAAACTTAACATAACAGCCCCATAAATTTTAAATATTATTTCTAACTGGTTATGACAGCTGTTCAGGGAAATGATAGCCTTCCTTGACATTAGAGTAATGGTTAAACCCCTAACTTCAGGGAAATCACAAAGCTTAGCAGGTGCCAGCTGGAATTCTGTGTGTTGTTAGAAACATATTGCCTATGATTAGTAGTAAATGTTTTCAAGTTTTCCACTTAACTTGCCAGTTCTTCAGTTAAGCTACTATTCTAGTTCTTTCCACAGTGCAGGCTTAGAAGCCTCATATTTCTAGTTGTAGAAATCTAATATCCATAAAATCTCACATTTATAATTTCTTATAAATATAATTTATGCAGATTATAAATATATTAGTATAATAGAATATATTGTGACTAAAAATTATAGGCAGGTTGACTGTTATTGCATGGCAGTGTATGCATGAAATAACATTAAGAGAAAAAAGTAGAACACAGTATGTATTAGCCTGCCAAAGGGGTGCTGATGCAAAGTACCAGCAATCTGTTGGCTTTTATAAAGGGTATTTATTTGGGATAAAAGCTTACAATTACAAGACCATAAAGATTCCAGCTCAAAGTTGCCTTCTCACCAAAATCAGGTGCCACCTGTTGAAGCAAGATGGTTGCTGATCTCTGCCTGGTCTCTTCTTCCCCTCTGGGCTTCAGTCTTCTCTCTCCTGGTTAGGGTTCATCTCTCAGGGCTTCCTTTATCCAGCTTCTTCCCAATCTCAGCTATAAACTATCAGGGAAAATGGCCACAGGATCAAAAATGACAGAGTTCTCTAATGTGTGTCTTCTTGAGTATCCATTTATATTGGCCCACGTTGAAGCAAAGCCCTAATCTTAGGTAGTTTAATCAAGGGCCCCTCAACTGAATCCAGTATAATCAAAGGGTATCATACCCAGAAGAACAGATTAGTTTACAAACATAATCTTTCTCTTTTTCAGATTCACAAAAATCTCAAACTGTCATACAGTATTTGTAAACTTTCACTATAACTGTGTAAATGTGTATATGTTTGTATCAGTCAGGGCTCTCCAGAGAAACAGAACCAATAGGAGATAAATATATATATTGAGGATGGCGGGGAGATTGATAAGGAATTGGCTCATGTGATTATGGGGGTTGACTGGCAAGACTGAACTCATAGGGCAGGCCTTAGGCTGGAAACTTCCCTAAAGGTGATGTTGAACCCTTGAGGCTGAAATTCTTTTGACGTCTGGAGCCCTCAGTCCTTGCTTTTTTTCTTTTTCTTTTCTTTTCTTTTTTTTTTTGAGATACTGGGGCCAGGGATTAAACACGGACCCTTGTATGTGGGAAGCCGGCACTTAACCACTGAGCCACATCGGCTTCCCAGTCCTTGTTTTTAAGACCTCCAATTGATGGAATGAGGCCCACCGACATTATAAAGCATAATCTTTACTTAAAGTCAGTTGATTGTAGATGCCAATCCCTTCTATGAAGTACCTCCACAGTAACACTAGGCCAGTATTTGACTAAACAATTGGATACCATAATCTAGCCAAGTTGACAAAAATTAATCATCTAATGTTGAAAATAATTTGGAGTGTTGTGAAAATAAGTTTTTGTTTTCCTTATGAAATCACCTAAAATTCATTTTCAGCAACACAAAATTAAAATCTTAAGTATGGCACAACTGTGAATAAAGTTAAAAAAAAAAAAAAAAAAAACGGGGACAGGTTTGTAACACCTAACAACAGATTATCCTAATATGCAAAGAGTTCTTTTGAAGTCATAAGAAACACAAACAACCCAATAGAAACATTAGCAAAGGATATGAGCAGAAGAAATATAAATGGCAAAAAAGAAAAAACTGAGTTGATCAATAATAATTAGAGATGTAGAAATTAAAACATTTCCTTTTTCACCTCTCAATGAGCAAAGATTGATATCCATTGCTATACTAATATAGATGTTGAAGGTGTGGTGAAATAGATACTCTCAGATGCTGTTGGTGGGAGTTAAATTAGTATTTTTTTGGAGGCAGTTTGGCAGTTAAATCTAAAAATGTGCATACCTTTTGACCTAAGATTGCCACTTCTAGAACTTTATCCTACAAACACATTACCATGAGAGTATCAAGAAATATTAACCGGGGGGTCGGATGTGGCTCAGGTGGTTGGGCGTCCGTCTCCCATGTGGAGGGACCCGGGTTTGATCCCTGGGACCTCCCGGTAAAAAAAAAAAAAAAAAGAAATATTAACGGGATGATAATAATTGAGGTATTATTTATAACAGAATTCACAGATAACCTCAAACTTTATTATTGGGGTATTAGTTAATTATGTTTACCCATGCAGTGAAGCACTGGGAGAGACAGTAGTAGAAGGTAATGGTTAACAGGAAGAGTTCTGGTCTAGGCTGTCTGAATTTGAATTTCTGCTCTAGAACTTTTTAGCTCTCTTATCTTTGGTGAATTATCTGGCTTCTCTAAGCTTCAGTTTCTTTATCCATAAAATGAAGTCTATAGTAACAGTAAATTCAGAATTTTATTAGAATTAAATGATATAACCTACCTGAAGTGCTTAGCATATTGTCTAGCATTTACTAGGCCAATAAATACTAGAAATTATTATCATAATTGTCATTATAATTACTATGCTGCTATTATAATATTTAAAGACAGGTATATTTATATGTATGGCATAGAAAGATAACTGATATATTAAGTGGTAAAAGCAAGTTGCAGAAATAAGTTTTTAAAAAATCTAAAATATATCAGATTGTTCAGCGTGTTCATTTTGTGGGGCAGAGAAGATTAGGGAGGACACTTAGTTTCTTTGTTATAAACTTTTGCTCATAACATTTAATTACAGAAACATTAAAAAAAAAAAAGGAAAAGCGAAAAACAAGGTTGGGGGAAAAAAACCCAAACAGGCAGGTTCTACACTATATTGAAAACTCCCCACAGTTTTTGCTGTTTGAGAAATACCCTCCCTGCTTCAGAGTGCACAGGCCTTGGGTTGCTGGACCTATTCTTGCATCATGGTTTGAAGCAGGGAACAGGGAGAAAGAATTAAAATGAAGCTCCTAACTCAATGCTGCAGGAACTGTGGGGAATCTGGTTTCTTAAGAACTCATTTCCCACATTCTCACCACTTCCTATAGGACCCCACCCTCCCTGAAACTTACAATATTTATATAGTGAGTAATCCTTCCCTCTGCCACTAAAATGAAATCATTTATAATAGCTACAACACTGGTTTTTCTTAACCTTAAAAATAGCCTTTAGGTTCTTACCTTTTAGAAATATATACTAAAATATTTAGTATATATATCTGATATATCTGAGATTTGCCTCAAAGTAATATAGTAGGAGGGGCAAAGAGGGTAGGGGAATAGATGAAACAAGATTAGCCATAAGTTAATAATTATTGAGGCCAAATATGTGAACATGGGGCTTTTTATAATCTTCTGATAGTGTTTGTTTGATCTTTTTCCATTAAAAAATTTTTTTTTAATTAGCCTTAAAAATAATGCTCTAAGTCACCATTCTAGTATTTAGCCATCAAGATTTTGCACTTGGGAAATCCCTAGTAGATCTAGCTTCATCTTCCTTTCTTTGACAGTTTTCAGAGCACCTACACACTCCTTTGAGAAAGTCACTGTTTTTTTAAACCACTTATTGAGGTATAATATACATAAAACAAACTGTTCCTATTTAATATATTTTTATTGAAGTATATCACAGCCCTCCTCTTATTTCCTGATAACGTATACTCTAGGTTTTAATGCCATGTGTTTATCCTTCATGTTTAGTTCATTTTAATAAGACCATGCAATTTGTCCTTTTGTGTCTGGCTTACTTCACTTAGCATAACGTCTTCAAGATTCATCCATGTTATCATGTGTCCCAATTTCATTTCTTCTTTCTGCAGTATAGTATTCCATTGTATGTATATACCACATTTTGTTTATCCATTCATTGGTTGATGGACACTTGGGTGGTTTCCATCTTTTGGCAATTGTGAATAATGCCACTATGAACATTGGTGTGCAAATATCTGTTCATGTCATAGTTTTTAGTTCTTCTGGGCATATTCCTAGTGGAGGAATTGCTGGGACATAAGGCATTTCTATATTTAGCTTCCTGAGGAACTGCCAAACTGTCTTCCACAGAGGTTGTACCATTTTACAGTCCCACTAACAGTAAAGTAGTGTTCCTATTGCTCCACATCCTCTCTAGCACTTTTGTTTTCTGCTTTTTAAATAATGGCCATTCTATGCAGTTAGATGATATCTCATTGTCATTTTGATTTGCATTTCTCTAATAGCTAGTTATATAGAACATTCTTTTCATGTGCTTTTTGGCTATTTGTATTTCCTCTTTGGAGAAATGTCTATTTAAATCTTTTGCCCATTTTTTAACTGGATTGCTTGCTCTTTTATTTTTAAGTTGTATGATCTCTTTATATAGAATGGAAATCAAATCCTTATCAGATATGTGGTTTGCAAATATTTTCTCTCATTGGGTAGGCTGCATTTTCACCTTCTTGATAAAGTCCTTTGAATCACAGAAGTGTTTAATTTTGAGGAGGTCCCATTTATCTGTTTTTTCTTTCATTGCTCATGCTTTCAATGTAAGGTTTAAGAATCCACCACTACCTACTACCAGGTCTTGTTTCCCAACATCTTTTTCTAGGAGCTTTATGGTTCTTTTATATTTAGGTCTTTGATCCATTTTGAGTTCATTTTTGTATAAGGTGTGAGATAGGGGTTCTCTTTCTTTCTTTTGGCTATGGATATCCAGTTCTCCCAGTACCATTTGCTGAATAGACTATTCTGCCCCAGCTGGGTGGGTTTGACAAAAATCACTTGACCATAGATGGTGAGGGTCTGTTTCTGAACCATTAGTTCGGTTCCATTGGTCTACGTGTCTATCTTTGTGCCAATGCTATGCTGTTTTTGCCACTGTAGCTAAGTCATGTGATTTAAAGTCTAGAAGTAAGAATCCTCCAACTTCGATTTTCCTTTTTAAGATCTTTTTAGCTATTCGGGGCCTCATACCCTTCCAAATAAATTTGATAATTGTGTTTTCCATTTGTTTAAAAAACGGTGAGGTTTTTTTTGGGATTGTATTGAATCTGTGTATCAATTTGGATAGAATTGACATCTTGATATTTAGACTTCCAATCCATGAGCATGGGATGTTCTTCCAATTATTTAGGTCTTTTTATTATTTCTTTTTACAGTACCTTGTAGTTTTCTGAATACAAGTACTTTACATCCTTGGTTAAATTTATTCCTAAATATTTGATCTTTTAGTTGCTATTATAAATGGAATTTTTTCCTGACTTCCTCCTCAGATTGTGCATTACAGTTGTATAGAGACACCACTGATTTTTGCATATTGATCTTGAATCCTGACACTCTACTGAAATCGTTTATTAGTTCTAGCAGCTTTGTTGTAGCTTTTTTGAGACTTTCTAGATATAGGATCATATCATCTGCAAAGTGAAAGTTTTACTTCTTCCTTTCTGATTTGGATGCCTTTTATTTCTTTTTCTTGCCTAATTGCTCTAGCTAGAACCTTTAGCTCTATATTGAACAACAATGGTGACAGTGGACATCCATGTCTTGCCCCTGATCTCAACCTGAAAAGTTTTCAGTCTTTCACCATTGAGTACAATGTTAGCTGTGGGTTTTTCATATATGGCCTTTATTGTATTGAGAAAGTTTCCTTCAATTCCTATCTTTTGTAGTATTTTTATCAAGAATGGATGCTGTATTTTGTCAAATGACTTTTCTGTGTCAATTGATAAGATCATGTGATTTTTCTTCTTTGATTTATTAATGTGGTATACTATGCTGATTGATTTTCTTGTGTTGAACTACCCTTGCATGCCTAGTATAAAAACCAATTGATGAGAATAATTCTTTTAGTGTGTTGTTGGATTCGATTAGCAAGTATTTTATTGAGGATTTTTGCATCTGTATTCATTAGAGAAATGGGTCTGCAATTTTTTTTTTTTTTTTCATAATATCTTTATCTGGCTTTGGTATTAGGGTGATGTTGGCTTCATAGAATGAGTTTAGTAGTGTTCCTTCTTGTTTAATTTTTTGGAAGAGCTTGAGTAATATTGGTATTAAATCTTCTTTGAATGCTTGGTATAACTCACCTGTGAAACCGTCCGGTCCTGGGCTTTTCATTTTGGGGAGTTGTTTGATGACTCTTTCAATCTCTTTACTTGTGATTGGTTTGTTGGGGTCTTCTATTTCTTCTAGGGTCAGTGTAGGTTGTTTTGTACATTCCTAGGAATTTTTCCATTTCTTCTACATCGTCTAGTTTTTTGGCATATAGTTGGTCATAATATTCTCTTATGATCTCTTTTATTGCTGTGGGATTAGTAGTAATGTTCCCGTTTTCATTTTTTATTTCATTTATTGCATCTTCTCTCTTTTTTTCTTAGTTGGTCTAGCTGAGGGTTTGTCGATTTTGTTAATCTTCTCAAAGAACCAGCTTTTGGTTTTGTTAATTCTCTATTGTTTTTTAATTCTCAATTTCATTTATTTCTGCTCTGATCATTCCTTCTACTTGCTTTGGGCTCAGTTTGCTATTCTTTTTCTAGTTCCTCCAGCTTTGTAGTTAGGTCATTGATTTTAGCTCTTTCTGCTTTTTTAATGTAAGCATTGAGGGATATAAATTTCCCTCTCAGCACTGCCTTCGCTGCATCCCATAGGTTCTGATATGTTGTGTTCTTCTGGTCATTCGCCTTGAGATATTTATTGATTTCTCTTGAAATTTCTTCTTTAACCCACTGATTATTTAAGAGAGTGTTGTTTAATCTCCATATATATGTGAATTTTCCCTTTTTCTGCCTCTTGTTGATTTCCAACTTTATTCCATTATGATCAGAGAAAGTGCTTTGTATAATTTCAGTCTTGTGGAATTTATTTGAGGTTGGCTTTGTGACCCAACATATGGTCTATCCTGGAGAAAGATCCAGAGCACTTGAAAAGAATGTATATCCTGCTGTTTTGGGGTGCAGTGTTCTGTATATGTCTATTAAGTTTAGTACACTAATCATAATTATTCAAGCTCTGTTTCTATATTGATCCTCTGCCCAGATATTCTGTCCAGTGCTGAGAGTGGTGTATTGAAGTCTCCAACTGTTATTGTAGAGATGTCTATTTTCCCTTCAGTTTTGCCACTTTTTGCCTCATGTATCTTGGGGCATCCTGGTTAGGTGCATATACATTTATGATTGCTATTTCTTCCTGGTGAATTGCCCCTTTTATTAATATGTAATGTCTTTCCTTGTCTCTAATAACAGTCTTACTTTTAAAGTCTATTTCATCCAATATAAGTATAGCTACCCCAGCTTTATTTTTTTTTTTCTTTTAAAGATTTTATTTATTTATTCATTTATCCCCCCCTTGCTGCTTGTGCTCTCTGGGTCAGCTAACCACGCCGTGCAGGCGGGCTTGCCTTCACCAGGAGGCCCCGGGAACCGAACCCGGGGCCTCCCATATGGTAAACGGGAGCCCTACTGATTGAGCCACAGCCGCTTCCCCCAGCTTTATTTTTGATTACTGCATATGTGGAATATCTTTTTCCAAACTTTCAGTTTCAATCTATTTGTATCCTTGGGTCTAAGATGAGTCTCTTGCAGACAGCATATAGATGGCTTATATTTTCTTATCCATTCCACCAGTCTGTGTCTTTGGATTGGGGGATTTAATCCATTAACATTCAATGTTATTACTTTAAAGGCAGTTCTTATATCACCCATTCTGACCTTTGGGCTTTATCTGTCATTTTATTTTCACTGTTACTGATAAAATCATCATTTCTAGACTCTCTTCCAAGCCTCTCTCTCCTGTCTTTTCTCTTCAGGCTCTAACACTCCCTTTAGTATTTCCTGCAAAGCTGATCTCTTTGTTATAAACTCTCTGTTTCTGTTTATCTGTGAATATTCTAAGCTCACCCTCATTTATGAGAGACAATCTTGCCAGATATAAAATTCTTGGCTGGCAGTTTTTCTCTTGTATCTTAAATATATCATACCACTGCCTTCTTGCCTCCATGGTTTCTGATGAGAAATCAGCTCTTAATCTTATTGGGTATCCCTTATATGTTATATATCACTTTTCTCTTGCTGCTCTCAGAATTCTCTGTCTTTGGCATTTGACATTCTGATTAGTATGTGTCTCAGAGTTGATCTATTCATATTTATTTGGATGGAAGTATGTTGTGCTTCTTGGACATGGATATCTATGTCCTTCAATAGGTTTGGGAAATTTTCTACCATTATTTCTTCAAATATTCCTTCTGCCCCTTTTCCCTTCTCTTCTTCTTCTGGAACACCCATGACATGTATGTTTGCATGTCTCTTGCTGTCATTTAGTTTCCTGAGACCTGTTCAATTTTTTCCATTCTTTTCTTCATCTGTTCTTTTGTATGTTTGCTTTAGGAGGTCATGTCCTCAAGCTCACCGATCCTTTCTTCTGCCTACTCAAATCTGCTGTTATATGCCTCTAGTGTATTTTTAGTTTCATTTATTGCGCCTTTCATTCCCATAAGATCTGCTATTTTTCTATGTATGCTTTCAAATTCTTCTTCATGCTAACCCTGTGTCGTCTTAATAGCCTTAATCTCTTTAGCCATCTCTTTGAATTTATTAAGGAGATTTTTTTTTTGAACATCTATGATTAGTTGTCTCAACTCCTTTGTGTCTGGAAGCTTATCTTGTTCCTTTAACTGGGCCATATCTTCCTGTTTCTTGGTATGGATTGTAATTCTTTTGTTGTCTTGGCATCTGGCTTACTAGATATATTTATTCTGGGTTCAGTTTCTCTCTTTAGCTTAAGGCTCTCATGTCTTTTCTCCTTTGCTGATTGTGTAGTAGGAGCTGAGGATGTAGTTGGTGCTGTAAGCTGTGAAGGCTGAAGCTGTCTGCATTGCCTCAGGAATTGATGAAGCTTCTCCCATCTTTCTCCTCTGCCAAGGGTAGAGACAGAGCTGCAGTTGTGTGTAATAATCCAAGTGGTACAGGACAAGACTGTAGTTGCCCAGAGAGACTGATGAAGCTTCACATCCCTTCCTTCCCTATCTGGGACGGAGATGGAGCTGCAGTTGTGGGCAGCGATCTATGCTGTCTGGGTCCAAAATGATTACAGTTGCCCAGGTAGACTGACACAGCACCGCCACCCCTCTTCCCCCCACTGGGCATGGGAATGGACTCTCTGGAGTGCCCAACAATCTAATCCGTGTAGGCCAAATGTGTCTGCAGTTGCCCTGAGAGGCTGAGGAAGTACTGTCCCTTCTGCCCTTTAGGGGATGGTAATGGAACCACCGATGCCCAACAATTCAGTCTGTGTAGGCCGAAAGTGCCTGCTGTTGCTTGGAGAGACTGAGGAAACACCAGCCCCCTCCTATCCTATTGAGTGGTGGGGGTGGATCCATGGGTGTCCAACAGTTCAGTCTCTGTAGGCCAAGAATACCCGCTGTTGCCCAGAGAGGCTGTGGAGACACCAGACCCTTCCTGTCCTATTAGGGGTGGGGGTGGATCCATAGGCACCCAACAGTTCAGTCTGTGCAGGCCGAAAGTGCCTCCTGTTGCCTAGAAAGGCTGTGGAAACACCAGCCTCCTCCTTTCCTATTGGGGGGTGGGGGTGGATCCACAAGTACCCAGCAGTCCAGGCTGTGCAGGCTGAAAGTGCCTGTGGTTGCCTGGAAAGGCTGAGGAAACCCAGCTCCCCTTCTGTCCTCCTTGAGGGTGGGGATGGAGCTACAGGTGTCTGACTTTTCAGTCAGTATGGACCAAAAGTACTTGCAGTTACCCAGAGAGGCTGGGCAAACACAGTCCCTCTCTTGTCCTGTTGGGGATGGGGATGGAGCCACAGGTGCCCAACAGTCAAGTTTGTGCAGGGCAAAAAGTGCCTGCAGTTGCCCTGAGAGGCGGAGGAAACACCAGCCCCCTCCTATCCTATGGGGGGTGGGGGGCAGAGGTGGAGAACATGCTGAACAAACCAGGTCATGTGGGCTGAAAATGCCTGCAGTTGCCCGGAGAGGCTGAGGAAACCCAGCTCCTCGCCTTTCCTATTGGGGTATGGGGTAGAGCCCCAGGTGTCTGACTATTCAGTATGTGCTGGCCAAAAACACCTGTAGTTGCCTGGAGAGCCTGGTGCAGGTCCCCCTGGCTTCCTCCCTGCTGGAGCTGTGGCTGGAGCCTAGGCTAGGGCTACAATTTGATCTTGGTGAAAAGAAGCCAGTACCTAACTTTATTGTGATTTTCAGTCAGCCCCGCTTCCCTCATAGGTGGGGGGGTGGGTGGGCGTTGAGTTAAAATGGCAGTTACCGGCCTCTTTCTGACTTGAACAGGTTTAAAGTTTAGCTGTTCTTAGGGTTATACTCCAGCCAGCTGAATTTACTAAACAGGAGCTGCAGTTGATGCCACACTGTGTCTTCCTCCCCCGTTTTGGTGAAATGGAACTGCCAACTCCAGCAACGGAATAGCTCCCGAGGCAGCTTGCACCAGGGGTACCAGCCTCTACGTTGTAGAGTGCTCTACTCATGAGTGTTCTCTGCAGATGGGCACTCTCCTCCTTCTATACTTTCAAGGGTGTTGCAGGATGCTCTTCTGGTCTCCTGGGGCCTCCAAACAGGTTCTTTAGATAGCTCTGGGTGATTACTAACTGCCCTGTAGGAAAAGTTGACTTTAGGAGCTCCTTACTCTGCCATCAGTAAACTGTACCTATTTAAAGTATAAAATTTGAATAATTTTGACATATGTATGCACCCTTGAAACCCCCACCACCATCAGGATAATGAATATATCCATCAACCCCCAAAAGTTTTCTTGTGCTCCTTTCCAGTCTCTCCTACCCGTTCCTTCCCAGTCTTTCCCCAAGCAAACACTGATTGAATTTTGTCGCTTTCCTCTAGTTTTCACTTTCTACAAATTTATATAAATGACATCATACATTATGTACTCTTTGTCTAACTTCTTTTATTCAGCATAATTATCTTGAGATTCATTAATGTTTTAGCATGTATCGATAGTTCATTCCTTTTTACTGCTAAGTAGTATTCCATTGTATGAATATATATGACAGTATTTTTATCCATTCACTTGTTGATGGGCATTTGGTTTGTTTCCAGTGTGGAGCTATTAAAAATAAGGCTTCTATGAACATTCATGCACAAATCTTTGTATGGATATAGGCCTACATTTCTCTTGGCTAAATACCTAGGAGGAGAATATCTAGATCATATGGTAAATGTATGTTTAAGTTTTAAAAATACTATCAGAAAGTTTTCCAAAGTGGTTGTGTAATTTTTCATCCCCACCAGCTGTGTACAAGAGTTTCATGTGGTACAGTCCTTTTACTTTTAGCCATTCCAGAAGGTATGTGGTAGTATCTCATTATGGTTTTCATTTGCATTTCACTAATGAATAATGACATTGAGTATCTTTGCACATGCTTGTCATCCTGGTATCTTTCTTGGTGACGTGTCTGTTCGAATCTCTTGTCCATTTAAAAAATAATAATCAAGAAAATTCTTCACCTCTCAATCTCTCTATGCTTGCCCTGCCAAACATAGCTGCTATTTCTGGCTATTCTTACACATTTACTTATTTTTAAGGCAGTTTTACTGAGATATGTCCTAATAATGTCCTTTTTTTTTTTTTTTTTTTTTAAAGATTTATTTATTTATTTCTCCTTGCCCCCTCATTGTTTTGCACTTGCCGTCTGTGCTCTGTGTGTGTTCTTCTGTATCTGCTTTTCTTCTCTTTAGGTGGCACTGGGAACCAATCCTGGGACCTTCCAGAGTGGAATAGAGGCACTCAATCTCTTGCGCCACCTCAACTCCCTGGTCTGCTGCATCTCTTATTGTCTCTCCTCTGTGTGTCTTTTTGTTGCGTCATCTTGCTGCACCACCTTTCTGCATGGGCCAGCATTCCGCGTGGGCCAGCACTCCACGTGGGCTAGGTCTCTGCTTGGGCCAGCTCACCTCATGGGCCAGCTTGCCTTTTACCAGGAGGCCCCAGGAATCAAACGCTGGACCTCCATATGGTAGATGGGAGTCCAGTTGCTTGAGCCACATCTGCTTCCTACAGTAATGTCCTTTTGAACCTTTTCTCCTTCATTCTTGGATCCCATCCAGTATCATGTATTGCAAATTATCATTATATTTTTAGTTTATCTTCCTTTTTTTCTTTTTAATTGTGGAAATGTGTACAACATAAATCCTCCCATCCCAACCCCTTCCAAGCATACCATTCAGTGGGATTCATATATTCACAATGTTGCAGTATTTTCACCACTATCCATTACTAGAATTTTTCCTTCATCCCAAATGGAAACCCTACACTCATTTTGCATTAGCTCCCTATTGCCAGTCTCCCTCACCCTTAGTAACCTATAGTCTACTTTTTGTTTCTATGAGTTTGCGTATTTTCTGACATTTTCTTTGTAGGGCTTAAATTTAACAACCTAAATCTATAGAAATCTCATTCGCTTTGATACCAACTTAACTTTAATAGCATATACAAACTACGTTTCTGTATTCCTCTGTCCCTCTACTTTTATGTAGTACTTTATCACAAATTTTATATTTATAAATCATAGTCCAAACCAATTGATTTATAATTACATTTCATGCATTTGCCTTTTAGATTCTGTAGGAAGTAAAAGTAGAGTTAAAATGAAAATAGTAAAATATATATCCTGGTTTGTCTTTTGTAGACCCCAGAAAATTATGTTTTTAAGCTAACCCATACCTGTATCTGTAAACACAGTGTAGGTAGAGCCTTTTGATTAGATTCAATTAAGGGACCTTTAATTAGATCACTTTTGATTAGATTGCTTTAGGGCCTTTGATTGAACTACATCAGTGAGGCATGACCCAGGTTAGGTCTCCACCCTCTTGCTGGGACCTTATATAAACTGAGAACTGAAAGCAGATACACACAGAGAGAAAGCTGCCATTTTGACCCTGCCATGTGAGAGAGAGGACCACAGAAAGACAAAGAAGCCCTGAGAGACTGAGAGAAATCCTAGAGGCCAGAGGCTGTGTATGCTTTAAATCAGCAGAGCACAGAGGCATGGAAAGAGGCCCCTGAGAGGCTAGGCCCACAGAGCAGCATAAAGCTGAAGAGACAAGTCCTGCCATGTCCTTGATTGCCCACAACTGAGCTCAGAGAGAAAGCATCCTGGAGGAGAAGGCAGAGTCCCAGACTGATATCCACCATTTTGCTTTGCCACATGGCAGGACTCTAGGATCTGCCAGCAGCCGACTTTTAGTGAGAAAGCATCTCTGATGATTACGTGATTTAGACATTTTTGTGTCCTCAGATCTGTCAGCTTTTACCCTGATAAATACCTATTGTAAAAGCCACCCCTTTCTGGAATATTGCATCAGCAACTTTGGCAAACTGAAACAATATATAATAATAACTGGTATTTATATTTCCCATGCTATTACCAGAGATCTTTATTTCTTTATGTAGCTTCAGTCAGTTGTCCAGTGTCCTTTCCTTTCATCATGCAGAACTTCCTTCAGCATGTTGTCTTGTAGGGCTGGCCTAGTGGTTAAGAAGTCCCCCTCAACTTTTGTTTATCTGGGAATGTCTTAATCTCTTCCTCAGTTTTGAAAGACATTTATGCAAGTTATAGAATTCTTGATTGGCAGTTTTTTTGGTTTTGGTACTTTAAATATGTCTTCTCACTATTTTCTTCCATGGGTTTCTGATGATAAATCATTAATTTTATTGAGGGTCTCTTATATGGGACACTTTGCTTCTCTCTTCTTGCTTTCAAAATTCTCTTTTCCTTTAGCATTTGACAGTTTGATTTTAACTTGGTGCTATTTGGATCTGTTCAGATTTAATCTGCTTGCACTTCATCAAGCATCTTGGATGTATGTGTGTGTGTTCGTGTCTTTTGTTAAATGTGGGAAGTTGTTAGCCATTATTTCTTTGAATTTTCTCTCTTTCTTTTCCTTCTGGGACTTCTACCGTAAGTAAGTTGGTACACTTGATGGTGTCCCACAGGTTCCACAGGCTCTTCTCAATTTTCTTCATTTTTCTTCTTTCTGCTCCTCAGAAAGAAATCATCTGCATGATTTCCATTGTCTTACCTTCAAGTTCACGGATTCTTTCTTTTGCCAGCTCTAAACTGCTGTTGACCCATCTGGGGAATTTTTAATTTTTGCTACTGTGGTCTTCAGCTCTGTTTGGTTCCTTTTCATAATTTCCATCTCTCCATTGATAATTCCTTTGTGTTCATCTATCATTTTCCTGATTTCCTTTAGTTCTTTGTCCATGTTTTTCTTTCGCTCTTTGAGCATATTTAGGACCATTTTTAAAAAGCCTTTGACCTTATTTTCCTTTTGCTCTTTAAGCATATATATTTTAAAATATTTATGACCCAGGTATGATCCTTCTTATTGGTGGTTTCTAATGTTAATCTTCTCCTTTACCTGAGCCATCACTTCCTCTTTCTCTGCATATTTTATAATATTGGGCATTTTGATATTTTAATGTGTTATCACTAAAATTTGGACTCTGAGGTGTCTGTTCCTTAAGTTTCTATCCAGATAATATATGACAGAGCTTTCCCTGAATGCCAGGAGCTAACCAAAAAAGAGAAAAGAAAATACCTTTCCCAGTCCTTGCAGATTGACCTGTGCAGAGTCTTCCCTTCGGAGCTTATCTATACAGTGAGTTAAGAGAATAGTTCCAGGCCAAAGGTAGGAACCTCCTTGGTCCTTTATTTGCATGAGTCTTATCTTGGACATGGGCATTTGATTTTAAGAATTTCCCCATTTACATGAAAACAAATGTCCCCTCTTCTTAGGAAGCAGCTTCCCCAGTGTCCCCGGCACTGCACTGTATGTCCTATAGCCAACAGTCCCTCGCCCCAGGAAGCCACTTGACTACCCTCCCACATTGTTCTGAGGATATCTCTGTGAGCTGCCTTCTACACACAGGGTAAGTTCTGGTACAGCAAATTCTGTCAGACCACCACCGGACAGATTGGACCAGACATACATGCACCCAGTATGGGCACTAGAGTTACTCTCTTCCCTCCAGAACTGGCACCAAGGATCCACACTGGGAGCACAGGCTGGCTCTGCTCTCAACTGGTGAGGAGTGGGAGAAGGGCCAGCTAGGGCATCGTGAGATTCTACTGATTTTAAGTAGTCTTTTTCTTTTTTAGTTATTTTTATTTTTTTAAGCAAATCAATTTTATTGATACATATTAATAAAGCATACAATTCAAAGTATACAATCAGTGCTATTTGGCATAATCACGTAGTGGTGCATTCATCACTTCGATCATTATTAGAGCATTTTCCCTTATTTCAATAATAATAATAAAAAACAAATAAGAGGGAAGCGGCTGTGGCTCAATCAGTAGGGCTCCCGTTTACCATATGGGAGGCCCCGGGTTCGGTTCCCAGGGCCTCCTGTTGAAGGCAAGCCCGCCCGCGCAGCGTGGTTGGCTGACCCAGCGAGCACAAGCAGCAAGGGGGCGATAAATGACAAAATAAAATAAAATCTTAAAAAAAAAACCAAATAAGAAAATTCTTTACCTCCCAATATTTCTATGCTTCCCCTGCTGTACATAGCTGCTATTTCAAGCTCTTCTTCCTCATTTATTTATTTTTTAAGCAGTTTCATTGAGCTATATATTCACATACCATACGATCTATCCGAAGTGTATAATCATGATGTACATTCATCACCACAAAAAAGTTTTAGAACAATGTCATTACTCCAAAATTACTCCAACTCCATACCCCTTAGCAGTCACCTTTCAACCCCTCTATCCTTCCCCACCCCTACATAACCACTAATCTAATTTCATCTTTATAATTTGATTTATATTTACATTTTATGTAAATGGAATCATACAATATGTAGTGCTTTATGTCTGGTTCCTTTCACTTAGCATAATGTGATTTTTTTTGGTCTGATAGTCACATCTTGTAACATTAACATACATTTTTTCAGTTTCAAGAAAAACAGTCTTATATATGCAATATTACCCATATTCATATTTCACTTGTGGTTTTACTCTTCTATACAGTCCCTTGTTACATTTTTTAGCTTTCCTTTTAGTAATATACATGACCTTAGACTTTCCCTTTAAACCACTGTCATGCCCAATGTGACGGTTAGGCAAATGTGTCAACTCAGCTGGGTAATGGTGCCCAGTTGTTTGGTCAGGCAAGCTGTTCTGGGCTAATTGTAATAGGACATTTAATCATCAATGAGTTGATTACATAGATGGCTGATTACATCCACAATCAACCAAGACTTTAAAAGTGGGGGAGGTGATTTCAGCATTCAGAGAGAGAATTCCCAGCTTCATTTCAGACAGCCTTGGAGCCCCTGGTTTGCAGTCTACCCTGCAGAATTTGAACTTGTGCAACCCATGGTCACATAAGAGAATTTTATAAAATGTCATAAAATGTCATAGTATTTACAGATATCTCCTGTTGGTTCTGGTTCCCTAGAGAACCCTGACTAATACAGCTTGGTACCGGGAGTGGTTTTGAGAAACAGAATCTTAAAAATGGGATTTCTGAAGTGGTTCTGGCATTTTTGCAATTGGCTCTCTGCTTTGATTGGATTCAAAGGCATTAATGACTCCCTTTGCAGTAATCAAGATGCCACTGACAGTCCATGGCATGAGTTGGCAAATATCACCACTGGATTCCACTACTTCTGTACTTATAAGAGGCAAGGATCTGGGTGAGAGTGTTTTCAACACCCTAAGTTTTGTGGAGTCAAAGGGTACAATGATGTTGGCTGGCTGTTCCTAAATACTCTGGATACACATGCAAAAGAAAGGGATGAGCTAAAGGCTTCAGATTTGCAACTTAAACACCACATGAATGATGTGAAAGTTTCCATGTGTGCTCTGAAAGAAAATCTTGTTTTGTGTAGCCACAGATTTGAAATCTCAGAAAACCAGACTCAGAGTCTCATTCTTTGAGTAGCAGAGTTACAATGGAAACTAAAATCTCAACCTCACAGGATGTCTGCTCTTAAAGTGAGGGCATTGATTCGAAAGGAGTGGAACCCTGAGGATTGGGATGGAGACATACGGGTTGATTATGATATCAGTGGTGACACTGAAATCCTAAATTCTGCTGAGATTTTGCCAGATAAACCTTTGCCCTATGGAGACTACACAATGTCAAGCTTGTATCATCCAGCCTCCTGTCTGCCCCAGGGAGTCTGGACCTCCTCCCAGCCCTGAGGGCGAGTACTAGCCAAACTCCAACCTGTACTGTCCAACCTCCACTCTGCCCTGAGGAATCTGCCATTCAACCCCTGTCTATAGAGATTAATCCTGTCTCACCAGACAAAAATGCAAAGGAATACCCTGAGCTTGCAAGAATTTTCTAATCCTCCTCTACCCCCATCAAAACTCTTCTCTTCAATACCTATTACTAGACTAAAATCACAACAAGCTCCCAAATGGGAAGAAGTACAAAGTGTGACCCATGAGTATGCATACTCTAAAAGAACTGCATGAGTTTTCCAATTTATATGAACAGAAATCAGGAAAATATGTATGGGAATGGAAATTAAGGGTGTGGGATAATGGTGGAAGGAATATAAAGTCAGATCAGGCTGAATTTATTGATATGGGCTGACTAAGCAGAAATTCTGTATTCAACACTGTAGCTTGAGGAGTTAGGGCTCTAACAGTTTGTTTCAGTGGCTGACTGAAACATGGACCAAAAGAAGGCCTAGAATGTCTGAGGTCTAGATGCCTGTTTTACCCTGCTATGCTGTAGAAGAGGGAATTCAAAGGCTTAGAAAGATTGGAATGCTAGAATGGATTTACCATTTAAGACCTGCCCACCCACCCAGGAATGTCCAGGGCACACACCTTTAACTAGAACTATGAGGAATAAATTTGTAAGACTAATTCCATCTTCCCTGAAGAGCTCTGATTGCTCTTCTCTGTAGTCCAGATATTACTGTGGAAACTTATGTCATGGAACTAGAATCCTTAAACATTATGGGGATGATCAGATCTTGGGCCAGTAAAAGCCAGGTATTAATAATTAATCACCATAGACAAGGGGGATGTGGATACCCCAATGAAAGACAGACTCAAAATAGTAATCAGAAGAGTCTGAGTCCCATGGAGGTATGGTGTTGGCTAATAATTAGATCATGGGGTACCTAGAAATGAAATAGATGGACAGTCTACTAAATTCCTACCTGATCTATAAAAGCCAAAGAGTTCTAGGTCCAGTGAACAAAACCCTAACTTGAATTACAGACACAGAGAATCACAGCCCCTTAATCAGTTCGCTTACTTGAGACAGTTTATAGAGCCCCTTGAATGAGGAAAAGGCCAAGGTCCCCTTGGGGAAGGATCCTGTTACACTGCCAAAAATGTATACTGTTAATCTTCCTCCCAGCTTTCCCCAAGGAGACCTACAGCCTTTTACCAGAGTAACTGTTCATTGGGGAAAAGGAAATGATCAGACATTTCAGGGATTATTAGACACTGGCTCAGAAGTGACATTAATTCCAGGAGACCCAAAAATGTCACTGTGGTATACTAGTCAGAGTGGGACCTTATGGAGGTCAGGTGATTGATGGAGTTTTAGCTGAGGTCCATCTCACAGTAGGTCCAGTGGGTCCCCAGACCCATTCTGTGGTTATTACCCCGGTTCCAGAATGCATAATTGGAATAGACATACTCTCATTGGATCCCTGACTTGTGGAGTGAGGGCTATTATGCTAGGAAAGGCCAAGTGGAAGCCACTAGAACTGACCCTACCTAGCAAAATGGTAAATCTAAAGCAATACCAGATTCCTGGAGGGATTACAGAGATTAGTGCCACCATCAAGGACTTGAAGGATGCAAGGGTGGTGATTCTTACCACATCCCCATTCAGCTCTCCTATGTGGCCTGTGCAGAAAACAGATGGATCTTGGAGGGTGACAGAAGATTATCGTAAACTTAACCAGGTAGTGACTCCAAGTGCAGCTGCTGTACCAGAGGCATTTGTGTGAGAGAGGATGGGAGATAAATCCAACAAAAATATGGGGGCCTTACACCTCAGTGACATCTCTAGGTGTCCAGTGGTGTGGGGCATGTCAAGATAGTCCTTCTAAAGTGAAGGATAAACTGTTGCATCTGGCCCCTGCTACAACCAAAAAAGAGGCACAATGCTTAGTTGCTGTCTTTGGATTTTGGAGACAAAACATTCCTCATTTGGGTGTGCCACTCCGGCCCATTTACCAAGTGACCAGAAAAGCTGCTAATTTTGATAGGAATCCAGAACAAGAGGAGGCTCTGTGACAGATCCAGGCCGCTGTGCAAGCTGCACTGCCACTTGGGTCATATGAGCAAGCAGATCCAATAGTGCTGGAATTGTCAGTGGCAAATAGAGATGCTGTCTGGTGCCTTTGGCAGGCCCCTATAGGTGAATCACAACACAGACCCTTAGGATTTTGGAGCAAACCCTGCCATCCCCTGAAGATAACTACTTTCCTTTTGAGAAACAGCTTTTGGCCTGCTACTGGGCTTTAGTAGAGACTGAATGCTTAACCATGGGCCACCAAGTTACCATGAGACCTGAGTTGCCTATCATGAGCTAGGTATTGTCTGACCCACCAAACCATAAAGTATATGCGCAGCAGCACTCCATAATAAAGTGGAAGTGGTATATATGAGATAGGGCTCAAGCAGGTCCTGAAGGCACAAGTTAGTTACATGAGGAAGTAACCCAAATGCCCATGGTCACCACTCCTGCCACATTACTGTCTCTTTCCCAGCCCATAGCTATGGCTTCTTAGGGAGTTCCTTACAATCAGTTGACTAAAGAAGAGAAAACTCGGGCCTAGTTTACAGATGGTTGTGCACGATATACAGGTACCAACCAAAAGTGGACAGCTGCCGCACTGCAGCTCCTTTCTGGGATGTCCCTGAAGGACAGTGGTGAGGACAAATCCTCCCAGTGGGCAGAACTTTGAGCAGCACACCCAGTTGTTCATTTTGCTTTGAAGAAGAAATGGCCGGAGGTGAGTTTGTACACTGATTCATGGGCTGTTGCCAATGATTTGGCTGGATGTTCAAGAGCTTGGAAGGAACATGATTGGAAAATTGGTAACAAGGAGGTCTGGAGAAGAGGTGTATGGATAGACCTTTCTGAGTGGACAAAAACATGAAAACATTTGTGCCTCATGTGAATACTCACCAGAGGATGACCTCAGCAGAGGAAGATTTTAATCAAGTGGGTAAGATGATCCGCTCTGTGGTTCATGCTCAGTCTTTTTCCCCAGCCACTCCTGTCATTGCCCAATGGGCTCATGAGCAAAGTAGCCATGGAGGTTATGCATGGGTTCAGCAACATGGACTTCCCCTCACCAAGGCTGACTTGGTTTCAGCCACTACTGAGTGACCAACCTGCCAGCAGCAGAGACCCACACTCAGCCCCCAATATGGCACCATTCCCCAAGGTGATCAGTCTGTTACCTCATGGCAGGTTGATAACATTTGACCACTTTCATCATGGAAGGTTTGACAATTTGTTTTAACTGGAATAGACACATAACCTGGATATGGGTTTGCCTTCCCTGCACACAGTACTTTCAAAATTGCCGAATGTCTTATCCACCTCTGTGGCATTCCAGACAGCATTGCTTCTAATCAAGGAACCCACTTCACAGCAAATGATGTGTGGGAATGGGCATGTGCCTGGGGAACTTACCATGTTCCCCACCATCCTGAAGTAGCTGGATTGACAGAACGGTGTAATGGCCTTTTGAAGACTCAATTATAGCACCAGCTAGGTGGCAATATCTTGCAGGTCTGAGGCAATGATCTCCAGGAGACTGTATGCTCTAAATCAACATCCACCCTATGGTGTGGTTTCTACCATAGCCAGGATTCATGGATCCAGGAATCAAGGGGTGGAAATTGGAGTAGCACTATTCACTATTACCCCTAGTGATCCACTAGGAAAATTTTTGCTTCCTCTCCCTGCAACCTTAAGCTCTGATGATCTGTAGGGCCTAGTTCCAAAAGGAGGAGTGCTTCCACCAGGGAACACAACAGTGATTCTATTGAACTCAAAGTTAATACTGCCACCTGGCCATGTTGGGCTCCTCGTGCCTCTCAATCAACTGGTAAAGAAAAGAATTGCTATATTGGCTGGGGGGATTGATCCTATCAAGGGGAAGTAGGACTGCACCTACATAATGGAGGTAAAGAGGAGTTTACCTGGAATGCAGGAGATCTTCTAGGGCATCTCTTAGTACTACTATGCCCTGTGATTAAAGACAATGGAAAATTGCAACACCCAATCCAAGCAGGCGTAACAATGGCCCAGAATCTTCAGGAATGAAAGTTTCCATCACCCCACCAGGCAAAGAACCACGGCCAACTGAAGTGCTTGCTGAGGGTAAAGGGAACATGGAATAGGTAGTGGAAGAAGGTAGTGATAAATGCAAATTTCAACCACATGACCAGTTATAGAAATGAGGGCTGTAATGGTCATGCATATGTCCTCCTTGTTTTGTTAAGAATATGATTGTGACTTCTGGGAAGATGGCAGACTAGTAAGACACAGGAATCTATTCTCCAGAAAAATAGCTAGAGGACAGGCTGAAACAGCCCCAAAAAAGATCTTCTAGGGTTTAGGACAGCAGGTGAAGGCTGCACACCACCCAGAGGAGAGAGGAACAAAAGGGAAATCGCAATGACAGAACCATGAGTTGGAACCAGCAGTGGCTACTGCTGCCAACACCCTCCCCCACACTCTTTAGAGTTCTCGGGCCTCTGGGCCTGTGACTACAGACAAAGGGGGCTCCAGGGATCTACACTCCCAGAAAGGGGAGAGAGTGGGACACAGCCTTAGGCTGACTCAGGTCTGACCCACAGATTTGGGCTGCAGAGCCCCATGGACCCTTCCACATGGTGGTTTGCCCTGGGAGCCTAGGAAGGACTGGAGAAATCTGACCCTCCCAATCTCCCTCTCTTCTAGCCTGGACTAATTGTTGAGGACTCCAGAGGAGAGGGGAGAGAGAGCCTGGGGCTGACCCTGCTTTGGACTCGAAGGTTTGATATGCCCTGTCCCCAGAGCCCTTCCAGGCCGGGTGGGGCTGCGCCATTATTTGCCTTGGAGCCTGCAGGGGACTAAAGATATACAAACCTCCCAATCTCCTCCTCTACTAACAGGGACTGTTTGTTGAGGATTCAGAGAGGAATAGAAATATTTCCTAGCTGGGAAAAAAGAGGGGGCTGCCAGAGAAGACTGGAGAACTGTCTCAGAAAGTTTGAATTACAAGGCTCTTAGCCCCCAGACAGGAAGCTCTATCACATTGATCTGGTCTGTGTCACAACAAATAGACTCCAACCAGGCATTGAATTGAGAGCTGCCAAAGAGCGCCGTCTCCTGGCAGACTAAGGAAGTGCACATAAGAAAATTAAAAATAAATAGGAAAAAATAAAAAAACAATAAACAAATAAAAAATAAATAAATAAATAAATAGGAGGGGCCTTTTCTGGTCTCTAGAGCCTCCCTGCCCAAGGCCCTAGGAAGCAACTCTACAACCAATTACTGGGTCCAGTGCCCAGTTTTGAACAACCAGCAGGACAATCCTAACAATCAAGGTTGAGCCAAAAATCAAAGAAATGTGGTAACTCACAGCCTCCTGCCACTAAATCCCTATAAAAGAGAAAGAGATTGAGCATCTAAGTAAACTACATCCTAATCAGAAGCCTAAACACCAGCAAAAAATTATGAGCCATACTAAGAAAATAGAAGACATGGCCCAAGAAAAGGAATACATCAAAGTCCAGAAGAGATGCAGAATTTGAGAGAACTAATCAGCAAGATGAGCACAAATTTCCAAAATCAAATTAATGAGATGACAGACAATATAGTTAAAGAGATAAATGACATCAAAAAGACATTGAGCGAACGCAAAGAAGAATTTGAAATCCTGAACAGAAAAGTAACGGAGTTCATGGGAATGAAAGACACAATAGGTGAAGTCAAAAAAACATTTGAGGCATACAGCAGCAGACTCGAAATAATAGAAGAAAGAATAAGTGATACCGAAGACAAAGCAGCTAAAATTGAAGAGAGAAAAGAACAGAGAGAGAGAGAAGAATGGAAAAAAATTGAGCAGGGGCTCAGAGAGTTGAATGGCAACACAAAACGCAACAACATACGTGTCATGGAGTTCCAGGAGGGGAGGAGAAGGGAAAAGGGGCAGAAAGAGTATGAGGAAATAATAGCTGAAAATTTCCCAACTGTCACGAAAAAAATGAACTTGCATGTCCAAGAAGCACACCATACCCCAATGAGAATAAATCCAAATAGACCTACGCCAAGACACATACTATTCAGAATGTCAAATGTAAAAGGTAAAGAGAAAATTCTCAGAGCAGCAAGAGAGAAGCAAACAATCATGTACAAAGGACATCCAGTAAGACTTGGTGTAGATTTCTCTTCAGAAACCTTGGAGGCGAGAAGACAGTGGTATGATACAATTAGGAAACAAAGGGAGAAACTGCCAGCCGAGAATTCTTTATCTAGCAAAACTGTCCTTCAAATATGAAGGTGAATATAAAGTATTCACAAACAACAGAAACTAAGAGATTTTGCAAAAAGGAATCCACCTCTGCAGGAAATATTAAAGGAATCCTTAGAACTTGAAAGAAGAAGACAGGAGAGAGAGGCTTAGAGGAGAGTATAGAAGAAAGAAAAGCAGAAAGGATAACCAAAAGAGTAAAAAGAGAGACAAAAACAAGATGACATATGAAAACCAAAGAATGAAATGGAGGAAATAAATAGTGCATTTTCAGTAATATCATTGAATGTGAATGGATTAAATTCCCCAATCAAAAGATACAGGCTGACAGAATGGATGAAAAAACATGAGCCATCCATACGTTGCTTACAAGAAACTTACCTCAGACCCAAGGATACAAACTGGCTGAAAGTAAAAGGTTGGAAAAAGCTACTACACGCAAATAGTAACCAGAAAAGAGCAGGGGTAGCTATACTAATATCAGACAAAACAGACTTTAAATGCAAAAAAGTGATAAGAGATACGGAAGGTCATTATATATTAATAAAAAGGGACGATCCTCCAGGAAGATATAACAGTCATAAATATCTACGCACCTAACCAGGGTGCCCCAAAATATATGAGACAAACTCTGGCAAAACTGAAGGGAGAAATAGACATTTCTACAATAATCGTCGGAGACTTCAACACCCCACTCACATCATTAGATAGAACACCTAGACAGAAGATCAACAAGGAAACAGAGAAATTGAACAATATGATAAACAAGTTTGATCTGACAGACATATACAGAACACTGCATCCAAACTCAGCGGGTTATACATTCTTCTCAAGTGCCCATGGATCTTTCTCCAGGATAGACCACATGTTAGGTCACAATTCAGCTCTCAATAAATATAAAAAGATTGAAATTATACAAAGCACCTTCTCAGATCATAATGGAATGAAACTAGAAATCAATAACAGACAGGAAAAAAGTAAATTTGCAAATGTGTGGAGACTGAACAACACACTCCTAAATAATCGGTGGGTCAAAATTGCAAGTGAAATCAGTAAATATATTGAGACAAATGAAAATGAGAGCACAACATATCAAAACTTATGGGATACAGCAAAGGCAGTGTTGAGAGGGAAATTTATAGCCCTAAATGCCTATATTAAAAAACAAGAAAGAGCTAAACTCAAAGATTTAACTGAACAACTAGAGAAACTTGAAAAAGAACAGCAAACCAATCCCAAAGCAAGCAGAAGGAAAGAAATAATAAAGATTAGAGCAGAAATAAATGAAAATGAGAACAGAAAAACAATAGAGAAAATCAGCAAAACCAAAAGCTGGTTCTTTGAGAAGATCAATAAAATTGACAAACTCCTAGCTAGACTAACAAAGAAAAAAAGAGAAAAGATGCAAATAAATACAATCAGAAATGAAAGGGGGAATGTTACAAATGACCTCACAGAAATAAAGAGAATCATAAGAGGATATTATGAGAAACTATATGCCAACAAACTAGACAACCTAGATGAAATGGACAAATTTCTAGAAATGCACAACCAACCTATACAGATGCTACAAGAAATACAAGAACTTAACAAACCAATCACAATTAAGGAGATTGGATCCGTCATCAAAAATCTCCCAGCAAAGAAAAGTCCAGGACCAGATGGCTTCACAGGTGAATTCTACCAAGCATTTCAAAAAGAATGAATACCAATCCTGTTTAAACTCTTCCAAAAAATTGAAGAGGAAGGAAAATTATCCAACACATTTTATGAAGCCAACATCACCCTAATACTAAAGCCAGATAAATATTCCACAAGAAAAGAAAATTACAGACCAATCTCTCTATGAACATAGATGCAAAAATTCTCAACAAAATACTTGCAAATCAAGTCCAACAGCATATCAAAAGATTTATACACCACGACCAAGTGGGATTTATTCCTGGTATGCAAGGCTGGGTCAACATAAGAAAATTAACAAATTGAAGGAAAAAAAACACATGATCATCTCAATAGATGCAGAAAAGACATTTGACAAAACCCAACATCCTTTTTTGATAAAAATACTTCAAAAGATAGGAATAAAAGGAAAATTCCTCAATATGATAAAAGGCATATATGAAAAACCCACAGCCAACATCATATATTCAATGGGGAAAGGTTGAAAACTTTCCCTCTAAGATCAGAAACAAGACAAGGATGCCCACTGTCACCATTGTTATTCAACATTGTACTAGAAGTTCTAGCTAGGGCAGTTAGACAAGACAAAAAAATTAAAGGCGTCCAAATAGGAAAAGAGGAAGTAAAACTCTCACTGTTTGCGGATGACATGATCCTGTATTAGAAAATCCTGAAGTATCCACAACAAAGCTACTTGAACTAATAAATGAGTTCAGCAGAGTGACCCAGAAGAACTGAGAGCAGTGACACGAACAGACATCTGCACACTGATGTTCATAGCCACATTATTCACCATTGCCAAAAATTGGAAACAACCTAGGTGTCCATCAACAGATGAATGGATAAACAAACTGTGTTCTATTCACATGATGGAATATTATGTAGCTGTAAGAAGAAATGAAGTCGTAAAGCATATGAGAACATTAATGAACTTGAAGGGCATTTATTGAGTAAAGCAAGCCAGACACAAAAGACCAAATACTGTATGAATGCGTTACTATGAGCCAAATATATTTTGTAACATATTGTTTGATTCAAAAAAAATTTTATATGTTAAGAAAAAAGAATATGATTGTCTATGTACATAAAATGAATGTCTTTGTTCTTTACTAACCTTTCCCTTATCATATGACCTACGTTGTATAAGTTTCTTGTTGTTATGTTGAAGGATGTCAAGTTTAAGAATGAATATTCTCCAAGGACTTGTACCCTATTCTAGAGGGAATTAGTGTGTTTCCGGTTGTTTGCAAGATAGTTAAGTATTGTTAGGTGGAAATATATATATGTTTGTCTGTTGTTGTTTTTATTTAGAGACTAAGTATGGTTTAAAGTGATATATATGGCTGCCAAGTTAACAAGGAATGGACTGTGATGGTTAGGCTGTGTCAGCTTGGCCAGGTAATGGTGCCCAGTTGTTTGGTCAGGCAAGCACTGGACTAATTATAATATAATACATTTCATGGACTTTAATCATCAGTGAGTTAATTGAGTAGATGACTAATGACATCTACAATCAACCAAGGAGATTGCCATCAGCAATGAGTGAAGACTTTAAAAGGGGAAGTGATTTCAGCATACAGAGAGAATTCCCAGCTCCACTTCGGACCACCAGCATCTCTTGGGAACTCAACAAGGACCTTCATCGGAGTCCCTGGTTTACAGCCCTCCCTGTGGAATTTGAACTTGTGCATCTGCACAGTCACATAAGAGAATTCTATAAAATGTCATACAGCAAATCAAAACTACAATGAGATATCATTTCACACCTATCAGAATGGCCACTATGAAAAAGACAGAGAACTACAAGTGTTGGAGAGGATGTGGAGAGATAGGAACACTTCTTCACTGTTGGTGGGAATGCAGGATGGTACAACCACTATGGAGGACTGTTTGGCAGTTCCTTAAGAAGTTGAATATAGACTTGCCACGTGACCCTGCAATACCACTACTGGGTATATACCCAGAAGAACTGAGAGCAGTGACACGAACAGACATCTGCACACCGATGTTCATAGCCACATTATTCACCATTGCCAAAAGCTGTAAACAACCCAGGTGTCCATCAACAGACGAATGGATAAACAAACTGTGGTCTATTCACACGATGAAATATTATGCAGCTGTAAGAAGAAATGAAGTCATAAAGCATATGGCAACATGGATGAATCTGGAGGACATTATGTTGAGTGAAGCAAGCCAGACACAAAAGGACAAATACTATATGAATGCATTACTATGAACCAAATATATTGTGTAATATATTGTTTGATTCACACACACACAAAAAATCAAAAAAACAAAAAACAAAACAACAAAAAAATTTACATGTATCCATTACATTTAATTGAGAAATGTATATATTTATTCATCTGTGTTTACTTTTTAGTTTTTAATTGCTTATGTTTTCAATTATTAAATATACAAAATAAAGTTAAAAAAAATCAAAAAAAAAAAAAAAAGAAAGAAAAGATAAAATGTCATACAATTTACAGATACCTCCTGTCAGTCTGTTTCCCTAAAGAACCCTGACTAATACACCCACATAATAGTACTGCTAGTTACAAACATTGTTTTGCTTTCATCTCTTCTATTCATTTCCAAAGATTAGCACATCCTTTTTACCAATTCTGTACAAGGTAACCCTCAGCTTTCCATTCTCAAACCTCATTCTATTTTCTGGTGACCCATATTCAAGTTAATAACCCCATGAGATTGCACAATATATTTAATTCATAGTAGCACAATCATACAGTATTTGTCCTTTTGTGTCTGGCTTGCTTTACTCAACAAATGTCCTCCAAATTCATTCATGTTGTCATATGATGTATGGCTTTATTTCTTCTTATATATGCGTAATATTCCATCACATATATACACCAGTTTGTTTATCCATTCAGTGGTTGATAGACATCACGGTGGTTCCATCTTTTGGCAATCATGAATAATGCATATATAAAAAACCCACAGGCACCATCATATTCAATGAGGAAAAGTTGAAAGCTTTCATTCTAAGATTGGGAACAAGACAACCATGCCCACTGTTGTCATTGTTATTCAACATTGTGCTGAAAGTTCTAGCTAGAGCAATTAGCTAGAACTAATGCTTCCATACATTTCTTCTAGTAGTTTTGTGGTCCTGGCTTTTATATTTAGATCTTTAATCATTTTGAGTTGATTCTTGTATAGGGAGTGATATAGGAGTCCTCTTTCTTTCTTTTGGTTATGGATATCCAGTTCTCCAAGCACCATTTGTTGAAGAGACTCTTTTGTCCTGTTAACATGACTTGGTAGGTCTGTCGAAACCAGTTGGCTGTAGAGGTGAGGATTTATTTCTAACTCTCCCAATGCTTCTCCACTGATAGATGCAAATAAATAAAATCAGAAATGAAAAGAACAAAGTTATGACTGAACCCACAGAAATGGGGTTCATGCCAATACCATGCTCTTTTGACCACTGTAGCTTTGTAATTTATTTCAAGATCAGGCAGTGAAATTCCTCCCACATCGCTCTTGTCTTTTCTAATGCTTTTGGCTATTCAGGTACACTGTCCCTTCCAAATGAATTTGGTAATTGCCTTTTCTATTACTGTAAAGTAGGCTGTTAGAATTTGGATGGTATGCATTGAATCTATAAATCAGTGTGGGTAGGATTGACATCTTCACTATATTTAGTCTTCCAGTCTTGAACACAGAATGTCTTACCATTTGTTTAGGTCTTCACTGATTTCTTTTAGCACTCTTTTGTAGCTTTCTTCATTTAGGCCCCATACTACTTTGGTTAAATTGATTCCTAGGTACTCGAATCTTTTTGTTGCTATTGTCAATGGATTTTTTTCCCCTGATTTCTTCTTCAGATTGTTCAATACTAGTATACAGAAACACTATTGATTTTTGCATGTTGAGCTTATATCCTGTCACTTTGCCGAACTCATTTATTAGCTCAAGTAGCTTTGTTGTAGACATTTCAGGATTTTCAAAATATGGGATCATGTCATTTGCAAATATTGAGAGTTTTACTTCCTCTTTGCTTATTTGGATATCTTTTATTTATTTATTTTTCTTGTCTAATTGCTCTAGCTAGAACTTCTAACACAATGTTGAATAACAGTGATGACAGCGGGCATCATTGTCTTGTTCCCCATCTTAGAAAGAAAGCTTTCAACCTTTCCTCATTGAGTATGATGTTGACTGTGGGTTTTTTATATATCCGTTTTATCATATTGAGGAATTTTCCTTCTATTCCTATCTTTTGAATTGTGTTTCTCAAGAAAGGTGCTGGATTTTGTTGAATGCCTTTTCTGCATTGATCGAGACAATCATATCTTATTTTTCCTTCAATTTGTTATTGTGGTATATTACATTAATTGATCTTCTTATGTTGAACCACCCTTGCAAACCAGGAATAAATCGCACTTGTTCATGATGTGTAAATCTTTTGATACGCTGTTGGATTCTATTTGCAAGTATTGTGTTGAGAATTTTTGCATCTATATTCATTAGAGAGATTGGAATGTAATTTTCTTTCCTTGTTGTGTCTTTATCTAGCTTTGGTATTAGGGTGTTGTTGGCTTCATAAAATGTGTTGGGAAATTTTCCCTTCTCTTCCATTTTTTTTTTTTTTTTTTTTATTATGGGTAAAAATCAAAATTCTCACAATACATACAAACATTTGCAAAATGATATATAAATATATATGCATATATGTGTATTTGCTTACAAAAATGTTATTTATATATATATACACATATATTTTAAGAGGTGCTTAGATTACCCAAAATATTACACGGAACCCACTGGGATTCCCATGTTGCCCACCTCATACTAAATTGGTATTAATTCTTCTCAAAATGCTTGGTAGAATTCACCTGTGAAACCATCTGGTCCTGGACTTTTCTTTGTTGGGAGATTTTTGATGACTGATTCAATCTCTTTAAATGTGATTGGTTTGTTAAGATCTTGTATTTCTTGTAGCTTCATTATAGATTGTCCATTTCTAGGAATTTGTCCATTTCATATAGGTTGTCTAGTTTGTTGGCACAGTTTCTCATAATAATCCTCTTATGACTCTTTTTATTTCTGTGGGTTCAGTCATAACTATGTTCTTTTCATTTCTGATTTTATTTATTTGCATCTTCTCTCTTTTTTCTTTGTTAGTCTAGCTAGGGGTTTGTCCATTTTATTGACTGTCTCAAATAACCAGCTTTTGGTTTTGTTGATATTTCTCTATTCTTTTGTTCTCAATTTCATTTTTTTCTGCTTTCATATTTATTATTTCTTCCCTTCTCCTTTGGGATTGGTTTGCTGTTCTTTCTCTAGTTTCTCTAGTTGTTTAGTTAGATCTTTGATTTTAGGTCTTTCTTCTTTAATATAGGTGTGCATTTAGGGCTATAAATTTTCCCTCAAGACTCCCTTCACTGTATCCCATAATTTTTTTTTTTTTTTTTAAGATTTATTATCTATTTATTTATTTATCCCTACGCTCTCATTGTTTGCATTTACTGGGTCTGTTTGTTGTGTACTGGTTGTCTTTTTAGGAGGCACTGGGAACTGAACCCGGGGCCTCCGTTGTGGGAGGGAGGCGCCTAATTGCTTGCACCACCTCCTCTCCCTGCTTTCTTGTGTCTCTCATTACGTTTTCCTCGTGTCTCTTGTTGTGTCAGCTCGCTGTCATGCTCATCTTCTTTAGGAGGCACCGGGAACTGAACCTGGGACCCCCATGTGGTAGGTGGGAGCTCAAATGCTTGAGCCAGATCCGCTTCCCAGTATCCCATAAGTTTTGATAAGTTGTGTTCTCATTTTTATTCATCTCAGTATATTTACTAATGTCACTTACAATTTCTTCTTTGACTCACTGATTATTTAGGAGTGTATTGGTCAGCCTCCCTGTATTTGCAAATTTACCTCTTTCCCATCTATTATTGATTGCCAGTTTCATTACATTATTATCTGAGAAGGTGTTCTTATAATTTCAGTCTCTTTATATTTATTGAGAAGTGCTTTGTGACCTAACATGTGGTCTATCCTGGAAGAAGATCCATGAGCACTTGTGAAGAATGTGTAACCCACTGAATTTGGGTGTAAAGTTCTGTATATGTCTGTTAAATCTAGCTCATTTATCATATTGTTCAATTTCTCTGTTTCCTTGTTGATCTTCTGTCTAGTTTGTTCTATCTAATGATGTGATGTGTTGAAGTCTCTAACTATTATTGTAGAAATGTCTGTTTGTCCCTTCAGTTTTGCCAGAGTTTTCCTCATGTAATTTTGGGCACCATGGTGAGATGCATAGACAATTAAGATTGTTATTTCTTCCCGGTGTATTGACCCTTTTATTAATATGTAATGAATGGTCTTCTGAGCTCTTATAAATCTTTTGCATTTAAAGCCTGTTTTGTCTGATATTAGAATAGTTATCCCTGCTCTTTTTTGGTTACTGCTTGCATGGAGTATCTTTTTTCCACCCTTTCACTTTCAGCCAGTTTGTATCCCTGGGTCTAAAGTGAGTCTCTTGTAGGCAGAATATGGATGGCTCATGTTTTTTAATCCATTCTGTCAGCCTATATCTTTTGATTGAGGTGTTTAATACAGTCACATTCAATGATATTACTGTAAATGCATTATTTACTTCCACTATTTTATTCTTTGGTTTTCATGTGTTATATCTTATTTTCCTTTAACTTTTTACTTTTTTAGTTATCCTTTCTGCTATTCTTGTCTTCTATATTCTCCTTCAAGCCTCTCTTTCCTGTCTTTTTCTTTTAGGCTCTAAGGGTCCGTCCCTTTAATATTTCCTGCAGTGGTGGATCCTTTTTTACAAACTCTCTTAGTTTCTGGTTTTTGTGTGAATATTTTAAACTCACTTTCATATTTGAAGGACAGTTTTGCTGGATATAGGATTTTTGGCTGGCAGTTTTTCTCTTTCAGTGTCCTTATTGTATCATACCACTGTCTTCTCACCTTTATAGTTTCTGCTGAGAAATCTGCATTAGGTCTTACTGGGCGACCTTTGTATATGATGGTTTGCTTCTTCCTTGCTACTCTCAGAATTTTCTTTTATCTTTGACATTTGACATTCTAAGTAGTATGTGTCTTGGGAGTAGGCCTTTTCACATTTATTTTGATTGAGGTACGCTGAGCTTATTGGACATTTAAGTTCATTTCTTTTGTGAAAGTTGGGAAATTTTCAGCCATTATTTCCTCAAATACTCTTTCTGCCCCTTTTCCCTTCTCTTCTCCTTCTGAAAGTCCCATGGCATGTATTTAGTGTTGTCATTCAACTCCCTGAGCCCCTGCTCAATTTCTTCTGTTCTTTTCTCTGTTTTTTTTGTTTTTTGTTTTTTTTTTCTCTTCAATTTCAGGTATTACCTCTTCTGTATTACTTATTCTTTCATTTTGAGTCTGCTGTTGTATGCTTCTAATTTGTTTTGATCTCACCTATTGTCTTTCATTCCCATGAACTGTTACTTTTTTTTTTTTTTTTTTTTTTTTTGTTACTTTTTAATTCAGGTTTTCAAATTCTTACTTGTGCTCACCTCAGTGTCTTCTTGATGTCCTTTATCTCTTTTTTAGTCATGTTGTCTTTCAACTCATTAATTTGATATTGGAAAATTTTGTGAATCTTGTTGATTAGTTATCTCAATTCCTGTGTCTCTTGTGTAGATTCGAAATATTTCCTTGCTTGGAACATTTCTTCCATTTTCTTAGTATGGCTTGTAATGTTTTCCTGATGCCTAGGTATCTGATTAGGATGGTGAGTTTACTCTGCTGCTCAATTTCTCTCTCTTTTTGAGGGATTTAGTGGTGGGAGGCTGTGTGTTATTGCCTTTCTTTGATTCTTAGTTAAACCTGTTCTGGGTCTTTAGGATTATCCTTGTTAGTTGTTCAAATCTGGATCCTGGATCTAGTAATGGGTTGCAGACCCTCTTCCAAGGGCCTTGGGGACAGAGGTTGTAAAGGCTGAAAAAAGCCTCTTTTATTTCCTTTTTTGTTGTTGTTGTTTGTTTTTACTTACGTTTAAGTTCCTCACATGCATTTCTTTTTTTTTTTTTTAACTTTATTTTGTACATTTAATAATTGAAAACATAAACAATTAAAAACTAAAAAGTAAACACAGATGAATAAATATATACACTTCTCAAATGTAATGGGTACATGTAAATTTTTTTTTTTTTAATCAAACAATATATTACACAATATATTTGGTTCATAGTAATGCATTCATACAGTATTTATTTGTGTCTGGCTTGCTTCACTCAACATAATGACCTCCATTTCTTTGGTCTCTCAGCAGATGGCCCTGTTCACCAGCCCTCTCAGTTCAAAGCCTGGTCAGAGTGTGTTCGCTGCAACACGGACTTTATTAATTTGATAGAGGATCCTGTCTGGAGGCTAAGGGCCTGGTAATTCAAACTTTCTCAGAGGCAGTTCTCCAACCTTTGCTGGCAGCCCCCTCCCTTTTCCCAGCTAGGAAATAATTCCACTCCCCTCTGCATCCTCAACAGCCAGTCCTGGTCAGTACAGAGGGAGATCGAGAAGGTTGGATCTCTTTAGTCCCGTGCAGGCTCCCCACCTGGCCTAGAAGGGCTCATGGGACACAGCAGGCCAAATTTGTGGGTTAAAAGATGCATCAGCCAGCCTTAGAGTGTCCCTTTCTCTTCCCTTTTCTGGGGAGGTGGATCTCTGAGGCCCCCTGTGTCTATAGCCATCTGGTCCTGAGGCCTGAGAATTTAAAAAGTGTTTATAGTGTGGGGGAAGATGCCAGCAGTTGCAGCCTCAGCTTTTGACTCACGGTTTTGCAGTCACAATTCTTTTCCTTTGCCCCTCTCTCTTCTGGGTGGTGTCCACCCTTCCCCTGGTATCTTAAACCCTAGAATATTTTTTTCCAGACCATTTCTGCCTGTCTTCTAACTATTTTTCTGGGAGAGAAGAGATTCCCATGTCTTTCTAATCTGCCATCTTCCCAGAAGTGTAGTATTTCTTGATTCACCATTTGCTCTATTAATGCAGTCCTTTACCTGTTTTCTGGATTTTGAGAAAGATGTTTCTGCCAGATCTTGCTGGTCAGTCAAAGCTTCTGTCAGTGACTGGGGCCTTGAAGCTTTTCACTCCTCCCATTTTATCAGGGCAAGGCTTTGAGTCCACTTTAGTAATCTTCAGCATCCAGGAATATTGTTTACTGCATTTCAGGTGCCTGTATGGCAGAGGGCCAGCCCAGGAAAGGTGAAATTTTCAGAGGACAGAAGTCCAAATTAAGATGTTGGTTAGAAGGCTTGCTTCCTCCCAGGGTCAGTAGTGTTCTAGCTAGCTGGCAATCCTCGTGTTCCTTGGCTATTTCCTGTCTTTATTACTGAGTTTTGAGAGTTCTTTATATATTCTAGATACAAGTACTCTATCATATATATGCTTTGCAAATAATTTCTCCTAGTCTGTGGCTTGTCTTTTTATTCTCTTAACAGTGTGTTTCAATGAGGTCTTGGGTTCAATCGCCAGTACCTCCTAAAAAAAAAAAAAAAAAAAAAAATTTAGTAATGCAAAAAGGCACATAGGGCATAGACAAGGAAAGGCCAGGCACAAGTTCCCAGTTGTCTTCTCCCAGTGTAGTCATATAAACAGCCCTTAATACTCCCATAAACGATGTGTGACAACCTGCACAGAATATTGGCACCCAAGGCTCGGAGACCAGGGTTTTATTGGGGTCAGTCAGTAGGCATGGCTGACTATGTGGCTACCTTAATTCTCTAACCCCTACAGAAGTCAAGTTGATACTGTGAGGCCCAAGGTCACCACCATATATCACATTTTAGTATCAACTATCTGGTCTGGCCCTAGGCCTCAGGTAGTAAAGACACTTTTTTTTTTTTTTTAGCTTTACTTTTCTTTCTTTATACCTCCCCCTCACCCCGGATGGTTCTCTCATCTGTCTGCTCATTGTTTCTTCACCACCTCCAGGAGGCACCAGGAACCAAACCACATGAGAGGCAAGTGCCCAACGGCCTGAGCCACATCAGCTCCCCATGGGCTGTGGTGTCTGCTGGCTTGTGGAATCTGCTCGTTGCGGTGGGGGGCGGTCCCTAGCTTGTTGCTGTGGGAGGCAGTTCCTAGCTCATTGCAGCAGGGGCAGCATCTAGCTCATTGCAGTGGGGGTGGTGTCTGCTCATCTTCTTTTAGGAGGCACCAGGATCCGAACCCAAGACCTCCCGTGTGGTAGGTGGGTGCCCAACTCGCTGAGCCACATCCCCTTCCACAAAGACACTTTTAATAAGCAGGATATTCCAAGGGCTTAGAGGCTATCTCTTAGGAGCTGGGAGTGGGCCAAACCTTTCTTTGGAATGTGTAGGGTTTGGACAACCCATACCTGTTGAGTTAATCCTTTGGTACACAGCAGGTTTTTCACAATTTTCATACTTAAGATCTCAACTCAATGTTACTTCCTCAGAGAGAGATTCTCTGGCCACACTAAAGTAGTTACATGCCAGGTATTTTTTATCACATCACCCTGTTTATTCCTTTTATAGTACTGTCCCACTCTGTGATTGTCTTATTATCTATCTCCCTCAGCTTGAGATTAGTTCATGAGAGTGGGGTCCTTGTCTGTCTTGTTCACTGCTATATCCCTGGTACAGAGCACAGTAGTTGGCACATAGCTGGTGTTCACTATGTTTTGAATGAATTAATTAATTAGTGCAGTAATTATAAAATTAGAAACTAAAACAAAGTACCAGCAGCCTAATAGAAAATTGGCAAAGGATGTGAATAACTAGTTCATAGAAAAGGTGCTCAGCCTTCCTTTAGGGAAATAGACATTAAAACTGCACAGGGGCACCATGTTTCACCTAAGAGATTGGTAAAACACTAAGCATTTGATAACATACAGTGTTGGCAAGGGTGTGGTAAAATAGGCACTCTCCTTCGTTGCTGAGTCTATAAACTGGTACAGCATATATAGAGAGCAATTTGGCTATTTATATCAGATTTTCAAATGCATATATCCTTTGACCTAGCAATTATACTTCAGAGAATTTATTCTACAAATATTCATACATGTGAATTGTCTTATAGGGGGGTATTCATTGCAGCATTGTTGATAATGGCAAAAAAATGTGAAGAAGCTATATGTCCATCATTAGGGGATTAGTTAAATAAATTATGGAACATTCATATGTTGCCTATGTAGCTAGTTAAAAAATTTTAAAGAATGAAGATGTATTTTATGTACTAATATGTATATAAAACATCTCTAAGATACATAGTTAAGTGAAGAAAGCAAAGTGCAGAGCAGTGCATTTAGTGTACTATAATTTGTGTAAAAAAAGTGGAATAGGTTGGGAAGGGAGTGTAGCTTAGTGGTTGAGCACCTGCTTCACATATACAAGGTCCTGGGTTCAATTTCCATTACCTGAAGAAAAAAAAGTGGAGGAGGTTGAAAATATTTATTTGGATTTGCTCATGTATTTTTAAAGAAACTTTGAAAGGATTCTCAGGGACTCAGTAACGATGGTAACCTGGAAGGATTGGGAAAATAGGAAGATACTGAAGAGGGAGACTTTTACTGTCTACTTTTTTAAATGGCCTTTTTTTTTTTTTTTTTTTTTTAGTTAGGGCAGTAAAAAGAATTTATTGGGAAATGGGGGAAAAGAACAGAGATTGCTGAGAAATGGGAGAGAAGGGCAGAATTATGCCCCGAGATTGGTGTGGGCTCCTCTAGGCAGAGAGAGCGAGCTCTGCCTTGTGTGGTTACCTTTTAATCTGCTAGTTATTCCTCCCTAATGTTAAGAGGAGGGGCCCCAGGTGTTATTGGCTACCCCACCAATGGTGGGGGCCCATGGTGAGGACTGTTTGGAATATTCGGGGCCAAGGGGGAGTTCCCGGAAAGCGTTAACTGGGACCTCAAGGTCAGGGTCAAGGTCTCTGCTGGGTCTCGCAGCCTTGTTGTCTGTCGGCCATGTTGTCTGCCGGGCCAGCCACTTTCCCCCTTTCACTATACTGCCCTGCCTCAACTCCCCCCTCAGAGAGTTCATGCCCTTTTTCTTACTGGGGTGCTGAGGGGCGATGGTCGTTCTTCTGTAGTTACTTCGTGCTGGTTAGGGCAGTAGTCCCTGTCTGACAGGGTATAAACGTCTCTGGCTAATCTATTGAGGTTGAGGTAAGACAATCCGGCACCCTGGTTAGAACTGGATGAAATCCCCGCATGACTAACAAGGCGTTAATTCAGTCTCCAGCGGGGGGTCAGGGAGCACCACTCACCTTTCTGTCTCCTGGCAGTGGCATGCCAAATGAAGCCGGGGAACTGTTGGATTCCTCTAGGTTCTTGGTTATGTTGCATAAAAGAATTTAGGAACATGCCAGTGTAGTTAGGCCAGTAAAAAGAATTTATTGGGAAATGGGAGAAAGGAACAGAGCTTGCTCAGAGCTTGCACTGAGATTTGATTTGGGCTCCTCTAGGTAGAGAGAGCTAAAATGCTTTTTTACTTTAGAACCATGTGAATGATTTACTTGTTTAAATAAATAAATTATACTTTAAAAAGGAATTAAAACATATAATCATTTTTAAAAATAGTATCCAAAGTGCTACTCCAAAGAGGAGTTTGTGTGAATGATTGTGTGTGAGTTACTGTTAAGTTCAACAGTGCTGTAGCATCCTGTCATCAGCCCCAGAGTTGAGGTGGGATGGGGTTGGCTATTGTACATTATAAACCAGAACATCCAGTTGATTACTGTGAAAGGCATATTGTGATTGCCTCTTTGATGCTAGTCTTCCCCACTTAAACTGTTCCTGTAGCGTAATAGGGCTGCTATGGTGCTGTAGGAAGAACACTTGTTTTGAAGCAAGAGATTTAAATCTGATTTCTGCCTCTACTGTTTTCTACTGTGAGGTTTGGAACAAGTTGCTTTCATGTTCATCTACCAATATTAGGGCATTGAGATTAAAAGAGATAATGTAGAATGCTTTGTAAATTATTAAATGCTATATAAAAATAAGCTATTATCACTTGTATTTTCGTTTATATTGAACATTAATCAACCCACCACGTTGGTCAAAATTGTATTGCTGAACATTAGTCTCAAACATAACATTCTTGCCAGATGGCTTAATCACCTCCTTCTCTGAGAAAATAGAAATGTGGATTCCCTCAACTCTGCGTTCCTCACCTCTTAGCACTCTATGTCCCTGGCCTCCACTTTTGCCTTCCTTGTAACCATTTCCAATCCTAATTGTACTGGACTTTGGCCACTCTAGTGACTTGCGTTCAGCAAAATTATTTTTCTTTATGGGTGGTGTATATACAATTTCTGCCTTTTACTCTTGGAGAATAGTTTCCTTTCCATTCTGCAAAGGGCTAGGTCTTCACATGTTCTCTGTGAGGTCAAAGAGTTCCTTCCTGATCTCCAGAGTGAGGAGGAGGACACCAATGCCTTTGCAAGGCCAACTCCTCTCTCTCTCTCTTTTTTTTTTTGTTCCTCGTCTATCTCCCTACCCTATTCTATCAGTTATTGTTGCCCTGTTTTGTTTTTTCAGTCTCTTCCTCTAATTGAAACTGTACTTTGACCTGACATGTGCTCCTCCTTTGGCTTGTGATATATTGCTTCCTGGGTTTTCCTCCATCTTCTCTATTCTTAATCTCTTTTTCTCCCAGCACCTGCTACTTAAGCTTAGGGGTTTTTCATGGTTCTCTCTTCTCACTCTGATCATCTTCTCACTCTGTAGTCTCTCCTTCCACGGCTGTATTACATTAATGACCAATAAGGCTATACAGAGTTATTTAGACTGACTTCCCCCAACTCTCTTCTGAGCTTGAAATCCCTATTGCTAGCTGCCTTGGAACTTTCCTGGCTGGATGCAGGTACTTCAGATTTCCCCCTTATCCAGTCTAAAATTTCTCTTCTTTCCTTCAACCTGCCCACCTTCTTGTGCCATCACCATCTACCTAGGTCCTTATGTCAGAAACCATAGTCATCCTTGATTCCTTCCTGACCATTCACATTTAATTTGCCACAAAGTTCTGTCAATTTTACTTCAGAAATATCTTTCTCATATTTCTATTTACTGTCACCACTCAATTGAGTTTCTTAAAAGTGAAACATGAGCTGATTGTGTCACTTCCTCAACCTTAACAATTTTTATGACTTTCTGTTAACTACAAGGTAAAGTCTAAAGTCCTTGGCATGCAAACAAGTTTGTTTACAACCTGTTCCCAACCTTTCCTTGTCACCATCCCTGACAAACCCTATTCTCTAGCCACCTCAGGAGTATTCACTGGTTTTCCAAATAGGCTTTGCTCTTCTCTTTACACCATGAACCTCTCTTCATGTTGCCTGTTCATGGAGCCCATTCACCCTCTACTCACTCTTGAAGGTCCTGCCCAAGAATCCTATCTGTTATGTTGCCTTTCTTGACCACAAAGAATGAATCATTTCCTGTAGCACTTTGTTCACACCTCTAATGAAATATTTATCCCACATTAAAAGTAACATATGAACTTTATAAGGGCAGGGTCTAGATCTTACTAATTTCAGTATTCCAGATCTTATTAATTTCAGTATTGCTACAGCAGGGTACCTGGAATATAGTAGAATTTTGATAATTACTTGTGGAGTGAATATATTAAAAGTAAAATAAATGAGAACTCTCAGCCTACACGGAATCTGCAGCACTCCCATGTTTTTTGTTTTTTGTTTTTTTTGGATCATATTCCTATGTTGTTTTAACAAGTGAACAGCAAGTTAAGAGTGGTTAAGAACTTGATTTCTGGAGTCAGGCAGACCTGGGGTCAATCCTTGTCTGGAATACTTACTAGCTGTGATTTTTTCCTCATTTGTAAAATAGTGATAATGGGGTGGCTGTGAGAATTAAATGTAAAGAACATATTTATATATAATTTTAAGCTGCATCAAATATTGTCATAACTTTAAGCTATTGTTTTTGTTTTTTTTTTTAAAGATTTTATTTATTCATTTATCCCCCCCTTGCTGCTTGTGCTCGCTGGGTCAGCTAACCACGCCGTGCAGGCGGGCCTGCCCTCACCAGGAGACCCCGGGAACCGAACCCGGGGCCTCCCATATGGTAAACGGGAGCCCTACTGATTGAGCCACAGCCGCTTCCCTAAGCTATTGTTAAATGTATAATGTGTTTACTTATAGTAATGCTTATTTATACTCTGTGCTCAAAAATGAGGTACAGGAGTGGAATGTTCTCAAATGATCTTCCTCAGAAAACTATCTTACCCAAGCTAATTGTATCTTACCAGCAACAGTGACTGTCACCTACTTTTATCTCCTGAGGTATTTCCTTATCAGTGAGAAAGAGGGGTGGCTGTTATTCCCCACCCCCATCTCTTATTTTTATTATTCTTGTTAATTCTTCTACCCTTTTTGAATAGAGATACCAAAAGAGATGCTGAACTTGAAAAATAGGAAAAGATAAAGGTAAAGAAAAATGGTGCCTGAATGAAGGGTCTTAGGAAAGTAGAATCTAAGAATTATTTAAGGCATATTTGTCTTTGCAAAAATTGTTTAAATTAAATATTGTTTTTGAGATAATTGTAGATTCACATGCAGTTGTAAGCATTAATACAGAGAGCTCTCTTATACATCACTGCAAGGATTTTTTTTTTTTAATTAATTTATTTATCTCCACCCCACCCCATCCCCCATTGTTTTACGCTCGCTGTCTGCTCTCTGTGTGTTCTTCTGTGTCTGCTTGTCTTCTCTTCAGGTGACACCGGGAACCGATCCTAGGACCTTCCGGAGGGGAGAGGGGCTTCTCAACCCTTTGCGCCACCTCAGCTCCCTGTTCTATTACGTCTGTTATTGTCTCTCTTCTGTGTCTCTTTTTGTTACGTCATCTTGCTGTGCCAGCACTCCTGTGCGGGCCAACTCTCTGCATGGGACAACTTGCGTTTTACCAGGAGGCCCTGGGAATCGAACCCTGGACCTCCCATGTAGTAGACAGGAGCCCAATCGCTTAAGCCACATCTGGTTCCCGCTGCAAGGATTTTGAAGTCATTAGTAATGCAGGGGGAGCAAATGTGACTCAAGCGGTTGAGCACCTGCTTCCCATATGGGAGGTCTGGGGTTCGGTTCCGGTGCCACCTGAAAACAAAACAAAACAAAAAAACCCAACCAAATGAAGAAAACCAAGTCGGGAGCTGATATGGCTCAGTGGTTGAGCACCAGCTTCCCACATATGAGGTCCTGGGTTCAATCCTCGGCCCTCAAGATGGATGGGTGGGTGGATGGATGGATGGATGGATGAATGGATGGATAGATGGGGTCCTAGGTTCAATCCTAGGCTCTCAAGAAAGGAAAAGAAGGGAGGGAGGGAAGAAGGGAGGGAAAATAAATGTAAGTAAGATAGTTCCTTGTATAACTGTGGTATGAAACCACGGGTAGAAAGTGCTTTTTTTTTTTTTTTTAAGATTTATTTTATTTGTCATTCCCGCCCCCCCCCCCGCCGCCCCCAGCCCATTGTTTGCACCCACTGTCTGCTCATCTTTTTTTTACGAGGCACTGGAAACCAAACCTGGGACCTTCCATGTGGGAGGGAGGCACCCAATCACTAGAGCCACCTCTGCACCCCAGAAAGTACTTTTTGAATTAAAAAGGTGAAATTACTCTGCTAGCAGCAGTAGCAAATAAAGAGGGTTTCATGTAGGAGTATGTTTTTAAGTCAAATCTCAAAAGATGAGTAGAATTGTATTAGGTTGAGAATAGAAGGTGGGAATGAGGTAAACCAAGACCCAGGTAAAAGGGATGACATGGGTATCTTAAGGGAACAATGGTAAATAATCTAGACTTTGAAACTGCCTAAGTCCTGTAAGTTGGTTCTGGTTCGTTCTTTCTTTCGGCTTTTAGGACTCAAGTAAAGGCGGGCCTGTTGTTAATTCTAGGTCTAATCGTTAGGTTTTCGGTTTTGATACAGAATAGAATACCCTGATTCCATTGAGAGTTGGACTTACTTAAAAAGTTTTTCTTGTACTTTTAGAATGACAGTAGAGAACGGCAGCACCATGAGCACAATGAGAGGCGGCGGCGTGGCAACCCTGAGCCATTATCTAATGGACAAGCCCAGGGGAATGCACGGCAGGTGGTGGAACAAGATGAAGAAGATGATGAAGAACTGACGCTGAAATATGGTGCCAAACATGTGATCATGCTCTTTGTTCCCGTGACTCTCTGCATGGTGGTGGTTGTGGCTACCATCAAATCAGTCAGCTTTTATACCCGGAAGGATGGGCAGCTGTACGTATGGGCGTTTTTGTTTTTTTTTTATTCTCAAGGCCTTTGTAGTTTTCTTCATAGCATGTTGACATTACCCGTAAAGGCTTCTGCACTGAAAGGACATGAAGGCTAAAGAGTCCATCCTCCGTGGTGGCCAGAAGCAGTTGAGAGAGCAAGGGGTTATTTACTATCTGATGCTGTAAGTGGAGAAAATGAAGGCTATAGAATTGTTTGTCCTGTATAATGTCACTAGATAGGCCTGAATTTATCTGGAATTGAACAGGTAAAGAGTTGAGTAGTGATCTTTCCTACCTTGGGGCGATTGGGTACATTGTTTTTCTGCCTGGAATGTTCTTACCTTTTCTAACTTTTCTGGGTTAATTACAACCATCGTTCTCATCTTGGTTGGAATCTTCGGTTCTCAATCCTCCTAACAAAATTAGGTCCTTCTTGGTATTCTTTCTCATAGCAAACTGTTCTTTTCACTTTCATAACTTGCAAGTATGTATTTATTTACATTACTTATTTATGCCTGCTTTCCTTCTCTATTGTTAGCTCTATGAGAGCCATATTACCTTTCTCTGACAATCACTTGTAGCCTAGGTAATTTATGTGGCAGAATCTGGTTCTTGAACAAATCACTAATAAGCTGTGGGGAAAAAAAACCTCTTTGGTGAGGTAATTATTTCAATATGAAGCATCCACTAGATGGAGCCAGTGCCTGTCTCAAATGTAAGTTAACTTCTATTTTAGATATTTCCTTTTATTTTGAAACATTTATTTTAGAGTATAGCTATTTTTCAAAGGTTAAAAATTCTTGGCTAACCCTGAAACTGTAAGGGCTGTGAGAAGAGGTATCTCTCACACTGAGAAGGAAAAGATGACTCGATCCAGGGGCCACACTGCTCAGTATGTGAAATTAATGTTTTCCCTTTGTGTAAGTAACTTTTAGTCAAGATTTTTTGTTTTTTAATTTGAGGCTAAAAGCATTCTGATGAAAACAATGCATCACTGCCTTAGGATAAAGTCCAAACTACTTCCTGTATCTTAAAAAGTCCTTAAACTCTTAAAAATAGGTCCCTGCTCTACCTCTCTCAGCTCATCTTTCACAACATTTCCTTCTGCACTCTTTTCAGTCATTTTTTTCAATACTCCAGCCAAAGTCAGTCCTCTCTCTTCCCCCAGCTAGTTTCTGGCTGGAGTCCTCACCACTTCTACCACCCGATGTCAACTGTCTTCTACTATTGTTCGTCTTCTAGGACTCAGTGTAATGCCACTTCCTCCTGGAAGCCTCCACTGGCCATTCAGAGCATGTATGTGCCACATTTATGAACTTTAAAGACTCGTGCTTCTAGTCAGAGCCCATACTTCACTTACTGGTAACTGCTTCAATATGTGCCTAGCCCCACAAGTCGGGTCTGTGTGTACCTTGCTCTTTACTGCATCCTAAGAGCCTAGTATGATACCTGGCTGTGGTATCTGTGGAACACATCACTGAGGTGTAGGACATGGGGAGCAACACAATTCCAAAGGCCAGCTAAAAAAAGGCAAACACCCCAATTGAAAAGTGCAAAATAGACATGATAGGCATGATAGCCAATTTCTAAATGGTCATAACAGATGAAGGATGTTCAGCCCTACCTAGGGTGAAAAAAAATGCAAATTAACAAAATGAAAAAGATTTCTCCAGTGTTGGGAGTGATATAAAGAAATGGGCACTCACATACACTAAGGGGAGAGAGTAAATCGTATTAAATTCTAGCCACCAACATTAAAGGGTGCCTACCTGTTAACCTAGTAACTTCCTGAGAATGTATCTTAAGGAAATAATCAGACAATGGACAAAGAAGTTTGTACAAGATAGTCACCACAGCATTGTTTAATATTAGAAAAATTATACAAAACCTAAATATCCATCCACATGGGACTTGACAAAGCTTTAAAAAGGATGATTTAGGAAAAATCTGGATGTCTTGATGTGGAAAATTGTCCAAAATATATATTTAATTGAAAAAGCAGGAATAGAGTAGTAGTCCATAATGTTGTCATTTAAATATGCTAAGACAATTAAAAATTATGGTAAATTTGACAATAAATTGAAACAAACTGTTCAAAGAACACACGAGACCAAGATGAATATCCCGGGTACTGTTTTGACCCTTCCAGCGAATGCCCAATTTACATTACAATGATTAGTCATACTCCAGAAAGGCACATATTTTCAAGTGGTTCACGTAGGGTGAAAATTACAGTAAAGCTTAGAATTACTGGAACCCTAAATTTAAAGGTCTTCCTTTCCAACTTTTCATCTGTTAATGCTTATCTAATTAGCCATGGTTTTTTTTTTTGTTTTTTTATTTTTTAAAGATTTTATTTATTTATTCATTTATCCCTCCCCTTGCGGCTTGTGCTCACTGGGTCAGCTAACCACGCCGTGCGGGCGGGCTTGCCTTCACCAGGAGGCCCTGGGAACCGAACCCGGGGCCTCCCATATGGTAAACGGGAGCCCTACTGATTGAGCCACAGCCGCTTCCCATAATTAGCCATGTTTTTGCCTTTTAAAAATTTATATATTTCTTTTATACTTAAGCTGATTTGATAAAACTTTTTTCACATGAAGAGAAATAAACTTCTAATAAAAATGGAAAAAAAAAATTCTTGGCTAGAACATGAGATAGAAGAAAGTGACTTACAGGATATTAATTGAATCAAGGTAAAACAAATCTCTGGTGTTGGAGGGAGTATGTGGTTTGTGATATTCATCAACACTTACCTGGGGCTTTTTTGTTTTGTTTTATTATAGAATCTATACCCCATTCACAGAAGACACTGAGACTGTGGGCCAGAGAGCCCTGCACTCGATTCTGAATGCTGCCATCATGATCAGCGTCATTGTTGTCATGACTATCCTCCTAGTGGTTCTTTATAAATACAGGTGCTATAAGGTGAGCGTGAGATACACAGAGCTTTGCTTTCCACCTGGTTCTTTTTATGATTGTGTTTTCCTGTCATGGATAATTTACTTGGTCTAGCAAAGAAAAAGGAAAAACCACATGATCATTGTAATTGATGCAGAAAAGGCATTTGACAAAATCCAGCATCCTTTTTGATAAAAATACTTAGAACACTAGGCATAGAAGAGAACTACGTGACATGATAAACACATTGTGTCACTTTGAAGCTTTTTGTGGATCCCAGAAAAAAATCATATTCTTAAAGCTAATCCATTCCTGTATATGTAAACCTACTGTGGGTGGGAACTCTGATTGGATAGCTTCTATTGGGGACCTTTGATTGGACTGCATGACCCAGGGTCGGTCTTTGTCCTCTTACTGGAGACCTTTCTAAGCGGAGGATTAAACACAGAGACACAGAAAAAGCAGCAGAGACAGAAACCCCTAGAAGCTGGGAAAGATAGGTCCCGGAGGCCAGAGGCTGGAATCAGCAGAGCACAGAGGCACGGAAAGAGGACCCCAAGAGGCTGAAGGAGAAGAAGCTTAGAGGAGAGGGGAGAGAGTCATATGCCTGATCACCCACAGCTGAGGTCCAGGAGAAGGTAAGCCTGGAGTAGAAGCCTGGACTAGAGACCCAGACAGGAGAACCACCATTGTGTCTTGCCACATGGCAGCAGTCCAAGATCACCTGCAGCTGACCTTTGGTGAGACAGCACCTCTGATGATGCCTTGATTTGGACATTTTCACAGCCTCAGAACTATAAGCTTTTAACCTAATAATTGCCATTGTAAAAACCAACCCTTTTCTGGTATATTGCTCCCAGCAGCTTTTTTTAACAATAGAGAAATATTCACTGGTTTATTTTTCCAAATAAACGATAAGCTATTTACAAATAAGCAGATCTCCAATGGTGTATATTAAAATGGTAATCCTATAATTGATTTGATCTGTGAGTTTTAAACAAACTTTCTGATGTGATGACAGATTCATTTTACTTTTGTCTTCCCCTCCCCCCACGCCCCCAAACATGTAAGCATCAAAATAGTCAAAGAACACTTAATATTTAGTAAAACAGTAAGGAATGTAAAAAATTGGGGGGGGGGGCATTTTCAAAAGGAAATCTTTGGAGATCAGTTTACTGCAAATAAAACATACTAAACAGTGAGTGTACACTACTGATAAACATAAATGCTAATAACAGGTACTACAGAAATGACAGAGCTTGAAACAATGAATATTAAATAAATTAAAGGTAGTTCAGATACAAAAGAGAAAACAAAACAGTAATTAAAGAATGAAATAACCATCTGCATCAACAGCTCCCAGCAGCTTTTAGAAAACTAAAACAGAACAGACGTATATGAAAAACACACAGCTGACCTTGTGCTTAATGGTGAAAGACTGAAAACTTGGTAAAAGTTGATGTAGGGAGTATATTGCAGTTCTCTCTTTTTTTGTGAGCTTTTCTTTTTTTAAATTCTATCAAAATAAAGTTTTTTTTAAAAAAATGTGGTTGAATTTCGTAGTTATATCTGTTTCCATAGTTTTCTGGTTACCTGCGTCTTTTGCTACTTTAAGAGTTCGTGGTATAAATGGAAACTGTGGAAAGGTTCAAATGAAGGAGAGTCCCAGAGAGGCCTTAATGCACTGGCTAGAACTTCTAGTACTGTCTTTAATAAAAGTGGATGAGAGTGGATATCCTTGTATTGTTCCCAGTCTTAGGGGGGAAACATTCAGTCTTTCACCACTAGTTGTGATGTTAATTGTAGGCTTTTTGTAGCTACCCTTTATCAGGTTGAGGAAATTCCTTTCTATTCCAAGCTGAAAGTAATTGCAATTATATGATTTTTCTAATTTAGACTGTAAAAATCATAGCTTATATTGATTGACTTTTTGGAAGATTGAACTAGTCTTGCATTCCTGGGATAAATCACACTTAGTTGTAGTATATTATTCTATTTATAATAATAATGGATTCAATTTGCAAGATTTTGTTGAGGGATTTTGCATCTGTGTTTTCTTTTCTTGTCTGTGCTTGGCTGGCTTTGATATCAGGGTAATGGTGGTCTCATAAATTGAGATGGGAAGTGTTCCCTTTTCTGTGTTCTAGAAGAGATTACATAGAAACAATGCTGTTTCTTCTACAAGTGTTTGGTAAGATTTGCCAGTGAAACCACTCGTGCTTGAAATTTTCTTCCTTCCTCCCTTCCTCCCTTCCTCCCTTCCTCTCCTCCTTTCTTTTTGGAAGATTTAAGACTATAAATTCACATTCTTTGATAGTTTCAGGACTATTCAATATATCTGTTTCCTATTAACTTCTTACTCTCTGCTTAGAATCAGTATATCACCACCTTAAGAGGAATGTAGAAACTTTACCATCATGTGTACCCTCTTCTCTTTATGTTAAAATTGTATTATATATTATATTTACATTATTTGAAAAACCCATAAGATAGTGTTATAATTTTTGCTTTAACCAGCAAACATTTTAAAGAACTCAGTAGGAGAATAATTTATTATATTTACCTAGAAATGTACCATAGTAACTCTTTCTTCATTCCTGAAGTTCTAAGTTTCCTTCTGGTATTATTTCCCATCTGAACAACTTTCTTTAACAATTTTTTTTTAGAGTATTTCTCCTGGCCTCAAACTCTGTTAGTTTTCCTTCAACTTAGAATGTTCTTATTTCACTGCTTTTCCCAAAGGATATTTTCATTGGCATAGAATTCTGTCTTGATGATTCTTTTCTTTTAATACTTAAAAAATGGTATTCTTCCTTTCAGGCTCTTTGGTTCTGATGAGAAGTCTGTAGTCATTTGAATCATTGTTCATAATGGGTCTTTTTTTTTTTCCTGGTCGTTTTTAAGATTTTCTTTTAACTTTAGTGTGCAGCAGTTTAATCGTGTGACTATGTGAGGATTTCTTTGTGTTTATCCAATTTGGGGTGTGATGAGCTGCTTAAATCTCTAGGTATTGTGTTTTCCAAATTTGGGGAGTTTTCAACCATTATTTCTTCAGATATGTTTTCTATATCACATTCTTTATCCTCTTCTTTTGAGATGTTGGTGACACAAATATTAGTCCTTTTGTTATATTGTCCCACAGGTCCCTGAGGTTCTGTTCATGTTTTTAAATCTAATTTGTCACTTTGGTTTAGATAATTTTTATTGCTCTAACTTCAGGTTCACTGACTCCACTGTCATTTCCATTCTGTTAGGGAGCCCATTCAATGAGTTTTTTATTTTGGATATTATATTTTTTAGCTTTCAAATTTCTTCTTTATATCTCCTTTTTCTTTTTGAGACTTTCTGCATTTCCTTTCATTCAAGAGTATTTGACCTTCTTGGTACACTTTTATAATAGCTGATTTAAAGATTGTTAGAATTCCAGAATCTGCTCATTTCAACTTTGGTGTCTATTCAGTCTTTTTTTCATGCAAGTTGAGTTTTTCTAGTTTTTTGTGTGCCAAGTAATTTTGGATTGCATCCTGGACATTTTGAATATTATATTGTGAGTTTCTGGGTCTTGTTTTAATCATACAGAGAATGTCAATATTTTGTTTTATTGGCCAACCTGGTTGGGTTCAGGGAGCAGTTCCTGACACCCTTCTGTGGCCTGTGGATACAATGTCAGTTCAGTTTGCAAGGCATTTGCGGTGCTGCTCTAGTTTATCCCACATTGCTGCCACCTTACCACCAGTCTGAGATTTAAGTGGTGTTCTATCTGTAATTCTGTGTATGTGGTCTAAGTTCATATCCATGTGCACCTCACAGGTAAGCCCAGAAGTTCATAAACAGCTTTAAGAAGTTGTTTTCTTGAGCCTCTCTCTTTCTGTCAATGGCCATTTGCCCCACTCTCAGAAATACAGCCCTACCAACAGAGAAGAAATTTCCACTTGCTCTGACTTTGAGGCTTCTGCTGCCACACAGGATGTTTGGACATGAGAGAAAAGTGAAAAAAGAAAAATGGGATTTCTGCACTCTGAGTGTTAAGAGACCCCTTTCCTGCTCCTCAAGCCAGAACTCAGGTTTCTTCTTGAGCATTCATTGTCTCACTAATGCCCACTCTGGATTTCAGGTTATGTTAATTTCAGGCCAGTGTATACTGGAGGGAAAAAAGTGGTATGCTTACTGCCACTTCAGTGGAACTTCTAATTCTGTTCTATCCCAACCCACCTGCCTCTATTTACTTTAGAGTCCTCAAGTAGCTCCTCCATTCAGTCTATCCAGGTTTTCTAGTTGCAGTCAGTGGGAAAGACAGGGTGAATGTGCTTATTCCATTTTACCTGGAACCTATCTTGATATATTTTTTTGTAACTTTTGTGCATTGTTTAGTTTTGCTTCATTTTAGACAGTCTTTTACAAAGCTTATACTCAATCAGAATTCCACGCTTACTTCATTAGTTGTTGTTCTTTTAATGTTCAAGTCTTGGCAAACACAGTCAATTCTATAGGAACAAGTTGTTTACTTTGACTCTTAGTATATCCCACATTGGTTTTTGAGTCAGAAGTTCAGACACTTGCCAGGACCTGTTTGGAAATAAGCCCTGAGGATTTGTCATGTCAGTAGTTGGTTGTGCAATGTTCATGAGATGTACCAGAGGCTAAAAAGCCAAAAAACCTGGAAAAAGTAGAAATAGAAAAGGCAGATAATTATTACATACCACTTGTTACAGATGGAACTATAACTTATTAAAGTCACTTGATTTTTGGCTTGCATAGTTCAGGGTTTAGAGGAGATACTTGCTGTTTTGTACTGAAGCAGCAGCTTTTTTCTTTCAAAGCCTTTAGATGGTAAAGCTAAACTAGGGATTTTTACAAAATGAGAAGGGCCTATTTTACCATCTGATGTTCTTAAGTTTTAAAAAGGGATGCTTTTTAGTCTTCCTCAGAAGAGGCTTTGAATTCAGGTAATAATTCAGAAAATTTTAAGATAACCAACCTAAATAGGGAGATTATTTTCAACCATTATTACAGGCAAAGGATTAATATTTTTACAATATAAAGAGCACTTCAAAATTATTAAGAAAATTATGAACATCTCAATAGGAAAATAGTCAAAAGCCCTAAGTAGAGAAATTATGGAGGAAATATAGAGGACGAATAAATAAACTGATTGATTAGTAGGTAGGTAGGTGGGTGGGTGGATGGATAGATGGATGGATGTGTGTATTACCTTGCTAATAAAAAAATAAAATGCATATTAAAATAATAAACTTGACATATCTAGCCTATTGACTTAATAAAGATTAATCCAACCTTTTTTGGGAAGTAACTAAACCAATATGTAGCAATAATCAGTAATTACAAAAAATTTGTTCTCTTTAATTCACTGATTATGCTTTTATGATTTTATCCCAAAAAAAGAATTAGAAATGCAGAAAAATACTTGTGTAGGAGAATGTTCATCCTAGCATTAATTTAATTGGAAAAAAAAATAACAGGGAAACAACCCAAATTCCAGAATCCCATGTGTAAGGGAAAGATTAAATGGTGGATTCATCCTCATCCATATAAGTAAAATATTATTATTCAGTCATTTCAAAATAATGTTTTCAAAAAATATTTGATGGCATATGTGTAATAAAATATAAATTTAAAAAGCAGAATGTAAAACTGTCTACTACTTGATTCTGATTTTGTTAAAAGGCCTTTAAACATGCCTGTACATGTATGCAGAGAGCATGCCTTGGAGGAAAACTTCAGTGTCAACTTTGGGAAGCATTTTCTTGTTGTAGTGTCTTTGTATTTTCTAAAAAATATGTTACTTTTATATTAGAAAAATACTTTTATTTTTTCCATTCTTTAATTGTGGTAACATATATATATATATATATATATATATATATCACAAAATATGCCATTTTAACCATTTTTAAGTGTGCCATTGAGTGTCATTAATCATATTCACAATGTTGTGTTGCCATCAACACCATCTATTACCAAAATTTTCCATCACCCCACTCAGAGACCCTGCATTCACTATGCACTAACTCCCCATTCTCTGCTGTCTGCTCCCCCACCTCCACAGCTGGTAACTTGTAATCTGCTTGCTTGCTTTTATTTATTTATTTATTTTTAAAAAGCAGTTTTATTCACATCCCATATAGTCCATTCAAAATGTACAATCAGTGGCTCTCAGTATAATCACAGACTTATGCTTTCATCATCACAATCAATTTTAGAACATTTTCATTGCTCCAAAAAAAAAAAAAAAACCCAAAAACTCCTTACCCCTTATACCCCCCTATTATTGACACAGCATTAGTGTGGTACCTTTGTTAGAATTAATTGAAAGAACATGACAGTCTTACTGTTGACTATGGTCCATAGTTTGCATTAGGTGTATTTTTTTCCCATATACCCTGTTTTAGTTTGCTAAGGGCTGCCAAGGCAGTATACCAGAAATGGGTTGGCTTTTACAATAAAGATTTATTAACTTATAAGCTTATAGTTCTGAGGCCGTGAACAGTGTCCAAATCAAGGCATCATCAGGAGATGCTTTCTTCCTGAGCTGCAGCTGTGGGCGATCAGGCACATGGCGGCGTCTGCTTGTCTTCCCATCTCCTCTGGGCCTCCTTTCTTTCAGCTTCTGGCTCCTGGGGCCTTCTGTCTCACCTTTTAGGAGTTTTTCTCTGTCTCTGCGGCTCTGCCAATTCCAGTTTATAAAAGAGTCCAGTAAGAGAATTAAGACCCACCCTGGGTCACGTAATCTAATCAAAGGCCCTTAACTGAAGTAATTTCATCAGAAGGTCCCACCTACAATAGGTTTACATGTACAAGAATGGATTCGCTCTAAGGACATGATCATCTGGGGTCCACCCAACTTTAAGCTGTCATGTACTCCCCATGATAAAGGATTACTATTCAGTATATATAAAGAAATCCTTCAACTTCACAACAAAAAGACAAACAAAAAATAGGCAAAAATACTTTAACAGACATTGCTCCAAAGAAGATATACAAGTGGCCAGAAAGCACATGAAAAGGTGCTCAACATCATTAGCCATCAGGAAAATGCAAATCAAAACCAGAATGAGATACCATTTCACACCCATTAGAATGGAAGCTTTTTTAAAAAAAAAAAAAAAAAAAAAAAAAACACAGAAAATGACAAGTATTGGAGAGAATGCAGAGAAATAGGAACATTTATTCATTGCTAATGGCAAAGTAAAATGTTGCAGCCACTGTGGAATGCAGTTTAGCAGTTCCTCAGAAAGCTAAGTATAGTATTGCCATATGACCCAGCAATTCCACTGCTAGGTATATACCCCCCAAAGAACTGAAAGCAGGGTCTCAAACAGATAGTTGCACACCAGTGTTCATAGCAGCATTATTCTCAGTTTACACAAGATGGAAGCAACCCAAGTGCCCATCAATAGGTGAATGGATAAATAAAATGTGTATTTTCTAGGAGGCACCAGGAACTGAACCCTGGACCTCCCATGTGGGAAGCAGGCACTCAGCTGCTTGAGCCACATCTGCTCACCCCTTTAGAACATTTTGCTAACATTGATGTGTTTAGGGGAAAATGTGCAGTTGTCTACAGTTTTCTTTGATATCTATAAAAAATGGACTAATAGACGGATAGAAATGTTATAAAGCAAGTACAGCAAAATGTGAATGGTAGAATGTAGGTGGTATATGCGTGTTCACTCTCAAATTCTTTTTTTTTTTTTCTTTTTAAAGCTTTTATTTATTTCTCCTCCCCTCCCCACCCCTCACCCTTGCTGTTTTGTGCTTGCTGTCCGCTCTCTCTGTCCACTCTTCTGTGTCTGCGTGTCTTCTCTTTAGGCGGCACCAGGAACTGATCCTGGGACCTTCTGGAGTGGGAGAGAGGCACTCAGTCTCTTGAGTCACCTCAGCTCCCTATATATATGCTGCATCTCTTATTGTCTCTCTTCTGTGTCTCTCTTTGTTGCATCTCTTATCATCTCTTATTGTCTGTCTTCTGTGTCTCTTTTTGTTGAATCATCTTGCTGCGCCAGCACTCCTGCGCCAGCCAGCACTCTTGCACGGGCTAGCTCTCCGCGCAGGCCAGCTTGCTTTTCACCAGGAGCCCCCCGGGAATCAAACCCTGGACCTCCCATATGGTAGACAGGAGCCCAATCGTTTGAGCCACATCTGCTTCCCAAATAAATCAAATTCTTTAAACTTTGTTCTATTTTGAAAATTTTTATAATAAAATGTTGGAATATTTTTGCGGTATAATACCAGAAACTAAATTTTTTTTTATTTGGATAACCGTTAGTTTATAATACTTATGTGTCCAAATAATATCAGCTTCCATGTAAAACCATTCTTTTGAACTTCTACCAAACTGTGGCATGTTTTAAAGTTGTTGTAAAGAGGAAGACAGTGAGAATTTTTAAGAAATCCTTTCTTTCAAAAGAACTAGAAATCACTGATAGTAAATACCTTGGGGGGAGTGGGTGTAGCTCAGTGGTTGAGTGCCTGCCTCCCATGTATGAGGCTCTGGATTCAATCTCTGGTACCTCCTTAAAAAAAAATAACCTATTGATTCTATTAATAATTTGGTATTTTTGAATGCATTCTTTTCTTTTCAAAATTTCACATATTTCTTAAATGATGGTCTTGTTGAGGTTTCTGTTTTATATTATGAGTAACTCCATGCCAAAGAGTTTCATGTAACTATGTATTTGTTCCAGAGTCTTTTGTGGTCTTCCATTTGGAAAGCATAGTTTTTGATGTAAGAAATTTGAGGTTTAAGGATTGTGAGTTCTGTTAATTATATTGCTGCTCTTTCTTTTCTAGGTTATCCATGCCTGGCTTATTATTTCATCTCTGTTGTTGTTGTTCTTTTTCTCATTCATTTACTTAGGGTAAGTGGTAAAATATTTAGTTTCTTTTTCAGAAATAAACTCTGGACTTTATTATAACTGTCACTTAGAGTGATGTACTTTCTCAATAAGTTACTCTCAAGTTATAATTGTTTCCAAATATAGACCACACTTGGTATGTAAGACAAGACATTACTGATAGGGATATTATTTTGTTGATCCTTGCTTAAAATGAATAAAACTGGAAGAACTCAGTAATCCTTATTTCTGGTAAGAATCTCTGAATCTGAATGTTATGAAAGGATTTGGGGAATGTATTAATTGATTTTCATATTTTTAATTGTTTTATCAGTGGGCTTTTTTCCCAAATGAAATTATATGTGAAATATTCACATATAAAATAGAAAAAACTTGAGCTTCTCTGTCGAAGAGAGTAAAGAGACCCAGGGATTTATCAACCTGGCTTTTCTCTTAGCTCCCGTAGCAGAATATAGTATGTAAACCATTGCACTAACTCTTAAGTTACAAACAGGCAGTAAAATTGATAAATAAAGAGTTGATTCTTTGGAGGTGGGGAGGAATAACTACAGACAAAAGAAACAAATATAAGAATCTCTGTGAAATGGATGATTTTCTAGAAAAAATTGTTAGAATTGACCACTAAAGACATAGGAAACATAAAAAGAGCAAAGAAGAAATATAGAAAGTTGTTGAAGAGGTTCCCACTCCACCCCCACCAATAATACCAGTCCAAAATTTCATACAGAAAGTCTACTGAACCTTTAAGAAATGTATAACTCTAATAATATTTAAACTGTTTGAGAACATAGAAAAAGAAGAAAAACTAACAGATTATGTTATGAAGCCAGCATAATATTGATACCAAAACTCTGTTAGCTGCCAAAAAAAAAAAAAAGTATAGACCAATTCTATTTATTAACAAATGGAATTCAGCAGCACATTAAAAGAATAATACATTATGACCAATTAGAGTTTCTTTGCAGAATGGAAGAATGGTTTAATATCAGGAAATTTCAATATAATTCACCATATTAACTAGATCATTACCTCTGTGATACTGAAAAGCATTTGATAAAATTCAACACCTGTTCTTGACAAAATGCTTATTTAGACAATTAAAATGGTTACTTCTCTAACAATTAAAATGTATGAATCTCATTTTAAAGGCCAAGATATCCTTGCAGGGAAACTGAGAAGCATTCCTACTAAAGTCAGGAAAATGATGAGGATTAATTATCTAGCATTAAACAAGAATTGCGCAAGATCCATATTAAGAGATTTTTAAATGTTACTGAACGACTTCAAAAGATTTAAACAAATGGAAAGTTATACCAGATTTTGTAGAAACATAATACTGTAAAGATGTCATTTCTCTCTAAGTTTATTTTATAATTCAACATAAGCCCAATAAAATGTAAACAGAATTTATTTTTATTCTAGATAAGATGATCTAAATGTTTATTTGGAAAAAATAAGTAAGTGAGAAAACCTAGGAGAATTCTGAAAAAGGGAAAAAAATGAAGGGATATTACGCCAACCTGTTATGAAATGATAAAACTACAGTAATTAAAATAGTGTGCACCTGTACCATGAATAGATGATCAGTGGAAAAGGTTAGAAAGTCTAAAAGAATGCTGAACTGCATAAAGGAATTTAGTTTATGATGAGTCATATAGCATCAGTAAGCTATAATGGGTTATTTAATAATTGATGTTGGGACAATTGGGTAGACATCTGTGGATAAAGTTCAGAATCTTTTCTTAAACTTAAATCAGGATTAATTCAAAATGGATTAAAAATTTAAACACAAAAGTGAAACCATAAAAGAGCTAGAGAAAACCAAAGGGAGGGAGAGTGGTTTTTATTTTTTTATTTTATTTTTTTTAAAGATTTTATTTATTTATTCATTTATCCCCCCCTTGCTGCTTGTGCTCGCTGGGTCAGCTAACCACGCCGTGCGGGCGAGCTTGCCTTCACCAGGAGGCCCCGGGAACCAAACCCAGGGCCTCCCATATGGTAAACGGGAGCCCTACTGATTGAGCCACAGCCGCTTCCCGGGAGAGTGGTTTTTAAATAAAATGTTGGAGTAGGGAAGGCCTTTTTAAGTTTAAGTATGATACACAACCTAGAATAAAAGCATAAAATCATTTGTGTCTAATAAAAAAGTCTATACCTTCTATGTACAGACTTATCTCTAGAAGGATGCACAGGAAATAAATAATAGTGATTTCCTCTAGAGAGGGGGGAACTATGGAACAAGGTGGAGAAGGGAAACTTACATTACACAGTATATATTGTGAATTTTATATCTTATGTATGTATTACCTATTCAAAGATTAATAATAGTTTTGTTTGTTTTTTTTTTGAGTGCTACAATGCTTAATACAAATAGCTAGATTGTCCAGAATTTCAGCGATTACTTTGTCTTGGAATTCCAAAAGCAGAGGGCAGGATCATTTTCCTGTATAATCCCTTTAATCCATGGGTTGTGCTTACATAAATAAGTGCCTTCTTTCTCTTCATTTACTCAAGGCATTTTTTTTGTAGTTATAATCATTCTTTTTTAAAATTATGACATTTCCCCAAAAAAAAGTGTTCCTCTTCATTATAAGAAATAATAAACTCATTGTTAAAAAAAAAAAAAAAATACGTGTATACATTTTATAAGATTGTAAAGAAGAAAAGTAAAAAAAATCATCAGGGTCCCAACACCTAAAAATAAATACTACCGTCCTTTCAGGAATTAATCTATCAATCTTTTGCTCTCTTTCCTCAAACACTATTTCACATAAATGGGATCGTTTCTCTTTTCAAGCAACAGTGTGACATGGCTATATTCCATGTTAGTGTAGTGTATGTAGTATACATACACTAACAATTATTATTAACAACTATTTTCATTGTGTGAAAATAATTCCATTTATATGCTAGATATGAAATTTATTGGTGCATGTTCAACTTTTTCCAAGTTCAGATATTTTCAACTAGGATTCCTCAAAGGTTTAGGTGGTAAGATAGTCTTCATAAAAATTTTTAATAATCTTGTACTTGTTTTTATAGTTAAGGCATGTGATACTGGTTTTCCAGAATGATGCAAAGTTTCTTGTTAAAATAAGCTTAACTTTAGGGGGGAAAAGTGAATTACTTTAAAAGAAATGTGTTAAATAAATAATAGCAGAGTTGCTATTTTGATATGGTAAAAATATGACGATGGATATAATGTTTGGAAACTATAGTTTTAGCAATGTTTGGATGAATATTATTATACATACTTTTTTTTTTTTTTTTTTTAATCTGTTTAATTTTTTCAGGGAAGTGTTTAAAACCTATAACGTTGCCACAGATTATATTACTGTTGCACTCCTGATCTGGAATTTTGGTGTGGTGGGAATGATTGCCATTCACTGGAAAGGTCCACTTCGACTCCAACAGGCATACCTTATTATGATCAGTGCCCTCATGGCCCTCGTATTTATCAAGTACCTCCCTGAATGGACTGCATGGCTCATCTTGGCTGTGATTTCAGTATATGGTAAAACCCAAGACTGATATTTTGTTTATCACAGAAATGCCTCTGTTTTCCATCCTCTTTTAGTTATCTTGACTTAGGGAAAATAATAGTTACATCCTCTAGTTATTCAGTAAATAATTAGCTATAAAGATTTCAAAAATTTTTACGTTAAATTCTTTTAAAAATGTTTTATTAACATCTACGGTTTAACTCAGTGGTGGGTTAGTGGAAGGAGTTATGGGCTTCTTGTCAGAAGACTTAGATTCAAATCCCATCTCTACCACTTACAGTCTTCATGACCTTAGAAAAGTGCTTCAGTTTCCTCATTGTAAAATAGGGACAATGCTGCTTGGGGTTATAAGAATTCAGAGAATTGAATATATGCCGAAAAGCACTAGCACAGTTCTTGACACATACAAATTGCTCAATACATTTCTAAAATCAAAATTAGGTTACCTACTTTATATAAGGCAACTTGGGCTGAATTATTCTTTTAAAAATAAATTTTATTTGGGTAATGTATGGTTCAAATTCTTTAACAACCAGTGTGGCATAGGTCCTAAAAAGTCAGGATGTACCCCATCCTTGAATAACCGGGACAGATGTACAGGTACATCCTCTGTAGTTATCAGCCCTGCATTTAGACCAAAAAGAGGTGTATCTTCAGAGGTCAGTACGTGGTCTGTGTATTGTAATAAGACCCACAGGTACCTGTGATAGGAAACCTTGTCATCCCCATTTGATTGATGAAGAAAAAGTCTATGGAAATAGAATTGAACTGGTTCTGTTCTCATATTTCTCAAATCAGTCATAGAACTAGAAGTCATATACTCTCTATGTCTGACTTTCATAATGACCTTTTATAGTAGTTGATGGTTTGCAAAGTACTCATCTATCATTGCATAGCTGTGATGAAGAATGCCAGTTCTGGAGACAGACTGCCTAGGTGCAACTCCAGACTCTTCTACTTCTATCACTGATTGGCTTTGTGCCCACATACAAGTCACTCAACCTATAAGTCTCAGTTATGGTGAGAATTAAATTAAATGGTGTATGTGAAACACTTAGAACAATCAATAAATATTAGCTGTTTTTGTCTAAAATATAGTCCTGTGAGGTAAGCAAAGTGCTATGCTATTGCTATGAGCTCAGAAATTTGAGATTTATGGAGTAAATGATTTTCCCAAGCATATTCCATTTGATCTAGATTTGAATCCCCAAGTCCAGTATTCTTTCCACTATACTACACTACTTCTACCATCAACCCTCTGTTTCTTCCACACATAATACAAATGATTATCTCTACAGAGCTTTGAGTTCCTTTGATATGAGAGGCCATTAAAGCAGTGATCCTCAACTCCATTTTTCCAGGGTCTTAAGGTATTTTGATTTGTCACAAAAGTTCTTCTGAAATTCACAAAACCTAATTTTAATTCACTTTATTTTTAAAATAAGGAAGTTTATCATTTAGCAATACTATAAGGGGGACTATGTCATAAAACCAAAATGGTTACAGGATGTGGCAGCTTCAAATAAGTTGAAAATCTCAGTATTTCACAGCAAAGCAAATGCCCCTCTTGTCTTCCAAAACAAATCACACTGGAAGCTCTGAGAGTAGAAGTTTCTTTGGGTGTGTGTGCATTTTATTATTATGTTATTATCATGTTATTATTATAGAATAATAACATGACCACTTGGAGGCATGGGGTTTTGTAATTAAATGCCTATGAATGACAGTAATGTCAACAGAAGTTATCAAGTCTTCCTTTGCAAATTTAGCTATACTTGCTTTATATTTCTAAATGTTTGAAATTTTCAAGATTTCTATACTGTGAATTTCAATGACATTGAGAAAATGTAAGAAAAATTTCAGTCAATAGAAAGATGTTGGTAGAATCAGGAGTAAGAATAGTTTCAGCATATTGCTTCTTCTTTGGTTGCTATTTTTGTAAATGTGGCATTATTTACCACTTTTCAGCCCCACACATGATCTGAGACCTGAATTTTTGTGAAGTGCTTTTATTTGACAGAAGAACTGCAGAAAAACTAAACTTTCTCATGCAGAGTTAGAACTATCTTGTTTCATTCGAATTCTCATGTATCCCTGAGTAGTGCGTGTACTGTTTTAAAAAGGTTAAAGGAATACTCTCTTCTATGCTGCTCTTTGAAATCCGGTCAAAATTCTTCCTGTTAAAGTCCTCTGAGTAAAGCTTCCATTTATAGATCAGAGGTATTGTTTGTTTAGAAATGGCTTGTTCTCATTTCTGTTTGTTGCGGATTGACAGCAGCTCTAGAATAGCTCTTTCTTGTCATTACCTCTGTCTCTTACCTTCAAACTGGGAAGACTTGTTGTGAATGATATAGAATAGACTAAGCAAATAAGTCAAACCCCACAGGAAATTTTCACAGATCTATTACTATGTGATTTTGTTTATTTTATTTAGGTTGTTTTGTTTCCCCGCCAGTTAACCTACCATTTATTTCATATTCACTCAACATCTTTTTGTGTAAAAAAACATTAAACCCTTTCCCTTGCTTAATTTCTCCCTAACATTCCCATTTACATGTTTAGCCAGTACATTTTATTAGATGTCTTTCTCTTTTCTCTTTCTAGATTTAGTGGCGGTTTTGTGTCCAAAAGGTCCACTTCGTATGCTGGTTGAAACAGCTCAAGAGAGAAATGAAACACTTTTTCCAGCTCTAATTTACTCCTGTAAGTTTTCCAGAATGATGGCAAATTAGTAATCACCTTAGAATTTATAGGAACTTAAATACATGTAATTATCATCATTATCATGGTATGTTCTCTCATTGTACATGCATAGCATTAATGGAGGTCCTGCAGACCTCTTTGTTTCTGGCAAGCTATTGTCTTCTACCTGACATTGGTTCAGAAGAATTTTTAATATGGGCGGAAAGAGAAAAAATATCTAGAGATTAGGAACACAATATTCCTATTTAAAATTTTGTTAGTCAAGTCTTGAAAGATGGTGGATTGGAGAGACACAGGACTCACTCTCTTCCAGAAAATTAGCTGGAGGACAGGCAGAAACAGCCTGAAAAAGAATGTTCGAGGGTTTAGGACACCAGGGGAAGGCTGGACACCACCCAGAAGAGGAGCACAAGAAAAGAATCTCAACAGAAAGATTATGATCACAGACTGTAGCTGCAGGAGCAGACAGCTTTGAATTCTCCAGCCTCTGGTCAGTGGCTACAGGCAGAGGGACCTGCAGGGATCCACCTCCCTAGCAAAGGGGAGTGAGAGGGATGCAGCCTAAGACTAATTCATCTTTTGATCCACAAATTTGATCTGCTGTGTCCTTTGAGCCCTTCCGGGCTGAGTGGGACTGCGCCATTGTTTGCCTTGCCTTGGGAGCTGTCATGGTACTAACGAGATCTGACCCTCTCAAACATAATCCCTACTGGCCGGGACTAGTTATTGAGAATGCAGAGGGGAGTGGAATTACTTCCTACCTGGGGAAAGGGAGGGAGCTGCCAGCAAAGGTTGAAAAACAGCCTCTGAGAGAATTTGATTTGCAAGGCTCTGAATGGCCTTGAGGCAGGATCCTCTGCTATATTGTTGCAGTCAGTGTTGCAGCGCTCCAACCAGACTTTGAACTGAGAGGGCTGTTGAAGAGCACCATCTGCTGGTGGACAAAGGAAGTGCATGTGAGGGAATAAAAAGTTAATGAGGGGGAAGCGGCTGTGGCTCAATCAGTAGGGCTCCCGTTTACCATATGGGAGGCCCTGGGTTCGGTTCCCGGGGCCTCCTGGTGAAGGCAAGCCCGCCCGCACGGCGTGGTTAGCTGACCCAGCGAGCACAAGCAGCAAGGGGGGGATAAATGAATAAATAAATAAAATCTTAAAAAAAAAAAAAAAAAAGTTAATGAGGAGAGCGGATGTAGCTCAAGTGGTCACGTGCCTGCTTCCCATGTACAAGGTCCCAGGTTCCATCTCCAGTGCCTTCTAAAAACAAAACAAAAAAAAAAACAACTCTCATTGGGGAGCAGATGTAGCTCAGTGGTTGAGCACTGCTTCCCATGTACAAGATCCTGGGATCAACCTACAGCACCTCCTTAAAAAAAAAAAAAAGTAAATGAGTGGTTGGGCTCCCGTCTACCATATGGGAGGCCCTGGGTTCAGTTCTCGGGGCCTCCTGGTGAGGGCAAGCTGGCCCACGCCTGCAGAGAGCTGATGGCCCATGCCCACAGAGAGCTGGCGCAGCAAGATGACTCAACAAAGGGAGACACGCAGACACAGAGGAAACGCACAGCGAATAGACACAGAAAGCAGATAGCGAGCACAAGTGGCGAGGGGGAAGGGCAAATAAATAAATAAAAAGTAAATGAGTAAAAGAGGCTTTTTCTGGCCTTTACAGCCTCCCTACTCAAGAACTTTGGAAATGGGACTGCAACCCATTACTGGGTCCATGGAGCAACTAACAGGGACAATCCTAAAGACCTAGAACAAGTTGAATGAAGAATCAAAGACCAGCAGTAATACACAGCCGCCCACCACAATCCTTACACAAGAGAGAGAATTTGAGCATCAAACTAAACACACCATGATAATAAGATGCCTAGACATCAACAAAAAAGTTACAAGCCATACTAAGAAAGTGGAAGAAATGGCTCAAGAACAGAAATATATCAAAGCCCCAGATGAGACACAGGATTTGAGACAACTATCAGTGAGGTTCATACAAATATCCTAAATTAAATCAATGAGTTGAAAGACAATATGGCTAAAGAGATTAACACATCAAGAGGACACTGGGCGAGCACAAAGAAGAATTTGAAAACTTGAATAAAAATGTAACAAGCTCATGGGAATGTAAGACACAATAGGTCAGAGCAAAAACACATTAGAGGCATACAACAGCAGATTTGAAATGATATGAGAAAGAATAAATAATACAGAAGACAGAACAACTGAAATTAGAGAAAAGAATGGAAAAAATCGAGCAGGGGCTTAGGGAGTTAAATGATACCACAAAACACAACAACATACATGTCATAGGAGTTCCAGAAGAAGAGAAGGGAAAAGTGGCAAGAGGAGTATTTGAGCAAATAATGGCTGAAAATTTCCCAACTCATGAAAGAATTGAATTTACATGTCCAAGAAGCACAGACTACCCCAATCAGAATAAATCCAAAGAGACCTACTTCAAGACACATACTACTCAGAATGTCAAGTGTCAAAGATAAAGAGAAAATTCTGATAATAGCAAGGGAGAAGCAAACCCTCATATACAAGGGACGCCCAGTAAGACTTACTACAGAGTTCTCATCAGAAACCATGGAGGTGAGAAGACACTGATATGATACAATAAGGATACTGAAAGAGAACATTTGCCAGCCTAGAATTCTTTTTTTTTTTTTAAAGATTTATTTTTATTTATTTATTTATTTATTTATTCCCCCCTTGCTGCTTGTGCTTGCTGTATCCATTTGCTTTTGCGTTTTTCTGGGTCTGCTTGTCTCCCTTTGTTGAGTCATCTTTCTGCACCAGCTCAGCACGCCCAGCTCACTGTGCCGCGCGGGCGGGCTCACCTTCACCAGGAGGCCCTGGGAATCGAACCCGGGGCCTCCCATATGGTAAACGGGAGCCCAACCAATTGAGCCACAGCCGCTTCCCCTAGAATTCTTTATCCAGCAAAATTGTCTTTCAAATTTGAAGGCGAGGGAGCAGATGTGACTCAAGTGGTTGAGCTCCTGCCTCCCACTGGGGGGGTGGGTCCTGGGTTTGGTCCCAGTGCCTCCTGAAAAAACACAAACAACAAGCAAAACAAAAAAAATCAACTCAGGGAAGCCATTGTGGCTCAGTGTTTGAGCACTGGCTTCCCACATATGAGGTCCTGGGTTCAATCCCTGGCCCCTGGTACCTCCAAAAAAAAATAAATAAAGTTGAAGGTAAGTTTAAATATTTACAAATAAACAGAAACTAAGAGAGTTCATAAAAAAGAATTTGCCTTTTCAGGAAGTATTAAAGGGAGCTTTGCATCCTGAAAGAAAAAAACAAGAGAGAGGGGCTTGAAGAAGAGTATACAAGGCAAGAATAGCAGAAAGAATAACCAAAAGAGTAAAAAGATGAAAATAAGATATAACATATGAAAACCAAAGAATAAAATGGTGGAAATAAATAATGGATTTACAGTAATATCATTGAATGTGAATAGATTAAACTCCCCAGTCAAAAGATGTAAACTGACAGAATGGATAAAAAAATCCATGAGCCATCCATATGCTGCCTATAAGAGACTCACCTTAGACCCAGGGATACAAACCTGCTGAAAGTGAAAGCTTGGAAAAATATACTCCATGCAAACAGTAACCAAAAAAGAGCAGGGGTAACTAACCTAATAACTGGACAAAACAGACATTAAATGCAAAAAAAAATGATGAGATATACAGAAGGCCATTATATATTATTAAAAGGGGCAGTCCACCAGGAAGAAATAACCTATGCACCTAACCAGGGTGCCCCAAAATATATGAGACAAACTCTGGCAAAACTGAAGGAAGAAATAGACATCTCCAGAATGGTTGTTGGAGACTTCAACACACCACTCACATTAGAACAATGAGACAGAAGATCAACAAAGAAACAAAACTTGAACAATATGATATACGAACTAGACCTAACATCTACAGAATGTCGCATCCCAAATCAGTGGGTTATACATTCTTCTCAAGTGCTCATGGATCTTTCTCCAGCATAGACCACATATTAGGTTACAAGGGAGGTCTCAATAAATATAAAAAGACTGAAATTATACAAAGCACTTCCTCAGATCATAATGGAATGCAGCTGGAAATAGTAATAGATGGGAAAGGGGGAATTTTGCAAATGTGTGGATGCTAAACAACACATTCCTAAACAATATGTGGGTCAGAGAAGAAACTGTAAGAGAAATTAGTAAATATCTCGAGACAAATGAAAATGAGAACATAACCTATCAAAACTTATGGGATATGGCAAAGGCAGTGCTGATATGGACAATATAGCTGTAAATGCCTATATTAAGAAGAACGAGCTAAAATCCAAGACTTAATGGCATACCTGCCATTAAGAACTAGAAAAAGAACAGCAAATTAATCCCAAGGCAAGCAGAAGGGAAAAATAAAGATTAGAACAAAATAAATGAAATGGAGAAAAAGAAAGCAATAGAATAATCAAAAGTTGTTTCTTTGATAAGATCAATATAATTGACAAACCCTTAGCTAGACTAACAAAAAAATAAATAGAGAAGATACAAATAAATAAAATCAGAAATGAGAAGGGGGACATTACCTCTGACCCCACAGAAATAAAAGAGATCATAAGAGGGTACTATGAACAACTGTACACCAACTAACTAGACAATTTTGATGAAATGGACAAATTCCTAGAAACACATGAACAACCCACACTGACCCCGGAAGAAACAGAAGGCCTCAACAAGCCAATCACAAGTAAAGAAATTGAAACAATCATCAAAAACCTCCCAAAATTAAAAGCCCAGGACCAGATGGCTTCACAGGTGAATTCTACAATCATTTGGAGACGATCTAATAATTTTGCTCAAACTCTTCCAAAACAGTGAACATGAGGGAATGCTACCAAACTCGTTCTGTGAAGCCAACATCACCCTAATATCAAAGCCAAAAGAAGATAATATGAAAAAAGAAAATTACAGCCCAATTTCTCTAATGAATATAGGTGCAAAAGTCCTCAACAAAATACTTGTTAACCAAATCCAAAAGCACATTATAAGAAGTATGGGGGGAGTAGATGTGGCTCAAGCAATTGGACTCCTGTCTACCATATAGGAGGTCCAGGGTTCAATTCCCAGGGCTTCCTGGTGAAAAGCAAGCTGGCCCGAGCAGTGAGCTGGCCTGTGCAGGAGTGCTGGCCCATGCAGGAATGCTGGCCTGTGCAGAGAGCTGGTGCAGCAGGGTGATATAACAAAAAGAGACACAAAAGAGAAACACTAAGAGACAACAGACTAGGGAGCTGAGGTGGCACAGAGGATTGAGAAGCCTCTCTCTGCTATGGAAGGTCCCAAGATCAGTTCCCGGTGCCGCCTGGAGAGAAGACAAGCAGAAACAGAAGAACACACAGAGATCAGACAGCGATTGCAAGAAAATGAGGGGAGGGAGGGAGAAATAAATAAATTAAATCTTTCAAAAAATTTTTTTAAAAATTTAAAAAGTACGGGAAGCAGATGTGGCTCAAGCATTTGAGGGCCCACCTCCCACATGGGAGGTCCCAGGTTCGGTTACCAGTGCTTCCTGAAGAAAACACAGACAATGAGCAAAAAACAGCGAGCAGACAATGACAGAACACAAGCAAACAGACGAGGGAGCCATCTCGGGGAGGAAGGGGGGAGAAGTATACACCTCAATCAAGTGGGTTTTGTACCAGTTATGCAGGAGTGGTTCAACACTAGAAAATCATTCAGCATAATACTCCACATTAATAAATTGAAGAAGAAAAACCACACAATCATCTTAATTGATGGAGAAAAAGTATTTGACAAAATGCAACACTTTCTTGATGAAAACACTCCAAAAAATAGGAGTAGGGGGAGACAGATGTGGCTCAAGTAGTTGGGCATCTGTCTCCCATATGGAGGGAGGGACCTGGGTTCGATCCCCAAGTCTTCCCGGTTAAAAAAAAAAAAAAAAAATAGAAGGCGCGTGGGCTACCAGGCCCCGTGCGGGGAAAAAAAAAAAGATAGGAATAGAAGGAAACTTTCTCAATATGATAAAGTACAGATATGAAAAACCCACAGCTAACATTGTACTCAGTGGTCAAAGACTGAAAGCTTTCCCGCTGAGATCAGGAAAAGGACAAGGATGCCATCATCTCCAATGTTACTCAGTTTTGTGCTAGAAGTTCTAGCTAGAGCAATTAGGCAAAAAACAAAAACACAAATAAAAGGCACCCAAATAGGAAAGGACAAAGTAAAACTTTACGCTATTCACTGATGATATGATTCTATAACTAGAAAATCCTGAAAAATGCACAACAGAACTGCAAGACCTGTTAGACAAGTTCAGCAAAGTGGTGGGATAGAAGATTAATGCACAAAAATCAATAGCATTTCTATATACTAATGAGCAAACTGAGAAGGAGATCAGAAAAAAAATCCATTTACAATAGTGACTAAAAGAATCAAATATTTAGGAATTAACTTAACCAAGGACATAAAGGACCTATTGTATCAGTCAGCCAAAGGGGTGCTGATGCAAAATACCAGAAATTGTTTGGTTTTTATAAAGGGTATTTATTTGGGATAGAAGCTTACAATTACCAGGCCATAAAGCGTAAGTTACTTCCGCTATGGCCACATGTTGGAGCAAAATGGCTGCCAAGGTCTGTGAAAGTTCAGGCTCCCTGGATTCTTCTCTTCCCAGGGCTGGCTTCTCTCCGGGCTCAGCTCCTCTGCTAGCTCCACAAAGTCAGCTGTAGACTATCAGGAGAACAGCTTGTTTCTCTTCCCTGGGCCTTTTCTCTTTCCTCACGACCAAGCTCCTCTGTGTGCTTACTTCCCAGGGCTCCAGCTCAAAAACTCCAACTCTGTCCTTTGCCATGCCTTTTATCTGTGAGTCCCCACCCACCAAGGGGTGGGGACTCAATGCCCTACTGACATGGCCCAGTCAAAGTCTTAATCATAATTTAATCAAGTAAAAGTAAAACCTCTGAATCCAATATATACTAATATGCCCGTAGGAAAAGACTAGTTTACAAACATAATCCAATATTTCTTTTTTGGAATTCATCAATAATATCAAACTGCTACACCTATATTCAGAAAACTGCAAAACATTGCTAAAATAAACCAAAGAAGACCTAAATAAATGGAAAGCCATTCTGTGTTTATGGATTGGAAAATTAAATATCATTAAGATGTTATTTCGGGAAGTGGATGTGGCTCGAGTGATTGAGCTCCCGCCTACCACACAGGAAGTCCCAGGTTTTTTTTTTTTTTTTTTTTTTTTTTTTTTTTGAGGTGGCCGAAGTAACTGGGCGCCTCTCTCCCACATGGGAGGTCCCAGGTTCAGTTCCTGGTGCCTCCTAAAAGAAAAGATGAGTAGACACAGGGACCACACAGCAAATGGACAGAGAGAGCAGGCAGCAAGTGCAAAACAATGGGGGGTGGGGAATAAATAAATTTTTAAAGTCATTTCTACTCAAATTGATATACAGATTCAATGCAATCCCAATGAAATTTCTAATAGCCTTTTTTTTGCAGAATTGGAAAATCCAATTATCAAATTTATCTAGAAGGCTAAAGGCCCCTGAGTAGCCAAAAATATCTTAAAACGGAAGAATGAACTTAGAGGACTCCCACTTCCCAACTTTAAAGCATATTATTTCACTACAGTAGTGAAAACAGCATGGTACTGGCATAAAGATAGATTGACCAATGGAATCGAATTGAGAGTTCAAAAAAAGGACTGTCACATCTATGATCAAGTGATTTTTGACAAGCCTGTCAAACCCACTCAGTTGGGTCAGAACAGTCTATTCAACAAATAGTGCTGGGAGAATTGCATATCCATACCTAAAAGAAAGAAAGAGGACTCTCATCCTCATACCGTCTACAAAAGTTTACTCAAAATGGATAGAGGCTTAAATGTAAAAACTAGAACCATAATACTCCTAGAAGAAAATGTAGAGAAACATCTTCAAGATCTTGTGGTAGGTGATGGTTTCTTAAACCTTATACCCAAAGCACAAGCAGTGAAAGAGAAAAATAGATAAATGGGACCTCCTCAAAATTAAACACTTTGTGCTTCAAATAACTTTAAGGAGGTGAAAAGACAGCTTACTCAATGGGAGAAAATTTTTGGAAAGCACATATCCAATAAGGGTTTGTTTTCCATGTTATATAAAGAGGTCATACAACGATAAAAAGATAAGAAACTCAATTTAAAAATGGGCAAAAACGGGAAGCAGCTGTGGCTCAATCAGTAGGGCTCCCGTTTACCATATGGGAGGCCCCGGGTTCGGTTCCTGGGGCCTCCTGGTGAAGGCAGGCCCGCCCGCACGGCGTGGTTGGCTGACCCAGCGAGCACAAGCAGCAAGGGGGGGATAAATGAATAAATAAATAAAATCTTTAAAAAAAAAAAATAAATAAATAAATAAATAAATAAATAAAAATGGGCAAAAGATTTGAATAAACATTATTCCTGAGAGGAAATACACATGGCCAGAAAGCACATGAAAAGATGCTCAACATCACTAGCTTTTAGGGAAATGCAGATCAAAACTGCAAGATATCATTTCACACCTTACAGAAGGGCCATTATTAAAAACAAACAACAACAACAAAAAAAACCCAGGAAACTACAAGTACTGGAGAAGATGTAGAGAAATAGGAACACTCTTTCACTCTTGGTGAGAAATGTAGAATGGTGCAGCCTCTGTGGAAGACAGTTTGGCAGTACCTCAAGAAGCTGAATATAGAACTGCCGTATAATCCGGCAATCCTGTTACTAGGAATGATTTCAGAACTGAAAGCAAGGACACAAACAGCTATTTGCACACCAGTGTTCATAGCAGCATTATTCACAATTGCCAAAAGATGGAAACAACCTAAGTGCCTGTCAACCCATGAATGGATACCCCAAATGTAGTGTATACATATGATGGAGTACTATTCAGCTGTAGGAAGAAATGAACTTGAGAAGCATATGACAACGTGGATGAACCTTGAATATAATATGTTGAGTGAAATAAGTCAGACACAAAAGGACAAATATTATATGGTCTTACTGATATGAACTAAATACGATGTGTAAACTGTGGAGTATAGGTTAATAGGAGATAGAATGTGAGCTGAGAAGGGGTTTCCAAGTGCTGAATGTATGTAGAATTTTTGGTAGTGTTGATTTGAAATGGGTGGAAATGGATACAGTTGATGGTAACTTATTATAACAAGTATAACTACCACTGCTAATTTATAAATATTATTGTGGCTGAAAGGGGTAGTCTAGGGAGGTTACTGTTAATTGAAAGACAGCTAGAGGATAATCTGGGAACTGTGTAACATAGTGATTTTGGTGGTAGATGAGGATTGTGGTTAACAATACAAATACAAAGATGTTCTATTACAAAGTGTTAATATGATACGTGGGAAAAATTGCAACTAGTGTAACTTATAGACTATAGTTAATAGTAATATTGTAATATTTTGTAGCATAGGCAAAGAAGGCATTATATAAATGGTAAAGGTAAAAAAAATAGAATATGGTATTTAGTTTTACAAGATGTGAATATGATCAAGCATTTTTTTATTTCCTTCATTAACCAAGAGACCTTGGTCATGTCATTTAACCAATCTGTGCTCATTTCATCTTTCTGAACACTGGAAAAACAATTGAGTTTGTTTTTAGGATTAAATAAGATAAATTATGCCTGGACAGGATTTTTTTAAAGTAATGCTTTTATAATTTGTTAAGCTGCCTTTTGTCTATTTTATTTTTTAAATTGAAATAAAGTTTACTAATTTTGAAAAAATACGCAGAGAGGGTTCAAAAGAGGGAGACATCAAAACTAATTGGGGAGGGGACGGATGTGGCTCAACTGGTTGGGCGTCCGTCTCCCATATTCGATACCCGGGACCTCCCGGTAAAAAAAAAAAAAAAAAAAACTAATTGGGGAATTAGGGAAGTGTTCGTGGAAGAGACAATGTTAGGATTGAATCTTTTTAGAATGGGTAGGATTTCAGCAAATACAGGTGACAGAGTTGATTCCAAAATGGGCTTGTCATGAAGAATGAGTTGGAGGCATAATAAAGTCTGAGGCATCTTTAGCACATTTCAAATGTCCAGTTTGACTGGAACATGGAATACAAAATGGGGAGAACATTCGGAGATGAGTTTGGAAAGACAGATTAGGGCAAGATCGAGGACAGTTTTGAGTGACTGAATTAGATGTGTGTATTCTATTCAGTGATTGTTGGAGAACCATGGAATGTTCTTGAGCAAAAGAGTAATGTGATCAGAGCTGTGCAGCAATGTGTAAGATAAATTGGAGGAGGTGGGGACCAAGATGATGGGCAGCATAACTGAGAGAATATTGCCATAATCTAGGGGAAAATAATGAGGGTCTGAATTATGGTGTTGGCAGTAGCAATCAAGGGGAAGGAGTTGATGAATGGTTTCAGAGGTAGAATTAGTAGTTCTTAGCAACTGATGAGTAAAATTTTAATCCTGAAAGAAGGATAATGAAGAGGTTTGTTTGTTTTTTTCCTCATTTGGGGGATCTGTATACTTTTATATATGTCTGTGGCCCGTTATCCGGTTTAGTTGGCAGCACCTGTGGGCCATGCAAATAGGCATTACCAGCAGGAGTTTAGAAATCAAGTACTAGTATTTGGAAAAAGTTGGATTTAGAGGTGCAGAGCTGAATAATGTTGTCATAGAGGTGATAAGTTTAAGCTGTGGGAGTGTATGAGTGATCTAAATAAAAAACAAGAATGCCAAAGGTAGAACTTTGTCAACTACTGTGTTTAGAGAGTGGGAAAACAGAGGGAAAAATAAAGAAAATTGAAGAAAATATTTTAAAAATTGAGAATGCCAGAATTTTTTTCACTGAGCAGTATGTCATGGCAGTTCCTTCTTGTCAGTACCTGAAGTGGCTGCATAGTCTTTTCTTATATAGATATTCAGTAAAGGATGTCCTTTATTGAAGGATATTTAGGTCATTTCCATTTCTTTTCAATCACAGTACTTGCAAAAAAAAAAATCCGTGAATTTGTGAATATTTTAAGATAAATTCCTGAATGTGGAATTTCTAAGTCAAAGGATGTGTACATTTAAATTTTGATAGGTATTGCCAAATTGCCTCCTATAAAGGCCCAGTTTACATTCCCTTCAGTAATGTGAAGGTGCCAATTTCCTTTCACCTTCATTATAACTTGTTTTTTTTGTGTGTGAAAATAATAGGCAAAAATGACATCTTGTTTCATTTTGCGTTTCTTGGCTCATCAGTGGCTATTAGTAATTAATGAACATTTTTTCATGCTTTTCATAGCTATTTGTATTACTTGTTTTGTGACTTGTTTGTTATAATATTCTTTTCCATAAATTTTTAAAATTAATTATACTAGTAATACATGGATTCATTATCCTTAAAAAATGAAAAATTACAGATAAAGCTAAATTTCACTACCATCATCATCCCAATATTAGTCCCTTACAAAGCGATTACCCTATCTGTTTGATGTAAATCCTTGTAGAATTTTTTCATTCTTTTGTCTCTTTTTCTCTTGGGTTATTGGAAAAACAGATTTTCAAGAAAAAAGAGGGAAGCGGCTGTGGCTCAATCAGTAGGGCTTCCGTTTACCATATGGGAGGCCCCGGGTTCGGTTCCCGGGGCCTCCTGGTGAAGGCAAGCCCGCCCGCACGGCGTGGTTAGCTGACCCAGCGAGCACAAGCAGCAAGGGGGGGATAAATGAATAAATAAATAAAATCTTTAAAAAATAAAAAAGAAAGAAAAAAAGAAAAAAGAATGTCAAATGCTGTAAGGAAGTCAAAGATAATGATTATACAAACCAGATAGGATTTAGTACCTAATCCGTCATTAGTGACATTCGCGAAAGCATTTTCAGTGGAATGATAGGGCTAGAAGCCGTGTTCCAGAAGGAGGAAAGTATATGTGTGTTTGTTCCTGTGTGCATTGCTATTGCTGCTGGCAGTGGAAGTGAACGGTGTGAGCAGAGACTTGGTGGTGAAGGAGAAAGAGAATAAATATCACCTATGACTTTAAAGATTCCTGATCCACAGGCAGAGCAAATGGTGACTGGAGAGAACAGGTTTAAGGAAAGATGTTTTCAGGAGGGGGAAGATTTATTCATGTTTCTAGGGCTGAGGGGAAAGAACCAGTAGAGAAGAACTTTGTAAAGACCAGCAAGAGGGAATAGTTAATGGAGCAAGGTTATTGACAAAGAAGGTAGAGGAGTTAGGTCTAGAACAGGAAAAGGCCTGAGAGGAAGGAAAAGAAAGGCAGACAAGCAGAAGGTAGTGAGATATAGGGAGATAAAGTTAAGAGCACATGTTAGTTTACCTCAATTTTTCTGGTGAACTTGACTTTAGGTGGGGAGTAGAGAATTTGGGGCTTGTGTTTGTGGTTTGAGAAGCCTGAGAAAGTTGTAGAACAGTTCTTGTATGTAATGCAAGTATTATTCTTTTACTTTTTTTTCCCTAACATAAATTTCTTATCATGTACTTACTGGTTTTTTGGCAGAAAAGAGTAGATGACATTTGAGGACCAGCATTTTCCTCTATTTTTTTTTTTTTTTTTTTTTTCAAGATTTATTTATTTACTTTATCCATTTTAAACCCCCCTTCCCCATTTGCTGTTTTGTGTCCATTTGCTGGGCAATTCTTGTGTCTGTTTCCTGCCATCTCTTCTCATCCTCCTCCTCCAGTCTTCACCAGGATTCGATCCTGGAGACCTCCGATGTAGGAGAGAGGTGTTCTGCCACCTACGCCACCTCGGTTCCTTGGCTTTCAGAGCTTTCAGAGCATTTCGTCTTGTCTCTCCCCTGCGTCTCTCTCCGTTACATCATCATCTTGCTGCATGGCTCCCGGGGCCTGGCGACTCACCGGCACACAGAGCCTGGCAGCCCATGCGCCTTCTATATATATATATATATATATATATATATATATATATTTTTTTTTTT